>CM032231.1:11200000-11442500 GCA_019009955.1 Riptortus pedestris
TGGTGTTTACATATTAGAGCAGTATTTCCATTCAAAAAATATCATCCAAATGTTGGTGGTACGTGGATGATCCTTGGAGCTACCTCTTTTTTGCCCAAAAGAATGGAATATGAGGAATGGAGGAATATGTTATGTCTTGGAAAAAGGTGTAAAAATAAATAGAATGTACTATTATTATGTGTTTTTTATTCATAGGAAACTGAAAATAAAGTACAGCAAAATTATTGGTTTTACAAACAGAAAATAACATCTTTATAACGAATAACATAAAATACGAAAATAACATCATTATAAAGAAAATAACATCATAACGATTGGAGCTGCATCCTTTTGGGGCCAAATAAAAGAGGTTTTTGTTTTTGGCACAAGAAAGTGTTTATAACTCCCAACAGCTATGGGATGGAGCTACCTCCTTTTTGCAGCAAACCCTTCAAATGTTGTTCTATGCATATCATCTGTATCATGAATATTAATCGAGATATTTGAATTGGGGGGGGGGTCGGGTATTTAGACGGGGAGAATTTCGAAAATTCTTAATATCTCCGTTATTATGCGTCGGGTCGAAAAATTGTACAGAAACATTCTTATTGCAAATTTTATATAAATGTTGTTATGTACATTTTTTCACTATCTTGATTATTAACCAAGATATTTGGATTATAAAGTTTTCGACTTTCAGTAAACCCCCACTCCTACTCATGTCATATTAATAATAATCATTTATATCATGGACCACTTCATTCAGAGGTTAAATACGAAATATGGCTAAAGCCGGACCTCGTCAAGTGATTGGTAAAATAATCAATGAAAGTATTATATATCTATATTCTCTCCCTGAAAATTATTTAACGTTCCACACAAACATAAATAAAATCAAACTTATCAGTAAAATAAGGATTTCCTTTAGGGAGTATTTAAAATTATCCTATAGAAACATGACTCAAATTCTATAAACTGGAGAGGCATGTAAATGGTGCCAAAAATATATATACTTACATTTGAATCATTTACTGCTGTATTGCCCCGCTTTTACATGACACAGAGTAAAATTCCTTGACAAATATATAGTGCCTCAAAGAGAATACCTATCATTGGTAAACATTCAGGATTACAACAATGAAAGTAAAGTTAATGATATTTTTTGTTTCTTTTTTCACAAAAGTTTGTGAAAGTTAACAATATAAAAGAGAGAATTTTATTATTTTTTATGGGGGTGCTTATTCAATAATAATCGGCACATTATTTATTATATGCAGTTATACTTATTATTAGAAGAGTTATACTTATCTTAGAGAATAGTTATGTTAATCTGATACGTGAGAAAACTGATCTTTATTTAGACATTAAAAAAGAATGAATTAATCTACATTTACATTAAATTATGGTCTATTGAATTCAGTATTGTAATTATTTAGATTAATATTAATATTGTATTACATGCCAATGTTTATGGTGTTCAGTTGTAATAGTAGGAATTATTATTATTTTATTTCACATACTCTAAGAAGTTACAATATATTAATAACCATACTAACACTAGTTGGACAGACTCTTGGCAACATGTTGTAAACATTAGCCAATAAAATATCTATCTATCATACTCGATATTTAACCGTTTTATTCAACACTAAAGATCATATTTGTGATCGGACCTGAAACAGGAGGGGTTTAGAGAGGGAGGGGGATTAGAAAATTCAAAATATCGCCGTTATAATTGGTCGGATCGTAAAAGTTTATAGAATCAATTTGTTACACTTGGAAGTTTTCTTGTATCTTGGTTGTCTTCTTGCATTTCTACGATGTGTGTAAGGTTATATAATATATATCGATAGTATTGATCAGCGACCTCGTATGTAAAAAAAAAAAATACCTTTACAGGAGACATTAAAAACTGATTAAATCATTTAGTAAATGAAAATATCGACATATTATTTCCAATTATTTCAAAGTACAGGTTATTAATATAATTAATTTGGAATATAGCCTTGATACAGAACATCAATATCAGGACAATTAATGCAAATATGCAAAAATCAGGATTTATCATTTTTTTGACATACGAGATTGCTGATCAACACTGTCGTTATTGTTTTTTTGACAAACTGTTTACAGAGTATTGGTTTCATGAAGAAACGTGACACTTAATGTCATGTATGGCATTGGACACCTGTCAAACATAGTTCAAGTGTTTGACGAAGTGCTTACTTTATTTAATGAACTTGACAAATATGAAGCAATGGAAATTCAGTTTCAAGTGCTTAATAACTACCATTGATTTATATATATATATATATATATATATATATATATATATATATATATATATAGATAGATAGATAGATAGATAAAAATTCTGTATTTAAGTATAAACTTTTTACAGGGGGTCCGAATATTTACAAAAAAAAGAAGAAAAATTAAAACACATAGCTAGGTACAATACTTCTCTAAAGTAATACATATAATATTGGTGATTGATAAAATAAATAATTTGGCTATAATTAGTATATCAATAAACAAAGAATTACATTATAGTAAAAATAGCTTACTCAACATTGGGTGATCTTCAAATTTGATACATAATTAATCTTAATTTAATAGAAACAAAAATTAAAATAAAGAATAAAGAAATAGAAAGAAAGAAAAGAAAAGAAAAATAAACGAGAACATAAAATTTCATTAATCTGCTTATATTAAAGAAAAATAAATAAATAAATAAAAAATAATAATATAATAAAATGAAATTATAATAATAAGTAAATATAATAAATATATATGTATAGTAATAGACAAAATAAAGAGACAGTTCTTCTAAATCATCAATCAGTTCCGAAGGCACAATATTAATTATGAAAAATAAATAGATAAATAAAATATATGAATAATTATAATAATAAATGAAATATTTACAACTTGTGTTGGAAGTGATAAATCAATCAAACATTATGAAAGCTCGTACTTTAAGGGCATTTATAACAAATTTATAGGTATCAAGTGCCTTAGATTTGTCTTCTATTGTGAACAATTGCTTGAGCTGTGTATTTGGTGAATCAGTAGGATTAATATGTTTATATATATATATATATATATATATATATGTGTGTGTGTGTGTGTGTGTGTCTGTGTGTGAAAGTTTTTTGAGCCATAAAGGCAGGCAATAATAATTTCTTTTTATAACCATTTATTTTATCGCCGAAGCGTTTTGAGTGTCCACAGCTTCTTCTCAAGGGGTTACTTCTAAACAAATTTAGACAAAATTTGTTAATTCATTACATTGCTTAATACCTCGCTACTATTTAACAATGTAAAAGTTTTACATATAATTGCTTGGCTCAATTGAACTAACAACGACGTGCTAACATGTTAATACGACTTTATTAAATAAGATATTATCATAAATTATAATATAAAAATTATGTTTTTAAACAGAGTTGATGGCTGCGAGTAGAAACAAAAACTCCGTCACGCAGGGGCTGCGTTATCTAAGCAGATTTCCCACGTGCGTCACATATTTGCATTTACTTCAAACCGTAAAAGTTAATGAAAACAATATTTGGTATTTAAGCGTCAAGTAATGTGCTTTATAATGTAACACCTTATTGTTAATATGACATGAGTAGGAGTGGGGGTTTACTGAAGACCGGCAACTAAAAATTGCAAATATTTCGGTTAATAATTAAGATAGTGAAAAAACCTACATAACAACATTTATAGAACATGAAGAATATGATTCTTTCTATACAATTTTCCGATCCGACGCATAATAACGGATATATTAAGAATTTTCAAAATTACCCCTTTCTATCCCCATTTTCACTGTTCCGATTTCAGCTATTAACAACTTGATCTTTTTTTTTTTTTTTAAACCAAACAAGTAAATATCGAGTTTAGTAACGATCAAACAAAAATTGTGACCGCATGGGCGTTAATAGACAAATATATAATATATTTCGTCATTTCCTGGGTAGTATCAATGGGCATTTGGAGACATTTTTCGAAAATCGCTTAATTAGTATTACGGACCTCAACGACCGATTTCCCTAGAGGGAAATCTGCCTAAAGCAAAATTACGGAGAAATACAAAATAATCGCAACAACACATTTACTACCATTTTATACTTAATTTTGTAGATTTTTAATATTTTATCTTGTAAAATATTATTCTACATTTTTCAAATATTTTAGCGATATCTCAAATAAATAACCAATACAGAATAACGAGAAATTCGTTTTTAAGAGACTGCTCTATTAATGTAAAAGAAAAAAACAGCAAATAATAAAGTTTTTCTGCGAAGTACTCTAGCTGATGGCTGATTCCAATTTGGATAGGAAATTGCTTTTGAAGTGGATATTGACAGCAAACGGGCTCATGTTTATTCTAAGAAACGGAGGATGCTTCAACAGGCACACAATGGAGTAAGCCAACTCGTCAAATCAATATAACTTGCCCATCAATTCAACGAGACTGTGAGTTTTTCTAGGAATAATTCGGGTTTCAAGTGAGGAATACCTTATTGGAATTTCATTAATCGTTGATCCGAGTTGATGGAATGCTTGTTTTGAAAGAGAAAAGAATAATTCATTCGTTTTCCAATGGAGGAATCACTTTTTTTACAAATGATGAAAGGAAAACCGCATTTGAGGTCGAAATGAAGCTATGGTAGAAAAATGCTCCCAAATGGCCCCCAACCTCACGACTAGTTCACAGAAAACATAAGACAAAATATTCTAGAAATATACATTTAAACCTAAATCGACACATAGACTAGATAAAAGCCCATTCAGGAAATATTGTAAACGAACTTGCTGACACGTTAGCAAAGGAAGCAGCTCAAGATACAAAAATAATCCCAGAATTCTCTCTCGTACCATTCTCATACATTAAAAAAGACTTACGTACCGACACAATACATAAGTGGAACAGAGAATGGACGACATGTAACAAATCTTACAGCTTACATCAATACATACCAAATATAACTCACAACAACTACAAAACAACTAAGAGTCACCATCACAAATGCACACAATTTCTAACGGAACATTGACAGACGTGACATTATTTAACAACATTTAAAATTCAAGACAATGACAAATGTACTTGCGACTCACTGACAACACAAACGATTTTACATATACTCTATGACAATAGATCAAATTTAATAATGAACATACTTTTAAAAGGAGATAATTGGTCAGAACCACCTTATGGATTATTTAATAAATATAATAAAGAACTCATAATGTTTATCAAAACTATAGATATGGATGTAGATAAAAGACATTAGAATATAAAATTGATTATGAGAAAAGAGAATTATAATTCAATATATTTGCTTTACATAGACTCGCAAATTAAAGAAGAGAAAATCAGTAACATCACATTAACTACAGTAACATTAACTTTATTTAATTTTTTTTTATTTTGTTTTTTCATTTTAATTTATTAATTTAATTTATAGTTATCCTACTCATTTAATTATTTTATTTTATCTTTTTATTATTTCTTTCTTTTTTATTATTTTTTAAATTTTATTATATTTGATCACAGGGTAATAACCCATCAAATAGTATATATTGTATAACTAACAATACTCGGTTATGTAATATACTACATTATTCGAACCTTAAATACCAAATATTGTCTTCAAGAGACCTTTATTATACGAAATACATGCAAATATGTTCTGGTGACCCCCTGTTAAGTTATTGGACTACTTAAATTTGATTTATTGAGATAAAAATTATTCTGATTCATTATAAATTACAGTACTAAGTAGTAGTGAATAGTTTTAAATAAAAAAATTAATATTTTATATTCTGATATATTTCGGCAATTGTGTTTCTTTCCGGTGAGAGGTTGCCAGTACTGTTTGTTTATACTTTAGACGCTTCCCATCGGAAATTATTCATAAGATGTCTTATTACCGTTTGTATTTATTCACTTAATGTTCACAGTGGTGTTGTGCTACCAGTATGATTTATCTGTTGTTAAACTTCAGGAGAGGAATCTGCTTAGTTTACGCAGCCCCTGTGTGAGGAACATTTTACTTTTCACTAGAGAATATACGGTTACAAACGTTTTGTTTCAGATGCAACAAGATAATTTCTGTGCTGATCTTCGTGCTGATATTTGCTGTGAACACCTACCTCGTGGTAGAGTCTATTAAGGATGTGAAGAAGGCCTGGATACTCTGCTTGCTGATAATCTACTTCGTCATCTACATGTTGATATGCATCTACTTGGCACTCCACTGCATTGCTGCACTCACAAGCCCTGACAGCTGTCTTAACAGCAGCTCTGTAAGTAATGCATTCCGGTATTTATGTACATTCTATCCCTCATTGACAGCTTAAAATAATACTGGTTTTCCGTGCAAATTAGAAGAGGAGTGCTCAGAAATTGTAAATTATAGTGTGTTGTACCAACTTCCCGCACCACACCCCTTAAAATCTGCAATTGTATTAAGCAAAGGCTGAGAGTTGGTCTGCCATAATTGTGACCCCTGAAGAATATATTCAGTCCATATATTAACCTTGTAACCTTCTCCAGTTCTTCTCCAGCGACCATAAATTTGGAATATCCATTGGAATGCCACGCTTTTTATGACGGATTCTTGTTGAAAATCAAATTCTAAAACGAGTTTATATTGGAGAATTTTTCGATTTGAGGCATCCTTTAGCCGTAAAATGCACAAATCTTTATTTCAGAAACGGTATATTTTACTGAAAAATGCTGCTGCATAAAAGTTGTAGCCAACAAAATTATCTATGAAATGTATGTATCTATGAATGTTTACTTCAAATACATCAAACTAATTTAACTTTTATTATTCACTCATTACGTAGTAATTGTTTGTAAATGGAATACATTTTTCCATTTGCATAGTTTCATGTAAAAAAACAGAAACCAGTTTTTTCTTTGCACTACAATACTTAGGGCTAGTCTTTACAAATGATCGAAAATGCTTCCTTCTTCATTTATGCACTTCAAAAGGCTTTATCTGAAATCCCTTTTGGTACTGTGTATTTCTGCTACTGAAATTGAATTTACCACCAATCTGCTTTTATTTTTCATGTCTTAAATATTCTGTGACTTGTCTGGCAGAGCTGCAGCCACATTTCATTTTTTTGTATCAAGGGTATGTCTTCTATTAAATTTAGAAATTCTTCATTTAGGAAGTAGGATTTACAAATAATTACTTTAAAATAAATTTTTAATTTAAATTAGTTTGATGTTTTTTGAAGTAAAAGTTTTTCAGATTCTTTTTTTTCCCCTTTTATAATTATTTGAGAATCCATTCATTTCCCTGTAGACTGGTTTCGAAGATATTTTTGTTTTCTGCAACGTTTATGTCCCTACAAAGTTCTGCGCATTTTACTGCTAAAGGATTGATTTTCTACAAAGAATCCGTAATAATAAGGACACATTCTATTGGAAATCCCAAAGTTGTGGTCATCAGAGTAGTATTGGAGAAGGTTACGAGGTTGAATTTGGACTGAAAGGATTCTTCTGGGAACAAAATTATGGCACACCAATTCTCAGCCTTTTATTAATACAATAAGTGATTTTTAGAGGTGTGCCACGGGAATTTGGGACACCCTGTAGAAATTTGAAAGAATTTCACTTTCCTCATCTGCGCTGGGTAATTGAATATTTGAAATGTTTCGAATACGCCTGCACAACCTCCATCTGAGCCGATCTCCCTCAGAGGAAAAGTTCCGAAAAAGAAAAAAAAAACAGATCTTAAATAGATTTATTTGGAAATATTAAAATATATCATATTGTCATTAATATTTGTGTTTTTCCAGTTCATGAGAAACTGGATACTAGGAAAATCCATTACGGAATACTACGAAGAAAAGAAGATGATTGAAAAGCAAAAGTGAGTAAACATCAAAATTTATTTGATTTGGAAACGATAAATGTTTGTTATTCTGAGGTAAAATGTTTAAAATAACCCGCACTAGTATAAATTATTACATTCCAGTTTATCATAAGTGCATTTGTATAGCAATATTTGATGAAAATACTACGAAATATCCGAAATGTAAATAAAATGTTTAAACTGTAAATAAAACTGTTTAAACAATTAGCCAAAGTAGGAATAAACTGAAAAAATCACTTCACTTCAAAATATTTGGTTTATTACATTAATTTCCTTATTGATCTCCAATATCAGTATTTCTTTTCCTATTTAAACACTTGGGCGTTATAAAAATGTATTTATGTACATAATAAGAATTTAATCTTTGATTTTTGTTTATTAGTTCCTTAATAATTTGACCAAATTCGTATCCCACCTCGAAGCTGTTTTCCCAGTAATATTGATTGTATTGGCTCTGAGTTGTTTTGCACTTCGTATTTTACAAGGGTATAAAATGCACTGCAGTTGATGTGGAAAAGAAAATCTGTAGAAAATGAATCTCTATTGGTTTCTTAAACAATGGCAAAAGTTTCTGTCATTTCATGCAGCATTAACAACTAATGTCTGAGCTAACAGTTACTGAAACTCATATTTTAAATATTAACAGTTTTTGATTTAATAATAATTTTTTTATTCAGTTTAATATTTACACAGGTTCTATAATGTTATTTGGGGCTCATTTTAGCCATGTGAGATAAGGCGTGGGTCTTATTATCACTTGGTAACTCAATAGCCGAGAGATCATCAGGACAATAGTAATTTACTTAGTGAACTCAAGAAATAAAATTCATAGTCCCACCCTGGCTGGAAAAGGGTGGTAATCCTTTAGAGCAGGGGTGAGCAACCTTTTTAATCAACGGGCCGATTTAAATTTTAAAACTTTTTGGTGGGCCACACAGAAAAGTAACACATAAATAATTTACAAAACTTTATTTATAATAAACATTAGAATAGAAAAATTAAAAAAAAAGTAAAGATTTCATATTTTAATTTAATGCAAAATAAAAAAAACCCAATAAAATGACAGAAAAACGAATTTACTTGAAATTTTTAATCAGTCATTTGGCACTGTTTTTTTCGGCATAAGCTGATCAATATCAGCCGGAATTGATGAAGTTGCTAGACGTACGCAGCTTTCTAATCGTGCATCAATCAGTTTGATAGGTGGTCATTTTTGATTAATTTCATGGTCGAAAATAATTGTTCGCAAACGCACGTACTCCCGAACAGAGGCATCATTTGCTTTACATTTTTCGTCAAATGCGGAAATTTCTTAGGGCTCACATACGATTTATAACATTTTTTTTTATTTTATGTTTACTCAGAAAAATGCATTTTTTAAATTGGTATTATTCTGCATGTCAATCACTTCCATTTGAAAGTCTTCGGGAATTGTTTCCACATCGATATTAAATGGCGAGAAAAACAATTTAATGGAAACCCCTGTCTATATAAAATATCTATATATTGTGCGTATTTTTTTTAAAAAAAAAACAGTAACGTTTTCTTTTTCTAAATGTGGAAAGTGAGACACATTATTCTGCAAAAAAATGCTGTTTCCACAATTTTAATTTCCGCTGAAAGCCCTGAATTTTATCATGTAAATTGTGAATAAACTGTCCTTTGCCTTGAACTTCCACATTACGATCATTGAGTTGCTGAGTCAAGTCGATAAGAAACCCAAAATCGCACATCCATTCTTTATTACCAAAATGAGGAAAGGCATATCCCTTCATAACCAAGTACAATTGTATTTCGCTTTTTATGTTATACACTCTTTTTAGCGTTGTACCTCTACTAAGCCAACGTACTTCGGTATTGAAACCCACATCCCCATATTCAGTTTCTAAATCTTTCAAGAATTCTTTAAATTCACGGTGGTTCAAAGCACGCGACTTTATAAAACTGATTAGTTCAATTATTGGTACCGTGACATTTGGCCAACTCAATCTTTTTGCACACAAATTTTCCTGGTGGATTATGCAGTGGTTAACGAATGTATTCCTGCCTGTGGCCTTCTTAATGTCTTGAAACAGTCTTCCCGATCCTTCTATCACAATGCTTGACATTGCTCGTGCCCCATGTGTCGATATACTGTCGATAAATTGAAATATTTTCCAAAAAAGACTTTCATCATACAGGTTTTCGCCGGTTGCAGTCCCTCGCATTGGAATCAGTGAACACAATTCTTCGGTAATATGAAATTTGGTGTCAACACCACGAAAAAATATAGCCAGTTGTGCTGTATCACTAATATCGCAACTCTTATCAAAGAACAGTATTCGAATTTCGCAATGCGTTCACGAATCGTTGTTGCTATGTAACTCGCAACAAAAAATTGCTTCAGTAGTATGTACTACCATTAAATTATAATTAATGTTTAACAATATATTGATGGGAGAATGTCGATAAAATAAATTCAATTTTATAAATGCTTGGCTGGCCGCATAAATATGTCGAAAAGGCCGCGTGTTGCTCATCCATGCTGTATATCATAGAAAACTAAACAGTCTCCATTAGACTTTGTAGCACAAAGTGGGCGTTAATAAATAATCGTAACAACGTTATTTCTGCTGTTGGTAATAAAACTACACAGGATTACTTTAATATTATATATTAATTCCAATAAAAAAATTACCATAATGGTTTTTTATTGACTTGTTCTTCAAATTGAGGTTTAAAATAATTAAAATTAATCTTTTTTTTAGTCTTTAGATTTAAAAGTACTTGGTAATAATTTATAGAAAGTTCAGTATGTAATTCATGCAAAGTCGAGTTCTGTTCTAAACATAGAAGATGGGAACGGCACTGGCTCTGGACTGTTCTGTGAGAAAATTATTATTATTCTTTTTTGTTGATTAACACTGTTTTATTGTGCTAGTTTATGCTCCTGGTTTATGGTGTATGGGTATTAGTATAGCTGTATGTGACGTGGTGGTAACGGTTTGTGGTAATTTACAATTAATTTATAAAGGACAAGTTCAATTTATTTTTTAACTTATCCAAGTAATTTTTACAAGCACACACAAACACAAACACACACAAACAAGTACCTGCACGCAGAAACACCCGAAAGAACACACATTGAAGTCATTCCCTATGGAGTATTTATGCTGATGTAAGTTATTTGGGATCTCATAGTATTAATGAGATGTAAGAAAACTATATTTAAGCCAACTCCTACAACACATCAGCTACAATAATTGGGGAAAAGTATTAATAAATACCCCGTCTCAACAAGCCTATAAACTCATAGACCTGAGATTTTTTAGCAGATTTCCCTTAAGGGAAGTCAGTTATTGAGGTTGAACGCGATTTTAAATGTCCATCGATCCTATCTAGAAGATGACGAAAATGAGGTCCTTTCAAAATTGTATATATATATATATATATATATATATATATATATATATATATATATATATACATATCTATATATTTGTCTGTTACCGCTCTAGCGGGCGCAATAATTGTTTTATCGTCACCAAACTCGATATTTAGTCGTTTCATGTAAAAAGAAAGACTAAGTTCGTTAACGGCTAAAATTGGACCAGGGGGAGACAGGGGAGGATTTTCGAAAAGTCGAAATATCTGGTTACTATACGTCGGATCGAAAAATTCGATAGAACCAATCTTATTGTAAATTAAATGATCTATAAATGTTATGTACATGATTGCATTATCTTTAATATTAACCGAGATATTTGGGGTTTTTAGTTTTCGGCCTTCAGTAAACCCCCACTCCTGCTTAAGTCATAATATGCAACAGCATAACACAAGTAACAAGTATAACAATATTATGAAGCACTTCATTTGAAGCGTAAATAACAAATATTGTTCTCATTGAACTTTTACGTCGTGAGATAAATGTAAATACGGGACGCAAGTGGGAAATCTGCTTAGTCAACGCAGCCCCTGCGTGATGGGCTTTTTTTATTTGAATTTATATTGACTGAAATTTAAACTTTAGTATTGCTGAATATATATTATATCCTGCATACTGGAATTTGTATCTAGCCTGCAATATATTTTACCAGATTTCCTTAAGGGAAATCAGCTATTAAGGTAGTACTCATGATTTTCGAAAATGTTTTTAAATGTCCATTGATCCTACCTTGTAGATGACGAAAAATGAGGTCCGTTCAAAATTATATATATATATATTAACAAAATTGTTAATCTTATATATAAAAACGAATGTTGTCTGTATGTTCTATATAGAATCGTAAACGGCTGAACTGAATTTTATGAGACTTGTTATGTATATTACTACTAAAACAGGTTAGGGGTGGTTAATGGCTGGTTAGGTTTCTGGCTGTATTAATATTCTCTGAGACGAACAGGAGTGAGGGTTATAAGAGAGGCCTGAAATTAAAAATAGCGATATTTCGTCCCCTATTGGTTTTTCGTCAAATATGCACATAACAAAAGTTGTTTATTTTGAGTAACTTTTGTAATATACCCTTTTGTCGTATACCGAAGTATAAATGAGCTATACGCTAAAAACAATAGTGGGAGTCAACAATTTTATATGGCACCTAATTAAACGAAACTCCGTATGTGATTTGGTATTAACACCTCCCTGATTATAAGTTATATTAAAATTTCGAGGTACGAACAGGAGTGGGGGTTGTAAGGGAGGTCTGAAATTAAAAATTGCGGTATTTCGTAATCTATTCATTTTTCGGCAAACATCCATATAACAAAAGTTGTTTGTTTTGTTATTTAAAGTAATTTTTTTATATGTACTTTTGCCGTATAACGAAGTATAAATGAGATATACACGAAAAACTATAGAAGGGGCCAACAATATTATAGGTCACGAAAGACTTTACCGAAAACAACGAAACTCCGTATTTTTGATTATAAGCTATATTAACATTTTTAGGAAAGAACAGGAGTGGGGGTTGCTAGGGAGGCATGAAATGAAAATTTGTCTTATTTCGTTTCTTATTGTTTTATTGGCTAACGTGCACAGTACAAAATATGTTTAATTTGATATTTAGAGTAACTTTTATTATATATACATATTTATCATAATTTAGTATTTTAGTTGGTGGCGTAGCAACGCGCGCAGGGTACAGCTAGTAGAAAATAAAAGTGACGATTCCTATTATTTTATGATAACATTTAATGGAAATAAACACATTTCATTTCATATAAGTAGCTTAATATTCCAGAAAAGAAAAAAAAATTATAAGAAGATCCCATAATGAGTACAACCTCAATTGCTGATTTGGAAGGGAAATCTGCTAAACCCGCGTAACGCATACATTCTGACACACACAACTGTCAATCATAAGTTTGTCTGACTGCAGTTTTATCAATTTGATTTTTAGAAAAAAAAGTAAAATTGTATTTTCTAGTTAGAGATAACTGTGGCCCGAGAAGTGTAAGCTTGGAGAAGGCAAATCCGGCCTTGTCAAAAGTTGGTGGGAGCCATCTTCCGGTCGGGGTTTATATTTCCCCATTAAACTTGAGCCCATCTCGACTCAACAAACTTATCACAAGTTTTTTTTTTTTAAAAAGTCTCCCTCGTCTTGCGAAAACAGTTTCAACTCTCCCAATAAAAACGAGTATTGTCTTCCATGATGATTCTCTTCTTTCCATTATCATCGCAAGTATATTTTTGCCATTTTGGGCGAAAGGTCTGGCAAATATCGCGCAATTACGGGTTTAAGAGTTTTCTGCTTAGTAGTTAATGTAGGCTGTCAAATATTGCAAATTTGACGAAAACGGGACAATAGCTACTTATAGTTTTAAATTTATGCGGGCCACCAGTTTTTGCCTTCTTAGAGGAATTCACGGAATAGAAACACAAAGTCCGTCTCGCAGGAGCTGAGTAACTAGGGAAAATCAGCTATTGAGGTTGTACTCACGATGGAATTTTTGCAAAATTTCTTCAAATGTCCATCGATCCGGCACAGAAGATAACGCAATTTTTGTCTGATCGTTACCAAACTCAATTTTTAAGCGTTATATTAAAAACGTCCGTCACGCAGGGGCTGCGTAATCACAGCAGATTTCCCTCGTGAACTTTAGTAATAGATAAATCTACATACTGGTAACACACCGTGAATAAATACAATCGGAAATAAGAAATGTTTCATCCAGTTTCAATAACCTGCCGACAGGAAGCGTTAGAAATGTAAACTGCCCGCCTCATACCGGAAAGAAAAACATTACTGAAATATATCAGAATGTAACATATTAATTTTATTGAGAACTATTTACTTTATTTAGTACTGTAATTAATGAATGAGAATAATTGTTATCTCAATCAATCAAATTTTAGTAGTACAAAACCTTAAGAAGGGGGGGGGGTCACCAGGACATATTTGCATGTATCTCGTATAATAAAGTTCTCTTGAATACAATTTGGTATTTAAGCTTCGAATAATGTGATTTATTATATTATAGAGTATGGTTTATGTAACACGAGTAGAAATGGGGGTTTACTGAAGGTTGAAAACTGAAAAAAGCAAATATCTCCGTTAATATTAAATGTAGAGAACAAATGTATTTTATAATAATTATAGTAAATTTAATTTGAAATAAGATTGGTTTAATACAATTTTTCGATCCGACATATGGTAACGGAGATATTTCGAATTTTCGAAAATCCTCCCCTATAAACTCCCCCTACCCCTGGCCCGATTTCAACCGTGATCTTTCTTTTTACATAAAACGACTAAATATCGAGTTTGGTAACGATTAAACAATAATTGCGACCACTAGAGCGGTAACAGACAAATATATATATATATATATATATATATATATATATATATATATATATATACAGTTTTGAAGGGACGTCATCTCCTGGGTAGGATCGATGGACATTTGAAGAAAAATTTCGAAAATCGCGTCATGAGTATGACCTCAATAGCTGATTTCCCTTAACGGAAATCTGCTACAATGAAGATTAAGTTCGTTAACTATACTATTATTTACTAAAGAAAGATCGGACGTGTGGGAGAGATGGGTGAATTTCGAAAATTGAAATATTTCCGTTGTTATGCGTCGGATCGATAAATTGAGTCGATCATATTGCAAATATAATGTTCTATTAGCAGATTTCCCTTAAGGGAAATCAGCTATTGAGGTCGTACTCATGACGCGGTTTTCGAAAAATTTCTTCAAATGTCCATCGATCCTAGCCAGGAGAGGACGAAAATGAGGTCCGTTCAAAATTATATATATATATATATATATATATATATATATATATATATATATAGTTATGTTATAGTTTTCGACCTTTGGGAAACCCCCACTCCTACTCATGTCATATTTAATGTAAGCTGTTATATCATGAACCACTTCATTCTAAGGTCAAATACCAAATATGGTTTTCATTTAACGATTACTTTGTGTGACACGCGCAAGAAAGTCATGCGATGACATCATCAATTGAGATTCTTCGTGCTTTACTCGGAAATGTTTATTTGATCTAAACCAAACTCGATATCTAGTCGTTTCATTCAACACTAAAGATCATATTTGGGGCTCAGGTTGGCCGTTCGGGTTAAGGCGTTGGTCTTAATCTCGCCTGGCAGACCTAGAGTGGCGGGTTCAATTCCCGCCCTGGGCAGTAGACATTTATTTAATGAAGGGACTCATTAAATAAACTCCTTACGTCCACCTTGGCTAGAAAAGGGTGGTAACCTGTAGATAATCCGTCCCGAAATAATGTTATATTGAGACATATTTCAGTAATTGTATTTTTTTCCGGTGAAGAATATTTCTAACTATCCGTTCACCTCTGAGAAGGTTGTCCTGTTTGTTTACAATTGTGACGCTTTCCTTTGGGAGGTTATTAAAATTGAATGAAATATTTCTCATTACCGTTTTTATTTATTCACATAGTATTCACGGTGTTAAGTGTTTGTTGCCAGTGTGTAGATTTACCTATTGTAAAACTTCAAGTGGGAAATCTGCATTCTTTACGCAGCCCCTGCGTGACGGACATTATATATATATATAATGAAGTATTACAAAACTCAAATACGAAATATTGTTTTCATTGAACTCTCTCTCTCTCTCTCTCTCTCTCTCTCTCTATATATATATATATATATATATATATATATATATATATATATATGCATCTTCTAAAATTCTCCAGAACTATAGATCCTCAATAGCTAGAAGAGTGTTTGTTAAGTTAAAATAGTCATGGGTGGTTTTACCCCTTTGGAGGGGTGGGTTTTCTCCCTCAGCAGTCTAAGGGGAAGCATTGAGCCATGTCGAAGATTGGCTTTGTTGAAAACCCTTACAAACTGTATTTGTTGCTCAACTTCCACCTCTTTTGCAGCTCGATTGGATTTTGTAGTTGAGTTTCTCCCCCAAAACGGGGACTATAAATAGAAGCTAAAGATAGAAGAACATTTAGGCAAATATCTCTTAAGGAATCTTATATATTTGTCTGTTAACGCTCTAGCGGTCGTTATTCCTGGTTGATCGCTACTCTACTCCATATTTAATTATTGATAGTACAGTAATAATTCAATGAAAAAGTCTGCCACTCAGGGGCTGAGTAAACTAAGCAGATTTCCCTCGTGAAGTTTTACTACTGAGAAATCTGCCTACTAATAGTAGTAGTAACGAATCTCTAAACCAATTCACGAGGGAAGCTCAGTTACTGAAATGGCCGAACTAGCTTTCAGCGGAATGTCCGGAATATAGCCGACCACACGCAATACAAATGCAAATACCTCGGTTAATATTCAAGATAGAGAATAAATGTATAGAACAATATTTATCCGACGCATAATAACGGAGACACTCCGAAACTTCAAAAATCCCTCCTCTAACCCCCCCCCCCCTTCCTCTCATTCCAGGTCCTATTTCAGCCATTAATAACTTTGATCACTAGTGTTAAATGGGACGGTTAAATCTTCAGTACCCTATAGATCAAATAAACATTTTATAGTCAAGCACACAATCTGAATTGATGACGTCATCACACTGGGTATTTACATGTATCTCGCACAGTGAAAGTTCAATGAAAACGTTATTTGGTACTTAACCTTCAAATAAAGTGGTACATGAACACAGCTTATACATAGTTAATGTGGCATGAGTAGGTGTGGGGGTTTACTGAGCACTGAGAACTAAAAAATCCAACTGGTCCGATTTCAGCCATTAACGAACTTGATCTTTCTTTTTACATAAAACGATTAAATATCGAGTTTGGTAACGATCAAACAAAAATTGCGACCGCTAGAGCGTTAACAGACAAATATGTATATATATATTTTATATATATATATATATATATATAAATATATATATATATTTATTATATATATATATATATATATATTATATATATAATAGGTATATATAATTTTGAACGGACCTCATTTTCGTCATCTCCTGGGTAGGATCGATGGACATTTGAAGAAATGTTTCGAAAATCGCGTCATGAGTACGACTTCAATAGCTGATTTCCCTTGGAGTAAAGAGTCGTTCATGATATAACAGCTCTTTATTAATAAGACGAGTTGGATCGAGTGTTTACAGTTGGCTAAAAAATGTCAATATATCCGTTAATATTAATGATAGAGATTAAATTTATTCGAGGACATAAGTGAGTTGGTGACGTTGTGTTTACAGGAATCAGATCGTCCAGGATTGTCTGTAACTGTTGTCCTCTGTTGTTGTATTGAGATGCTGCCCACATTGGGCTCAAAGCGTTAACATCAGATAATAGTAAGATTGGAGTTGGTAGTTGAGTTATCAAGTCGTGTAGTGCAGGTACGTCAATCGGCTCCCTTGGTGGGAGGTAAAGTGAACATACTGTCATACGAATAGGGGAATGCACTCTAACTGCAACTGCTTGAACTGTAGTACGTATTGCTATTATGCTGCTATGAATAGTGTCCCTAACAAAGATAGCAACAGTCCTTAAAGTTGGCAAGGATAAAAAGATTGCATCCAATTATCGACCTATTTCGTTGACCAGCTGTCTTTGTAAGCTGCATGAAAACATTTTGAATAAACGTCTGTACTGGTTCTTAGATCATCCCGAATTGTTGTCTCCATTTCAATGTGGCTTTAGAGAACGCCATTCAACCATGCACCATCTGACAAAGCTGGAGAATGATATCCTCAATGCTTTCTTAAATAGAGAGTTGATAATAGCAATGGCCTTAGACATTAAAAAGGCTTATGATACAGTTTGGTGGCAAAAACAATTCTCACAACCTTGCTGGACTGGGGAATTAAACGAAATATTTTTAATTTCATTAAAAATTATTTAAGCAATAGACATTTCAGAGTCAGGATTGGAACAACGCTTTCTGATAGGTTCCTACAGGAAAACGGAGTACCACAAGGGGGTGTACTAAGTACTACCCTCTTTAACATTGCCATGAACTCAATTCAGGAATACATTCCGCCAACTGTAAAATACTGCCTGTATGCTGACGATTTGTTTATTTACCATTGTTCTTGTTCCTATGACCAAGCACGTTCCATTGTGCAACAGACGATAGTAAATTTAGAGAGCTGGTCATCTCACTCTGGGATGAAGTTTTCATCTGGAAATCTAAGAGTATAATCTTTACTAAAAGAAGGAATTCCCCAGCTCCTAATTTTACTGTCTATAATGCCCTTATTATAAATGTGGATAGTATTAAAATTTTAGGTATAACATTTGATAAAAAATTAACTGGATACCCCATATTAAAGATCTTCTTACGAGATGCAAGAAATCCTTGAATCTTTTAGAATTGTATGCAATACTAAGTGGGGTGGGGACAGATGCTCTATGCTAAAACTCTATCGTGCCTACACCAGGTCTCTACTGGACTATGGCTGCATAGTATATTCATCGGCCCGTCCAAGAGTTCTAAAAATGTTAGATACTGTCCACAATACAGGCCTTCGTCTGGCTACAGGGGCATTTAAGTCTAGTCCGGTAAACAGCATTTATGTGGAGGCTGGCGAACCACCCTTAGATCTCAGAAGGAAGAAATTATCTATAAAATATGTCCTACGATCTAAACTCTTAAATTCACCATGCTCAACGTCAGTCCTTGATAATAAACATTATAATAAATAATTGGTTTACCGAACTAGACCGACACCACTTTCCATAAGATATACATTTTACACGGCACAAATACCATTAGCAAACACGGACATATACACTGTCCAGTTACTTCCATATCCTCCTTGGAGTATTCAAAATTTTACAATAGACACATCTTTAGGCAAGTTCAAAAAATCCAACCCAACCTCACAACACATGTACAGCGCTTATTTTAGGTCAGTATTGGGTGAGAAAGCTAATAGTGTCTTTGCTTATACTGATGGCTCTAAGACAGCAAGCGGTACAGGTTCTGCTGCCATAGTTGGCTCCAATAATTACCAACTCAAATTGACAGTGATTACATAGACTCAGTCATTAAACATCTAAAAGACACCAACATATATTAGACACTATAATCTACACTTTCTACACACCACTCTTCACTTATTTCCTATATTAGCAGGGTGTATAAACTTTAATTTTATTTATTTTCTATTTATTTATTTTATTTTTTTTTGTTATCCCTTTTCCTTATTTTTTTTTATTTATTTTGTTTTTCTTCCCCCCTCTTTCTATAGTTACATTTTCATTTATATTATGTTCATTACCCTGATGTTTCCATATCGTATAATATCGTTTGCTTCATATCACCGTATAAGCTTCAAAAATTACCGTTTGTTAAAGTTTACTCTTTTCCAGTTTGTTGTTTTTTTTTTTTTTTTTTTTTTTTTTTTTTTGTATTTCACTTTCTGATGACACTTTAACAATTAGTAAATCGCCTGCATTGCGGAACTCATTTAAATGAATAAATAAAATAAATAAATGTATTCGAAATTCCCCCTTCCCACTGGTCGATATATCTTTATATATATATATATATATATATATATATATAATTCTACTGTACGTGTGTATGTCACTGATGATATTTCGTTTCCTATTGGTTTTTCGGCAAATATGCACAGAATAAAAGATGTTTATTTTGTTATTTAAAGTAACATTTGTTATATACACTTTTGTCGTATAAATGGGATATACACTAAAAAATTAATTTGGGAGGCAACAATTTATTGTGCACTAACGATTGAACCGAACTTAACAAAACTCTATACGTAAATTATCACTAATTCTTCCTTGATTATAAGCTATATTAAATTGTTTAGGTTCGAACGGGAGAGGGGGTTACAAGGGAGGCCGAAATAAAAAAATTCGCGATATTTCATTTTATATTTGTTTTTACACAAATGTGAGCATAACAAATTTTATATATATATATATATATATATATATATGTATATATATATATAGTTTTGAAGGGAACATTTTCTTCATCTCTTAGGTGGGATCAATGGACATTTGAGGAAACAATTTTGAAAATCGGAATGAGTACGGTCCCTTAAGGGAACCTGATGAAATAGTAGAGAATATAAGTATTCTCTTAGGTAGAATTGATGAGCATTTGGATGTGTTTTTCGAAATATCGAAAAAAAATAGCTGATTCATATTAAGGGATATCTGCTACAAATATTTATGTGTGATATGTTATTATTTGTGTTGATTGCAAGAGACTATAGCCTACGCAGCAATGTTTATTTACTCTTTCCTAAGATATAATGTATTTATTTTAGATATAGTGCTCAAGTGTTTCATGCAGTCATCTGATGTGCGATAATGCGTACACTTTCAAAAAGTTTGGTATTTCGTCTGATTCTTTTTCAGATCTTATCACAAACTGATAGTCACCTGATTACACTGTTGTTGTTTCCGATGACACGGGTTGGCCACATGCAAGTGGCGGGAGAATTCAAAGCGATGTCACGGTCTAAATATGCAGGCTGGATCAAAGGGAATCGCCCGGTTTCATAAAAGTCCGTCATGCAGGAGCTGCGTTAACTTAGCAGATTTCCCGCGTATTTGTATTTATCTCAAAAATTAAAAGTTCAATGAGAACAATATTTGGTATTTAGGCTCCAAACAAAGTGCTTCATAACATAACAGCTGATTGTTAATATGATATAAGTCGGTGTCGGAGTTTACTGAAGGACGAAAATTACTAAATCCAAATACGTCGGTTAATAATCCATATAGTGAAAAAACGTACTTAACAACATTTGTAGAACATTACATTTGCAATAAGATTGTTTCTATATACTTTTTCGTTCTGACACATATTAACGGAGATATTCCGAATTTTCGAAAGTCACCTCCTTTAAATCTCCCCTCCCAGTTGTTCGATTTCAGCCATTAACGACCTCGACCGTTACTTTTACACGAAACGCTTATATATCGAGTTTGGTTACGATAAATTAAGAATTGCTATCGCTAGAGTGGTAACAGACAACAATGAATATATATATGAGAATGAGGTCCCTTAAAATTTTTATATATCTATATATATATAAAATTGTAACCTCTGTTACCCATAACTGCATTTTGTTTCTTTCGTTTGTTTGTTTGTTTGATTTTGGGCAAAAAACTTCATGGTTATCAATGCCCAACACTCTTCATACCGTATTTGAGTTCCCCAGTCATGGGAAGTCCCAGGCACACGCATGCTAGACCGACTTTTATTATATATTAATATGCATATATTATTATTTTTTATTTTATATTTTTTTTTTACATTATTTTTAACTTTATATATATATCCCTTTTTCCAACCCCCTCTTTTTTTTTTCTTTCTTCTTTTTTTTTTTTTTTTTTTTTTTTTTTTTTTGGTAAGGGGGGGGTTTCGGCCATATGCATTTACTGGTTACTGGTGTCCTTCGTGTCGGTTTGTTTGTTTGTTACCTTTTAACGCATAAACGGCTGAACCGAAGTTTATGAAACTTGGTATGTATATTACTACTAACCCAACTTAGACTTTAGGCTATGTTAATATTCTCTGAAACGAACAGGAGTGGGGGTTATAAGTGAGGCCTGAAATTAAAAATAGTGATATTTCGTTTCCTATTGGGGTTTCGGCAAATATGCACATAACAAAAGTTGTTTATTTTGTTATTTAGAGAAAGTTTTGTTATATACACTATCGTCGAATACCGAACTATAAAGGCGTTATACGCTAAACATTATAGCGGGAGACAACAATTTTATTTGGCACAAAAGACTCACCGAACTAAATAAAACACTCGGTATGTGCATTATCACTAACGCCTTCCTTATAATAAGCCATACTAACATTTCTAGGGACGGGCAGGAGTGCGGGTTATAAGGGAGGCCTGGAATTAATAATAGTGATATTTCGTTTCTTATTGGGGTTTCGGCAAATATGCACATAACAAAAGTTGTTTATTTTGTTATTTAGAGAAATTTGCTCAACAATTCTTTTCAATATGAACTACAAGGTACCTCACCTGGAAAAATTAATTCAAATGTATGTTAATATGTTGTCCTTAATAATTCAAATCTATGCATAATGCACAGGGAACGGGAAATAAGACAATATGGAGGACAGTGAAGTCTTACATAAAAAATTAATTTTAGTATTAACCAATCCACAGAAACGACGGGTATTAACCCTAAACACTGGGACGGGTAAATGTCACAATATTGTGCAAAGTAAAGCCTTGCCAAAAAAAATACCATGAAGATTCAGCCTCAAATGATTTCCCGGCCGAAGTCGGGTATCTGAGCTAGTATATGTATATATATATAAAATTTTGAACGGACCTCATTTTAAACAGATTTTTCCTCATCTACTTGGTAGGATCGATGGACATTAGAGGAAAATTTTCGAAAATCGTGTCACCTCGTCGACCTCAATAGTTGATTTCCCTGAAGGGAAATCTGCTGAAACCAACCCAATAAGAAGGGGTGAGTGGGAGTACTGCAAACTGAAAACAAGGAAGTCCTAATAACTCGCTTAATACTTGAATTATTATAATATGCATGCAACAATTGTAAACAATAAATATTGTAACAAGATTGGTTCTCAAATATTTTACGATTTGACTCATTACAGCGGAGATATTTTGAATGATCGATTTCACCCCTCTCCAAACCCCCCCCCTATTTTGGTCCAATTTCATCCAATAACAAATATGATATTTAATGTTGACTGATATCGATAATATCGAATATGGTATAGATCAAATAAAAATTGTCGAGACAAGAGCTTAAAATCTTAATTGGTGATGCCACAACGAATTAGTATGTATGTGTTTCACAAAGTAAAGATTCTATGAAAACCATTTTTCTTACTTAATCTTTGAATTTATTGTTTCATGATATAACAGCTTATAGTTAATATGGCATGAGTAGGAGTGGGGGGTTTATTCATGGCCGAATACTAAAATATCTCGATTAATATTCATGGTACAGAATAACTAGATAGAACAACATTTATAGACCACTAAATTTTCAATAAGATTGGATTTATGCAATTTTTCGACCCGAGCCGTAATAACAGAGATATTTCGGATTTTCCTCGAAGTTCCTCAAATGTCCATCGATCCTACCCAGGACATGACGGAAATGAGGCGCGTACTAAACTATATATATATATATATATATATATATATATATATATATATATATATATGTGTTTTTTTGATAGAATACATTGTTGGTCAAACCAAGGTTTGTTTGGAATCTGTTTTGATGAGCTAACTCTAAGCATGGAAGCTTCCTTCATTAGATCAGTGACCTCTTTTATTAAAATCTTCAGTTAGCGTACTGAGGCTTACGTTGTAATTGAAATCGATGTCTAAAGTACGTAAGATTATTTTGAACATTTCGAGGTTCTCAGCACTGCGATTTATGATTAATTTCCTTCCTATGTATAGTTTATTAGAGTGTTTTCCCAAGAGAGATATAATACATAATCCAGAATACGCTGGAGTTGGTTTTACCTCGTAATCATAAACGCTATCAATGGTGGTAGTAGTAGATAGCCACACAGAATCGCAAATATTAAATCCGTTTTCCCCACAAAAAGTAAATTTTGCAGGGAAATCACTTATAGATCTTCCACTGCTAGTATACCATAGTCATACCAAAGCTCTCCATTACTTCAACTAGCAATTCCCCTCTAATATCTAACTATATATATATATATATATATATATATATATATATATATATATATATATATATATATATATATATATGTGTGTGTGCGCGTGTGTGTGTGTGTGTGTGTGTGTGTACGCCAGTTAATGCTCTAGCCGTCGCAATTTTTGTTTAATCGTAACCGTACTCAATGCGTATACTTTTTATGTAAAAATAAAGGTCATGATTGTTGAAGGCTGAAATTGGAATAGGAGAGGGGTGGGTTTGAGGGGAAGATATTTCTGTTATAACGCGTCGGATCGAAAAATTGTATAGATCAGTCTTATGCATATGTTGTGTACTATAAATATTGTTATGTACATGTTTTCTCTATACTGAATATTAACCGAGATATTTCCATATTTTAGTTTTCGGCCTTCAGTAAATCCCCACTCCAAGCCATGTCATATTAACTATAAGCTGTTATATCATGAACCACTTCATTCCAAGGTTAAATACTAAATATGGTTTACATTGAGCTATTACTCTGTGAGATACATGCAATAACTTCCCCTAAAGGGAAATCTCCCAAAAAACTAAACATTCTGTACATTTAGTTTAATGTGATTACTAGGAAGTCATGTGGTGTGCTTTAGATTTCATTGTATAAAGGCACCTACAGTTTATATTCTATAATTTTATTTTCATTTAAATAATCAAATTACCGTATTTCTTGCATATACAAGTGAAATGCATTAGTTATATTGTGATAAACAGGCTTCCTTAATATTATTGAAATATTTGTATTTAAGTTGCTTAATTGAGTAACAAGGTCATGAAGTACACAGGCTTGTTGGGATGAGGGTTTTTTTGTGTGTTTTTATTTTAAATGTTATTAATACTCATTGTTGTTGTGATATTGTGTAATTTTTGTTTAGTATGTATTTGAAAGATACATTTGCACTTTGTGTTGTTTATATGCACTTGTTTGTTTTGTCTGTGTTCTCGCTTCTAGCCAAGAGCCAGGTGCCTCATCAAACCCAAATACCATCATCGAGGAAGAATATTACGATAGTGACTACTCCATCTCTGATGATAATGACAAAACCCCAATCATCACCAAAGTATATGTTTACTAATGTACACTCGCAGGTAAACCATTTTATTTTCTAACAGGATGGTAAATGATTGACTATATATTATTTTTAATAACGTTTATATTTCTCTCAACATAAATTGGCACATTTGAGTACCACTTATGGAACGGTTTTTAACAACTACATTTACATTGTTCAAATGGTCAAGGAACTTATAAAGATTTTATTTTTGAATATTTAGGAAATCTATTTACACATATATGCACGAATTTCCATTGGTCACTTCTTTAAAAGTTTTTATAAATCTCTAAGTAGCATTGGTTTTTTTCCCATTTTTCCTTTGTGCACAGAGGGCCTATATTTTCTATACGTGCTATACTAAGTAAATAACAAATTCGGTTGAGATTTTTGTTTATAAAACTAAGAACAGCTATATAAATTATTAAATTAGACTTTTACGGATTAATTCCATCTCGAATTATTTCCATGTGTTAGAATCTATTTATTTGAAACACTAGTCGTGTTACTCAACGTTGAGGGGTTGAAATAGAAATGGTTTCCCGTGAATAAATAAGGATAGGATACATAAAATCATATTCATCAATAACACAAACGCTCTGGGGGATGAACTGTAAAAGTGCTGAAATTAATTTGCTTCACCCAACGAATATATAATTAGAATTGCTTTTTGCCGGAAATTAATAGAAATAATAATGGTTTCCTGTGGAAATGTGAATATTGGCTAATCGGAAGCAATAAATAATTCATTTATTGCCTTCAAATCAGTATTAGCTGATTTCCCTAGAGGGAAATCAGCTATTGAGGTCGTACTCATGACGCGATTTTCGAAATTTTTCTTCAAATGTCCATCGATCCTACTACCTATGAAATTACGAAAATGAGGTCCGTTCAAAATTATATTTATATTTTTGTTTGATCGTTACCAAAGTCGATATTTATTCGTTTTATGTAAAATGAAAGATAAAGTTCGTTAATGGCTAAAATCGGACAAGTGGGAGGGGGGTTTAGAGGGGAGGATTTTCGAAAATTCATATATATATATATATATATATATATATATATATATATATATATATATATATTCTCTCTCTTGAATATTACCAGAGGTTTTTTGTGTTTTTATTAAGCGTGCGTGGATAACGGACGAGATGAGATCAACTATAGTCCGCTCTCGTCGTAAAATTCTGGATAAGTTGGGCCGTTTCCGTAACTGCTCGGTTCTCGTGAAATTGGTTTAGACTCGTGTAACATTTTACTTTGTGAGATAAATGCAAATACGTTATGTTCATCGCCCTCCCTTCTTTAGTTCTTGCACTACTAAAATTTATTAAAATATAAATTATTCTGATTCATTATAAATTGCAGTACTAGATATAGTAAATAGTTTGCAATAAAGTTAATGTGTTTTTCCAGATATATATCAGTAATTGGTCTTCTTTCCGGTGAGAATATGTCCATCTATCTGTTCAGCTCTGAGTGGTTGGAAGACCTATTTGTTTACAGTTCAGAAACCCTTTCCGTTGGGAGCTTATTAAAATTAACTGAAAGATGTTTCATTACCGTTTGTATTTACTCTCGGTGGTGTTAAGTGTTACTAGTAGGCAGATTTCTCTATTGCAAAACTTCACGTGGGAAATCTGCTTAGTTTACGCAGCCCCTGCGTGACGGACTTTATTTTTATGGACTGTTGGTCTTTGTATGAGTTAATTCCACCAATAAGAACTGATGTCATTTATATACTTTTATCTCAACTCATATATAAGTCGATTGCATCTCCACATTGATTATGAATTATTTGTAACTTTTTTTTTCCCTTTCAGAGGTCCGAGTGTTTACCGGATTTCCGGTCGTAACAATCCTGCATACAACTGAAGCCAGCGGACTACGACAAGTTTCAGAGTGACGTCACAGATGGGTTGCAGAGAATAGTAGCCAAAATATGCATTGATTCCGTCCATAGAGAAGCATTTATTGGAAATGATCATTGATTGATAGGAATCAATAATGTAATTCCAATCCACAAATCGTCATATTTAAATAAGTAAAAAATTTATGAAGAATATGCCATCAATTAAAATAGAGCAAGGGCTAAAGGTGACCTGAACGAGTTTTGATTCGGCCCCTGAAATATGTCATTCGGTAGTTTCCCGGCATATATACGTATATTCTTCATATATTACGGCATGGGTCTCCAATCAAAAACATTTTTTTCGTTGCAAACTTTATTGAAACTGCCCTACATGTTTCGTGCTTATTTGCCACCTCTCCAGGGGCTTTCCCTTTTAAAAAGATATATAAAAAATTATTAATAACATTAATTTAACACATCCCTTAATAATTCTTTAGGGTATTTTGCTACTGACATTTGTGAAGTGCTCGTTTCCCTTTTACTTTAGAAATGTAAGAAGCAATTTATAAATAGATTTAATAAATATAGGCACCTCCTAATACAATATTTAACAAAAGAATTATTAAGGGATGTGTTAAATTAATGTTATTAATAATTTTTTAAAAGGAATTGCCCCTTGAAGAGGTGGCAAATAAGCCACGAAACATGTAGCGCAGGTTCAATAAAGTTTGAATCGAAAAAGATGTTTTTTATTGGAGACCCTTGCCATCAAATATAAAGAATATATACATAATATTGGGTCCAGAACAAGAAGAATATATATTTCAATTTGGAGTAATATTGTATTTCGCCATATTTCTTTAACTTAAATTAACTTTATTATTTCATATAAAACTTTCTCCAAGGTTAACTCGCCCGATATGAGTCTTACAGCCTAGGAAATGGCTCATTCTGAATTAAAGAGATTTGTGTTTGTAGCTGATGAACAGCAGATTTTTTTGAAAGTCACATTTATTTTATAGTTCGAATTTTAATTTTAATGTAACATATACTCAATATGATATGCTATATGATAACAGTGTGGACGCATACCTACATAAGAATAAAAATCTTATGAGAAAATAAAAACTATAAGTACAGCAGCTCAAATGCGAAAGATGTTAGTAATATGTTCTATTATCTTTTTTTCATAATATTAGTAAAATTTATTTTTTGTCAATTTCTTCAATATTAAGTTTAGTTATTGCTAAGAAATTATTGTTATTTGATATATTACACTATTTATTTTCTTTATAATGTTAGGTGGTAATCGAAACGAGGAGGCGAAAAACAATATGTATTTATTTGTAACGTGATATTAAAATTTAAAATTTTTATACTTTAGTGATATAATTTATAAAAAATAAGTAATTTTCTTTATCTACAACGATTGTGATTACTTTAGAATTATATAGAGAATTAAGTAAGAATTCAAAGTCTTTTTTTCTAATTGAAATACCTACCTGTTATACTTTAATAAGAATTTTCTTTTTATAGTGCCAAGGAGTTATTGCATTATATTACAGTATTTTAATAAAACTTTTCTTGTAAGGAGAGGGGGAGGAGATCATACTCTGAAACTTGCCGTCATAACTTCAATTTCTAAGCTTCTTTAGGCAAGAAAATATCCGACTATATTGAAGAAATAAATTAAATAAAATTATAAATATATAATACCCCGGGGGGATGAAAATAAATGACTGATAGAAAAAATATGAAAACCTATAAATAATGAAGGGATGCATAAGAACTAGGTTCTGGTGAGGACAATTGATCTGAAAATACATTTAAACAAAAGTAACTTATTAAAATAAAATAGTAAGAGAGTAAAATAGTAAGTTAAGAAATTGTCAATTGGAAAGAGGTGAGAGGAGGAAATGTCGATATAGGGAGAGATTAAATGAGCATTTGGTATCTCACCATCTTCCTACAATAGACAATTCGATATAGGGAGAGATTAAATGAGCATTTGGTATCTCACCATCTTCCTACAATAGACAATTCGATATAGGGAGAGATTAAATGAGCATTTGGTATCTCACCATCTTCCTACAATAGACAATTCGATATAGGGAGAGATTAAATGAGCATTTGGTATCTCACCATCTTCCTACAATAGACAATTCGATATAGGGAGAGATTAAATGGGCATTTGGTATCTCACCATCTTCCTACAATAGACAATTCGATATAGGGAGAGATTAAATGGGCATTTGGTATCTCACCATCTTCCTACAATAGACAATTCGATATAGGGAGAGATTAAATGGGCGTATAGTATCTCACCAACTTCCTACAATAGACAATTCGATATAGGGAGAGATTAAATGGGCATTTGGTATCTCACCATCTTCCTACAATAGACAATTCGATATAGGGAGAGATTAAATGAGCATTTGGTATCTCACCATCTTCCTACAATAGACAATTCGATATAGGGAGATTAAATGGGCATTTGGTATCTCACCATCTTCCTACAATAGACAATTCGATATAGGGAGAGATTAAATGAGCATTTGGTATCTCACCATCTTCCTACGATAGACAATTCGATATAGGGAGAGATTAAATGGGCATTTGGTATCTCACCAACTTCCTACAATAGACAATTCGATATAGGGAGAGATTAAATGAGCATTTGGTATCTCACCATCTTCCTACAATAGACAATTCGATATAGGGAGAGATTAAATGAGCATTTGGTATCTCACCATCTTCCTACAATAGACAATTCGATATAGGGAGAGATTAAATGGGCATTTGGTATCTCACCAACTTCCTACGATAGACAATTCGATATAGGGAGAGATTAAATGAGCATATGGTATCTCACCATCTTCCTACAATAGACAATTCGATATAGGGAGAGATTAAATGAGCATTTGGTATCTCACCATCTTCCTACAATAGACAATTCGATATAGGGAGAGATTAAATGAGCATTTGGTATCTCACCATCTTCCTACAATAGACAATTCGATATAGGGAGAGATTAAATGGGCATTTGGTATCTCACCAACTTCCTACAATAGACAATTCGATATAGGGAGAGATTAAATGAGCATTTGGTATCTCACCATCTTCCTACAATAGACAATTCGATATAGGGAGAGATTAAATGGGCATTTGGTATCTCACCATCTTCCTACAATAGACAATTCGATATAGGGAGAGATTAAATGGGCGTATAGTATCTCACCAACTTCCTACAATTGACAATTCGATATAGGGAGAAATTAAATGAGCATTTGGTATCTCACCATCTTCCTACAATAGACAATTCGATATAGGGAGAGATTAAATGAGCATATGGTATCTCACCATCTTCCTACAATAGACAATTCGATATAGGGAGAGATTAAATGAGCAATTGGTATCTCACCATCTTCCTACGATAGACAATTCGATATAGGGAGAGATTAAATGGGCATTTGGTATCTCACCAACTTCCTACAATAGACAATACGATATAGGGAGAGATTAAATGCGCATTTGGTATCTCACCATCTTCCTACAATAGACAATTCGATATAGGGAGAGATTAAATGGGCATTTGGTATCTCACCAACTTCCTACAATAGACAATTCGATATAGGGAGAGATTAAATGAGCATTTGGTATCTCACCATCTTCCTACAATAGACAATTCGATATAGGGAGAGATTAAATGAGCATTTGGTATCTCACCATCTTCCTACAATAGACAATTCGATATAGGGAGAGATTAAATGGGCATTTGGTATCTCACCAACTTCCTACAATAGACAATTCGATATAGGGAGAGATTAAATGAGCATTTGGTATCTCACCATCTTCCTACAATAGACAATTCGATATAGGGAGAGATTAAATGGGCATTTGGTATCTCACCAACTTCCTACAATAGACAATTCGATATAGGGAGAGATTAAATGAGCATTTGGTATCTCACCATCTTCCTACAATAGACAATTCGATATAGGGAGAGATTAAATGAGCATTTGGTATCTCACCATCTTCCTACAATAGACAATTCGATATAGGGAGAGATTAAATGAGCATTTGGTATCTCACCATCTTCCTACAATAGACAATTCGATATAGGGAGAGATTAAATGGGCATTTGGTATCTCACCATCTTCCTACAATAGACAATTCGATATAGGGAGAGATTAAATGGGCATTTGGTATCTCACCATCTTCCTACAATAGACAATTCGATATAGGGAGAGATTAAATGGGCATTTGGTATCTCACCAACTTCCTACAATAGACAATTCGATATAGGGAGAGATTAAATGAGCATATGGTATCTCACCATCTTCCTACAATAGACAATTCGATATAGGGAGAGATTAAATGAGCATTTGGTATCTCACCAACTTCCTACAATAGACAATTCGATATAGGGAGAGATTAAATGTGCATTTGGTATCTCACCATCTTCCTACAATATACAGTTCGATATAGGGAGATAAACTGAGCATTTGGTATCTCACCATCTTCCTACAATAGACAATTCGATATAGGGAGAGATTAAATGAGCATTTGGTATCTCACCATCTTCCTACAATAGACAATTCGATATAGGGAGAGATTAAATGAGCATTTGGTATCTCACCATCTTCCTACAATAGACAATTCGATATAGGGAGAGATTAAATGAGCATATGGTATCTCACCATCTTCCTACAATAGACAATTCGATATAGGGAGAGATTAAATGGGCGTATAGTATCTCACCAACTTCCTACAATAGACAATTCGATATAGGGAGAGATTAAATGAGCATTTGGTATCTCACCATCTTCCTACAATAGACAATTCGATATAGGGAGAGATTAAATGAGCATTTGGTATCTCACCATCTTCCTACAATAGACAATTCGATATAGGGAGAGATTAAATGGGCATTTGGTATCTCACCAACTTCCTACAATAGACAATTCGATATAGGGAGAGATTAAATGAGCATATGGTATCTCACCATCTTCCTACAATAGACAATTCGATATAGGGAGAGATTAAATGAGCATTTGGTATCTAACCGACTTCCTACGATAGTCGAATCGATATAGGGAGAGATTAAATGAGCATTTGGTATCTCACCATCTTCCTACAATAGACAATTCGATATAGGGAGAGATTAAATGAGCATTTGGTATCTCACCATCTTCCTACAATAGACAATTCGATATAGGGAGAGATTAAATGAGCATATGGTATCTCACCATCTTCCTACAATAGACAATTCGATATAGGGAGAGATTAAATGGGCATTTGGTATCTCACCATCTTCCTACAATAGACAATTCGATATAGGGAGAGATTAAATGAGCATTTGGTATCTCACCATCTTCCTACAATAGACAATTCGATATAGGGAGAGATTAAATGAGCATTTGGTATCTCACCATCTTCCTACAATAGACAATTCGATATAGGGAGAGATTAAATGGGCATTTGGTATCTCACCAACTTCCTACAATAGACAATTATATATAGGGAGAGATTAAATGAGCATTTAGTATCTCACCATCTTCCTACGATAGACAATTCGATATAGGGAGAGATTAAATGGGCATTTGGTATCTCACCAACTTCCTACGATAGACAATTCGATATAGGGAGAGATTAAATGAGCATTTGGTATCTCACCATCTTCCTACAATATACAATTCGATATAGGGAGAGATTAAATGGGCATTTGGTATCTCACCATCTTGCTACAATAGACAATTCGATATAGGGAGAGATTAAATGAGCATTTGGTATCTCACCATCTTCCTACAATATAAAATTCGATATAGTGAGAGATTAAATGAGTTTTTGGTATCTCACCATCTTCCTACAATAGACAATTCGATATAGGGAGAGATTAAATGTGCATTTGGTATCTCACCATCTTCCTACAATAGACAATTCGATATAGGGAGAGATTAAATGGGCATTTGGTACCTCACCATCTTCCTACAATAGACAATTCGATAAAGGGAGAGATTAAATGGGCATTTGGTATCTCACCATCTTCATACAATAGACAATTCGATATAGGGAGAGATTTAATGGGCATTTGGTATCTCACCATCTTCCTACAATAGACAATTTGATATAGGGAGAGATTAAAATGGCATTTGGTATCTCACCATCTTCCTACAATAAACAATTCGATATAGGGAGAGATTAAATGGGCATTTGGTATCTCACCATCTTCCTACAATAGACAATTCGATCTGGAGAGAGAGGAGTTGGGCAATTGGTAACTCTCCATCTTCCTACAATAGACAATTCGATATAGGGAGAGATTAAATGGGCATTTGGTATCTCACAGACTTCCTACAATAGACAATTCGATATAGGGAGAGATGAAATGGGCATTTGGTATCTCACCATCTTCCTACAATATACAATTCGATATAGGGAGAGATTAAATGGGCATTTGGTATCTCACCATCTTCCTACAATAGACAATTCGATATAGGGAGAGATTAAATGGGCATGTGGTATCTCACCAGCTTCCGACGATAGACAATTCGATATAGGGAGAGATTAAATGAGCATATAGTATCTCACCAACTTCCTACAATAGACAATTCGATATAGGGAGAGATTAAATGGGCATTTGGTATCTCACAATCTTCCTACAATAGACAATTCGATATAGGGTGACATTAAATGGGCATTTAGTATCAAACCATCTTCCTACAATAGACAATTCGATATAGGGAGAGATGAAATGGGCATTTGGTATCTCACCATCTTCCTACAATAGACAATTCGATATAGGGAGAGATTAAATGGGCATTTGGTATCTCACCATCTTCCTACACTACTCAAATCGATATAGGGAGCTATTACATGCGCACTTGGTATCTCACCAACTCCTACAATAGACAATTCGATATAGGGAGAGATTAAATGGGCATTTGGTATCTCACCAACTTCCTACAATAGACAATTCGATATAGGGAGAGATTAAATGGGCATTTGGTATCTCACCAACTTCCTACAATAGACAATTCGATATAGGGAGAGATGAAATGGGCATTTGGTATCTCACCATCTTCCTACAATAGACAATTCAATATAGGGAGAGATTAAATGGGCATTTGGTATCTCACCAACTTCCTACAATAGACAATTCGATATAGGGGGAGATTAAATGGGCATTTGGTATCTCACCAACTTCCTACAATAGACAATTCGATATAGGGAGAGATGAAATGGGCATTTGGTATCTCACCATCTTCCTACAATAGACAATTCGATATAGGGAGAGATGAAATGGGCATTTGGTATCTCACCATCTTCCTACAATAGACAATTCCATATAGGGAGAGATTTAATGTGCATTTGGTATCTCACCATCTTCCTACAATAGACAATTCGATATAGGGAGAGATTAAATCGGCGTATAGTATCTCACCAACTTCCTACAATAAACAATTCGATATAGGGAGAGATTAAATGGGCATTTGGTATCTCACCATCTTCCTACAATAGACCAATCGATATAGGGAGAGATTAAATGGGCATTTTGTATATCACCATCTTCCTACAATAGACAATTCGATATAGGGAGAGATGAAATGGGCATTTGGTACCTCACCATCTTCCTACAATAGACAATTCGATAAAGGGAGAGATTAAATGGGCATTTGGTATCTCACCATCTTCATACAATAGACAATTCGATATAGGGAGAGATTTAATGGGCATTTGGTATCTCACCATCTTCCTACAATAGACAATTCGATATAGGGAGAGATTAAATGGGCATTTGGTATCTCACCATCTTCCTACAATAGACAATTCGATATATGGAGAGATTAAATGGGCATTTGGTATCTCACCATCTTCCTACAATAGACAATTCGATATAGGGAGAGATGAAATGGGCATTTGGTATCTCACCATCTTCCTACAATAGACAATTCGATATAGGGAGAGATTAAATGGGCATTTGGTATCTCACCAACTTCCTACAATAGACAATTCGATATAGGGAGAGATTAAATGGGCATTTGGTATCTCACCAACTTCCTACAATAGACAATTCGATAAAGGGAGAGATTAAATGGGCATTTGTTATCTCACCATCTTCCTACAATAGACAATTCGATATAGGGAGAGATTAAATGGGCATTTGGTATCTCACCATCTTCCTACAATAGACAATTCGATATAGGGAGAGATTAAATGGGCATTTGGTATCTCACCATCTTCCTACAATAGACAATTCGATAAAGGGAGACAATAAATGAGAATGTGGTATCTCACCAACTCCTACAATAGACCATTCGATATAGGGAGAGATTAAATTGGCGTCTAGTATCTCACCAACTTCCTACAAGAAACAAGTCGATATAGGGAGAGATTAAATGGGCATTTGGTACCTCGCCAACTTCCTACAATAGACAATTCGATATAGGGGGCGATTAAATGGGCATTTGGTACCTCACCATCTTCCTACAATGGACAATTCGATATAGGGAGAGATTAAATGGGCATTTGGTATCTCACCAACTTCCTACAATAGACAAATCGAGAGAGGGGGAGATTTAATGGGCATTTGGTATCTCACCATCTTCCTACAATAGACAATTTGATATAGGGAGACATTAAATGGGCATTTGGTATCTCACCATCTTCCTACAATAGACAATTCGATATAGGGAGAGATTAAATGGGCATTTGGTATCTCACCATCTTCCTACAATAGACAATTCGATATAGGGAGACATTAAATGTGCATTTGGTATCTCACCATCTTCATAGAATATACAATTCGATATAGGTAGAGATTAAATGGGCGTATTTTATCTCACCAACTACCTAAAATAAACAAATCGATATAGGGAGAGATTAAATGGGCATTTGGTATCTCACCATCTTCCTACAATAGACAATTCGATATAGGGAGAGATTAAATGAGCATTTGGTATCTCACCATCTTCCTACGATAGACAATTCGATATAGGGAGAGATTAAATGGGCATTTGGTATCTCACCATCTTCCTACAATAGACAATTCGATATAGGGAGAGATTAAATGAGCATTTGGTATCTCACCATCTTACTACAATAGACAATTCGATATAGGGAGATATTAAATAGGCGTATAGTATCTCACTTACTTCCTCCAATAAACAATTCGATATAGGGAGAGATTAAATGGGCATTTGGTATCTCACCATCTTCCTACGATAGACAATTCGATATAGGGAGAGATTAAATGAGCATTTGGTATCTCACCATCTTCCTACGATAGACAATTCGATATAGGGAGAGATTAAATGGGCATTTGGTATCTCACCAACTTCCTACGATAGACAATTCGATATAGGGAGAGATTAAATGAGCATTTGGTATCTCACCATCTTCCTACAATATACAATTCGATATAGGGAGAGATTAAATGGGCATTTGGTATCTCACCATCTTCCTACAATAGACAATTCAATATAGGGAGAGATTAAATAGGCATTTGGTATCTCACCATCTTCCTACAATAGACAATTCGATATAGGGAGAGATTAAATGAGCATTTGGTATCTCACCATCTTCCTACGATAGACAATTCGATATAGGGAGAGATTAAATGGGCATTTGGTATCTCACCAACTTCCTACAATAGACAATTCGATATAGGGAGAGATTAAATGAGCATTTGGTATCTCACCATCTTCCTACGATAGACAATTCGATATAGGGAGAGATTAAATGGGCATTTGGTATCTCACCATCTTCCTACGATAGACAATTCGATATAGGGAGAGATTAAATGGGCATTTGGTATCTCACCAACTTCCTACAATAGACAATTCGATATAGGGAGAGATTAAATGAGCATTTGGTATCTCACCATCTTCCTACGATAGACAATTCGATATAGGGAGAGATTAAATGGGCATTTGGTATCTCACCATCTTCCTACGATAGACAATTCGATATAGGGAGAGATTAAATGAGCATTTGGTATCTCACCATCTTCCTACGATAGACAATTCGATATAGGGAGAGATTAAATGGGCATTTGGTATCTCACCAACTTCCTACAATAGACAATTCGATATAGGGAGAGATTAAATGAGCATTTGGTATCTCACCACCTTCCTACAATAGACAATTCGATATAGGGAGAGATTAAATGGGCATATGGTATCTCACCATCTTCCTACAATAGACAATTCGATATAGGGAGAGATTAAATGGGCATTTGGTATCTCACCATCTTCCTACAATAGACAATTCGATATAGGGAGAGATTAAATGAGCATTTGGTATCTCACCGTCTTGGTACGATAGACAATTCGATATAGGGAGAGATTAAATGGGCATTTGGTATCTCACCAACTTCCTACAATAGACAATTCGATATAGGGAGAGATTAAATGAGCATTTGGTATCTCACCATCTTCCTACGATAGACAATTCGATATAGGGAGAGATTAAATGGGCATTTGGTATCTCACCAACTTCCTACGATAGACAATTCGATATAGGGAGAGATTAAATGAGCATTTGGTATCTCACCATCTTCCTACAATATACGATTCGATATAGGGAGAGATTAAATGGGCATTTGGTATCTCACCATCTTCCTACAATAGACAATTCGATATAGGGAGAGATTAAATGAGCATTTGGTATCTCACCATCTTCCTACAATAGACAATTTGATATAGGGAGAAATTAAATGAGCATTTGGTATCTCACCATCTTCCTACAATAGACAATTCGATATAGGGAGAGATTAAATGGGCATTTGGTATCTCACCATCTTCCTACAATAGACAATTCGATATAGGGAGAGATTAAATGGGCATTTGGTATCTCACCATCTTCCTACAATAGACAATTCGATATAGGGAGAGATTAAATGTGCATTTGGTATCTCACCAACTTCCTACAATAGACAATTCGATATAGGGAGAGATTAAATGAGCATTTGGTATCTCACCATCTTCCTACGATAGACAATTCGATATAGGGAGAGATTAAATGGGCATTTGGTATCTCACCAACTTCCTACGATAGACAATTCGATATAGGGAGAGATTAAATGTGCATTTTGTATCTCACAATATTCCTACAATAGACACTTCGATATTGGGATAGATTAAATGGGCATTTGGTATCTCACCATCTTCCTACAATAGACAATTCGATATAGGGAGAGATTAAATGAGCATTTGGTATCTCACCATCTTCCTACAATAGACAATTCGATATAGGGAGAGATTAAATGAGCATTTGGTATCTCACCATCTTCCTACAATAGACAATTCGATATAGGGAGAGATTAAATGAGCATATGGTATCTCACCAACTTCCTACAATAGACAATTCGATATAGGGAGAGATTAAATGGGCATTTGGTATCTCACCATCTTCCTACAATAGACAATTCGATATAGGGAGACATTAAATGGGCATTTGGTATCTCACCATCTTCCTACAATAGACAATTCGATATAGGGAGAGATTAAATGAGCATATAGTATCTCACCAACTTCCTACGATAGACAATTCAATATAGGGAGAGATTAAATGGGCATTTGGTATCTCACCAACTTCCTACAATAGACAATTCGATATAGGGAGAGATTAAATGAGCATTTGGTATCTCACCATCTTCCTACGATAGACAATTCGATATAGGGAGAGATTAAATGGGCATTTGGTATATCAACATCTTCCTACAATAGAAAATTATATATAGGGAGAAATTAAATGAGCATTTGGTATCTCACCATCTTCCTACAAAAGACAATTCGATATAGGGAGTGATTAAATGAGCATTTGGTATCTCACCATCTTCCTACAATAGACAATTCGATATAGGGAGAGATTAAATGAGCATATGGTATCTCACCATCTTCCTACAATAGACAATTCGATATAGGGAGAGATTAAATGGGCATTTGGTATCTCACCATCTTCCTACAATAGACAATTCGATATAGGGAGAGATTAAATGAGCATTTAGTATCTCACCATCTTCCTACGATAGACAATTCGATATAGGGAGAGATTAAATGGGCATTTGGTATCTCACCAACTTCCTACGATAGACAATTCGATATAGGGAGAGATTAAATGAGCATTTGGTATCTCACCATCTTCCTACAATATACAATTCGATATAGGGAGAGATTAAATGGGCATTTGGTATCTCACCATCTTGCTACAATAGACACTTCTATATTGGGAGAGATTAAATGCTCATTTGGTATCTCACCATCTTCCTACAATAGACAATTCGATATAGTGAGAGATTAAATGAGCATTTGGTATCTCACCATCTTCCTACAATAGACAATTCGATATAGGGAGAGATTAAATGGGCATTTGGTATCTCACCATCTTCCTACAATAGACAATTCGATATAGGGAGAGATTAAAAGGGCAGTTGGTAGCTCACCATCTTCCTACAATAGACAATTCGATAAAGGGAGAGATTAAATGGGCATTTGGTATCTCACCATCTTCATACAATAGACAATTCGATATAGGGAGAGATTTAATGGGAATTTTGTATCTCACCATCTTCCTACAATAGACAATTCGATATAGGGAGAGATTAAATGGGCATTTGGTATCTCACCATCTTCCTACAATAGACAATTCGATATAGGGAGAGATTAAATGGGCATTTGGTATCTCACCATCTTCCTACAATAGACAATTCGATATAGGGAGAGATTAAATGGGCATTTGGTATCTCACCATCTTCCTACAATAGACAATTCGATATAGGGAGAGATTAAATGGGCATATAGTATCTCACCAACTTCCTACAATAGACAATTCGATATAGGGAGAGATTAAATGGGCATTTGGTATCTCACCATCTTCCTACAATAGACAATTCGATATAGGGAGAGATTAAATGGGCATTTGGTATCTCACCATCTTCCTACAATAGACAATTCGATATAGGGAGAGATTAAATGGGCATTTGGTATCTCACCATCTTCCTCCGATATACAATTCGATATAGGGAGAGATTAAATGGGCATTTGGTATCTCACCATCTTCCTACAATAGACAATTCGATATAGGGAGAGATTAAATGGGCATTTGGTATCTCACCATCTTCCTACAATAGACAATTCGATATAGGGAGAGATTAAATGAGCATTTGGTATCTCACCATCTTCCTACAATAGACAATTCGATATAGGGAGAGATTAAATGAGCATATAGTATCTCACCAACTTCCTACAATAGACAATTCGATATAGGGAGAGATTAAATGGGCATTTGGTATCTCACCATCTTCCTACAATAGACAATTCGATATAGGGAGACATTAAATGGGCCTGTGGTATCTCAACAACTCCTACAATAGACAATTCGATATAGGGAGAGATTAAATGGGCATTTGGTATCTCACCAACTTCCTACAATAGACAATTCGATATAGGGAGAGATTAAATGGGCATTTGGTATCTCACCAACTTCCTACAATAGACAATTCGATATAGGGAGAGATGAAATGGGCATTTGGTATCTCACCATCTTCCTACAATAGACAATTCGTTATAGGGAGAGATTAAATGGGCCTTTGGTATCTCACCAACTTCCTACAATAGACAATTCGATATAGGGAGAGATTAAATGGGCCTTTCGTATCTCACCAACTTCCTACAATACACAATTCGATATAGGGAGAGATTAAATGGGCATTTGGTATCTCACCATCTTCCTACAATAGACAATTCGATATAGGGAGAGATGAAATGGGCATTTGGTATCTCACCATCTTCCTACAATAGACAATTCGATATAGGGAGAGATGAAATGGGCATTTGGTATCTCACCATCTTCCTACAATAGACAATTCGATATAGGGAGAGATTAAATGGGCATTTGGTATCTCACCAACTTCCTACAATAGACAATTCGATATAGGGAGAGATGAAATGGGCATTTGGTATCTCACCATCTTCCTACAATAGACAATTCGATATAGGGAGAGATGAAATGGGCATTTGGTATCTCACCATCTTCCTACAATAGACAATTCGATATAGGGAGAGATGAAATGGGCATTTGGTACCTCACCATCTTCCTACAATAGACAATTCGATAAAGGGAGAGATTAAATGGGCATTTGGTATCTCACCATCTTCATACAATAGACAATTCGATATAGGGAGAGATTTAATGGGCATTTGGTATCTCACCATCTTCCTACAATAGACAATTCGATATAGGGAGAGATTAAATGGGCATTTGGTATCTCACCATCTTCCTACAAATAGACAATTCGATATATGGAGAGATTAAATGGGCATTTGGTATCTCACCATCTTCCTACAATAAACAATTTGATATAGGGAGAGATTAAAAGGGCATTTGGTATCTCACCATCTTCCTACAATAGACAATTCGATATAGGGAGACATTAAATGGGCGTATAGTATCTCACCAACTTCCTACAATAGACAATTCGATATAGGGAGAGATTAAATGGGCATTTGGTATCTCACCAACTTCCTACAATAGACAATTCGATAAAGGGAGAGATTTAAATGGGCATTTGTTATTCTCACCATCTTCCTACAATAGACAATTAGATATAGGGAGAGATTAAATGGGCATTTGGTATCTCACCATCTTCCTACAATAGACAATTCGATATAGGGAGAGATTAAATGTGCATTTGGTATCTCACCATCTTCCTACAATAGACAATTCGATATAGGGAGAGATTAAATGAGCATTTGGTATCTCACCAACTCCTACAATAGACAATTCGATATAGGGAGAGATTAAATGGGCATTTGGTATCTCACCAACTTCCTACAATAGACAATTCGATATAGGGAGAGATTAAATGTGCATTTGGTATCTCACCAACTTCCTACAATAGACAATTCGATATAGGGAGAGATGAAATGGGCATTTGGTATCTCACCATCTTCCTACAATAGACAATTCGATATAGGGAGAGATTAAATGGGCATTTGGTATCTCACCAACTTCCTACAATAGACAATTCGATATAGGGAGAGATTTAATGGGCATTTGGTATCTCAACATCTTCATACAATATACAATTAGATATAGGGAGAGATTAAATGGGCATTTGGTATCTCACCATCTTCCTACAATAGACAATTCGATATAGGGAGACATTAAATGGGCATTTGGTATCTCACCATCTTCCTACAATAGACAATTCGATATAGGGAGAGATTAAATGAGCATTTGGTATCTCACCATCTTCCTACAATAGACAATTCGATATAGGGAGAGATTAAATAGGCGTATAGTATCTCACCAACTTCCTACAATAAACAATTCGATATAGGGAGAGATTAAATGGGCATTTGGTATCTCACCATCTTCCTACAATAGACAATTCGATATAGGGAGAGATTAAATGGGCATTTGGTATCTCACCATCTTCCTACAATAGACAATTCGATATAGGGAGACATTAAATGGGCATTTGGTATCTCACCATCTTCCTACAATAGACAATTCGATATAGGGAGAGATTAAATGAGCATATAGTATCTCACCAACTTCCTACAATAGACAATTCGATATAGGGAGAGATTAAATGGGCATTTGGTATCTCACCATCTTCCTACAATAGACAATTCGATATAGGGAGAGATTAAATGGGCATTTGGTATCTCACCATCTTCCTACAATAGACAATTCGATATAGGGAGAGATTAAATGGGCATTTGGTATCTCACCATCTTCCTACAATAGACAATTCGATATAGGGAGAGATTAAATGGGCGTATAGTATCTCACCAACTTCCTACAATAGACAATTCGATATAGGGAGAGATTAAATGGGCGTATAGTATCTCACCAACTTCCTACAATAAACAATTCGATATAGGGAGAGATTAAATGGGCATTTGGTATCTCACCATCTTCCTACAATAGACAATTCGATATAGGGAGAGATTAAATGAGCATATGGTATCTCACCATCTTCCTACAATAGACAATTCGATATAGGGAGAGATTAAATGAGCATTTGGTATCTCTCCATCTTCCTACAATAGACAATTCGATATAGGGAGAGATTAAATGAGCATTTGGTATCTCACCAACTCCTACAATAGACAATTCGATATAGGGAGAGATTAAATGGGCGTATAGTATCTCACCAACTTCCTACAATCGACAATTCGATATAGGGAGAGATTAAATGGGCGTATAGTATCTCACCAACTTCCTACAATAGACAATTCGATATAGGGAGAGATGAAATGGGCATTTGGTATCTCACCATCTTCCTACAATAGACAATTCGATATAGGGAGAGATTAAATGGGCATATTGTATCTCACCAACTTCCTACAATAAACAATTCGATATAGGGAGAAATTAAATGGGCATTTGGTATCTCACCAACTTCCTACAATAGACAATTCGATATAGGGAGAGATGAAATGGGCATTTGGTATCTCACCATCTTCCTACAATAGACAATTCGATATAGGGAGAGATGAAATGGGCATTTGGTATCTCACCATCTTCCTACAATAGACAATTCGATATAGGGAGAGATGAAATGGGCATTTGGTATCTAACCATCTTCCTACAATAGACAATTCGATATAGGGAGACATTAAATGGGCGTATAGTATCTCACCAACTTCCTACAATAGACAATTCGATATAGGGAGAGATAAAATGTGCGTATCGTATCTCACCATCTTCCTACAATAAACAATTCGATATAGGGAGAGATGAAATGGGCATTTGGTATCTCACCATCTTCCTACAATAGACAATTCGATATAGGGAGAGATGAAATGGGCATTTGGTACCTCACCATCTTCCTACAATAGACAATTCGATAAAGGGAGAGATTAAATGGGCATTTGGTATCTCACCATCTTCATACAATAGACAATTCGATATAGGGAGAGATTTAATGGGCATTTGGTATCTCACCATCTTCCTACAATAGACAATTCGATATAGGGAGAGATTAAATGGGCATTTGGTATCTCACCATCTTCCTACAATAGACAATTCGATATAGGGAGAGATTAAATGGGCATTTGGTATCTCACCATCTTCCTACAATAAACAATTCGATATAGGGAGAGATTAAATGGGCGTTTGGTATCTCCCCATCTTCCTACAATAGACAATTCGATATAGGGAGAGATTAAATGGGCGTATAGTATCTCACCAACTTCCTACAATAGACAATTCGATATAGGGAGAGATTAAATGGGCGTATAGTATCTCACCAACTTCCTACAATAAACAATTCGATATAGGGAGAGATTAAATGGGCATTTGGTATCTCACCATCTTCCTACAATAGACAATTCGATATAGGGAGACATTAAATGGGCATTTGGTATCTCACCATCTTCCTACAATAGACAATTCGATATAGGGAGAGATTAAATGGGCATTTGGTATCTCACCATCTTCCTACAATAGACAATTCGATATAGGGAGACATTAAATGGGCGTATAGTATCTCACCAACTTCCTACAATAGACAATTCGATATAGGGAGAGATTAAATGGGCGTATAGTATCTCACCAACTTCCTACAATAAACAATTCGATATAGGGAGAGATTAAATTGGCATTTGTTATCTCACCATCTTCCTACAATAGACAATTCGATATAGGGAGAGATTAAATGGGCATTTGGTATCTCACCATCTTCCTACAATAGACAATTCGATATAGGGAGAGATTAAATGGGCATTTGGTATCTCACCATCTTCCTACAATAGACAATTCGATATAGGGAGAGATTAAATGGGCGTATAGTATCTCACCAACTTCCTACAATAAACAATTCGATATAGGGAGAGATTAAATGGGCATTTGGTATCTCACCATCTTCCTACAATAGACAATTCGATATAGGGAGAGATTAAATGGGCGTATAGTATCTCACCAACTTCCTACAATAAACAATTCGATATAGGGAGAGATTAAATGGGCATTTGGTATCTCACCATCTTCCTACAATAGACAATTCGATATAGGGAGACATTAAATGGGCGTATAGTATCTCACCAACTTCCTACAATAGACAATTCGATATAGGGAGAGATTAAATGGGCATTTTGGTATCTCACCAACTTCCTACAATAGACAATTCGATATAGGGAGAGATGAAATGGGCATTTGGTATCTCACCATCTTCCTACAATAGACAATTCGATATAGGGAGAGATGAAATGGGCATTTGGTATCTCACCATCTTCCTACAATGGACAATTCGATATAGGGAGAGATTAAATGGGCATTTGGTATCTCACCATCTTCCTACAATGGACAATTCGATATAGGGGGAGATTAAATGGGCATTTGGTACCTCGCCAACGTCCTACAATAGACAATTCGATATAGGGAGAGATTAAATGAGCATTTGGTATCTCACCATCTTCCTACAATAGACAATTCGATATAGGGAGAGATTAAATGGGCTTTTTGTATCTCACCATCTTCCTACAATAGACAATTCGATATAGGGAGAGATTAAATGAGCATTTGGTATCTCACCATCTTCCTACAATAGACAATTCGATATAGGGAGAGATTAAATGAGCATTTGGTATCTCACCATCTTCCTACAATAGACAATTCGATATAGGGAGAGATTAAATAGGCGTATAGTATCTCACCAACTTCCTACAATAGACAATTCGATATAGGGAGAGATGAAATGGGCATTTGGTATCTCACCATCTTCCTACAATAGACAATTCGATATAGGGAGAGATGAAATGGGCATTTGGTATCTCACCATCTTCCTACCATTGACAATTCGATATAGGGAGAGATTAAATGGGCATTTGGTATCTCACCATCTTCCTACAATAGACAATTCGATATAGGGAGAGATTAAATGGGCATTTGGTACCTCGCCAACGTCCTACAATAGATAATTCCAGCATCTAAACTCCTGAAATCCCACAGGGCAGAAGAATGGGCCTCCGATACCGTAGACAAACGGGAAGCATGATCAACTAACATTTCTTCACTGTGGTTCTGGATAGGGATATTTTATTCACTTATAGCTTTAAGGCAACGGATTCACACGAACTTTGTGAGAAGTTACTTGCACAAATACCAAGAATTGGGGAAACATTTACTTTGATACAACGGCACAAACACTCGGTCAAAAGGCTTCATTTTCATCTCTCTCGGGATTGGATTTTCACGGGTTGCAAAAACATAAACATTTTTAAACCATGGAGGCGCTAAGTACATTTAAATCCAAAACATACTACTCGATACGAGGTATTACGAGGTATTTCCATTGCTTCTTACAAAAATTGACGTAAGATCAATTGACGTGATTGCTTCTTACGTAATTAAGGACAAATAAAATTTTAATTAGCAAAAAATAACGGATGTACTCGAATGGTCAATTTGGCATCGCTATAAAAAATCGAGCATTTTTAATTGGGTCATCAATTAGAAGAACGATATGATAATCGTGAAATTTTGAGAAAAAAACTAATGTACAGGCAGACGTTGCTTTTTTATATACATACTAGCTACGGTACCCGGCTTCCCCCTGTAAATAATTACCGGTTAAATGATGACGGTTTTTTTTTTTTTTTTTTCGCAAGGCTTTTGTGTCCACAATATTTTTACATTTCCCCATATCCATATTTAGATCGTATACCTTGATATTTGGCAACCAAAGCGAACTTATAGAATTTTTAGCCCTGAAGATTTAAAAGAATACCCTGAAAACCCGCCTGTACTGTTGAAAACATCTTTGAAAATATTATTCATAATCATGGATTGCATTCATTAATAGTTATTAAGAACTATTACTGCGATAGCTCAACTAGGGCAATATTTAGTCTGATTAATGAGTGTGATTGTTATACAATGCAAGGCTGTCTGAGTTTTTACTTTTATTCAATTTTACAGCTTTCTGGACTATTCAAAACTACTAAGTTACATACGGAGTTTGTTGAGTTAAACTTTAGTTTAGAGTAATTGTTCTTATACACACTTTTTCGTATAGCAAAAGTTACTCTAAATAACAAAATAAGCTCCTGTTGTTATTTGAATCTATGCCAAAAAACCAATTGGAAACAAAAAATTGCTATTTTTAATTTCAGGCTTACCTTAAATTACTTTTCAAACTTACCAATGGTAAAGCCATATATCCGTAATCTAACCACTAAATTTTTCAAATCATGCAAACACAAAAACAACCCACTCATCAATGAAATAGGTAATTATAACAAACAAAGCACTGCTAGGTACGTACATAAACGAACGAAGCACATCTTACTCTAACACAAGAAACTGACTGAATCAATACCCAACAGGCTAGGCTAAAGACATGTAACACCTTTATCTTAATCCCTATTTTACCTCTAATCATATTAAATAATCATAAGAAAGTCTGTACTTGTTATTATTATTAGCTCATAAGGTCTCTTAAATTTGTAAATATTTAAAATAACTGTTATCACTAAGTTGCAATATGACTGCCTACTATTAGTCAATTGCATTTCAACAATCCGCTACTTAAATAGAAATTTTTATTTTATGTTTCCTTTTGTAAATTGCAGTGGTCACAAGGAACACTATGAATTATCTTGTAAAAATTCTTGTTATTCAATAAAGGATTATTATAAAAAAACCAAAAAAAAACAAAAAAAACCTTAAATTACTCCTGTTCACCTCGGAGAATATTAGCATAGCCTATATTGTAAGGTGGGTTAATAGTAATACACTCGTACATGCCAAGTTTCATAAAATTCGGTTGAGCCGTCTATGCGTGAAAAGGTTACAATTAAACACCAGAGCCACAAATTGCAGATGTCGTCTATATGGCATGTGAAATTATAAAGTATCGTGAAATTTTCAGAAAAAATTCAATGTACAGGCAGATCTTACATTTATATGTATATATACATACGTACCTATATATTTATGTATATATATATATATATATATGTCTGTTAACGTTCTAGTGGTCGTAGTTTTTGTTGTTCGTTAACGGCTGACATCGGACCAAAGGGAGGTTTAGAGGGGAGGGGGTTCTTAAATTTGATATATCTCTGATATTACGCGTCTCATCGAAAAGTTGTATAGAACCAATCTTACTGCATGTGTAATGTTCTAGAAATATTGTTATGCACGTTTTTTCACTATCCGGATTATTAAGGAGATATTTGATTTTTTTTTAGTTTTCGGCCTTCAGTAAACCCCCACTCCTACTCATGTCATATTAACGATAAGCTGTTATATTATGAAGCACTTTATTTGAAGCCTAAATACTAAACATAGTTCTCATTTAACTTTTACGTTTTTAGACTAATGTAAATACGTGACGCCCGTGGGAAATCTGCATAGTTAACGCAGCCCCTGCGTGACGGACTTTTTTGCCTTTTCCTCTGGCATAGCTAATAAATGGTAAATAATATTTTAAAGATCAGTATTGAATGGGTTCACATTGATGCGTATATAATGAAACGTGATTCATGTAATGAACTCATTTCTAATCACTGTCAATTATTTCTTATCATACCAATAATTGTTTTCTTGAGTTGTTCAAATAGGACATTTCACTGCGTATCAGCTTTCTGGAAATAATATAGTACTTCACTTAGGGAAACTGTTTGTCTTCGATAATTGAAATAATGTTTTCTTTCTTTTTCCTTTTCCTGGGACAAGCATTTCCATATTGGTTGGATACTGTAATTATTCACCAGTTCCGTGGTTAAACTTTGGGTAATTATCGGGAGGCCACCCAATTAAAGACGATTATTAAATCATAATCAAAAGAAAAAGACTTTATTATTTAAAATAACACTTCTAGAATTTATTTGAATGCCAAAATGTAATTATAAATTAGAGTTATCCCAAAACTGAACGTTGTCGCACAGTAGCTAGATAAAGCGGTCGTCTGCCACATCAACTCTGCAAGGTAGCTGCAACCAGCTGGTAATAATAATAATAATAAACCATCAACAAGTGGTGTTAATAAACCATCACTCATTTTATGATAAGAAAAGAAGCAAAATTACTAAGATATTTTTTAAAATTTCATTATTTTATGCGCTCCGCAACTAGGCGATGTCTCACAGTATCATTTAATTTCAATTCTCTACACTAAAACTTTAAAATAAAGAAAAAAATGTTTTCAAACATACTATAAAATATAACGGAATAAAATTAAGCATTTAAATAAAACAATGTGAAATTTGAGGATGATGGAAGTCTAAGGCACAGGTTTAAAAATGTATTAAACACTATTGTTCTCAAAAACACACACAACAAGAATTATTAGCATAATTTGAGAGTTTAAAGTTTGTTATAAACGTCTATTGTCTTCAACTGATTTAAGAGTGAATTTATATGTGGGCTACCTTCTGTTAATAGTTCGTAAGTTGAGATGTTCCCGTAGTCTGCAGTCGGTCAGGAGATGTTTAATGGTCAGTACTGTGTTATTTATTTATTTTTTTGGTGAGCTCCGCAACTAGGCGATGTCGCTCAGTATCATTTATTTTCAATTCCTTAAATAAAGAAAAATGTTTTCAAAATTATTAAGACAATATAAAGTATAGCTATATATAAAACTAAGGAATAAAATAAAGCTAAGGAACCGTTAAAATAAAACTAAGGAATAAAATAAAGCTAAGGAACCGTTAAAATAAAACTAAGGAATAAAATAAAGCTAAAGAACCGTTAAAATAAAGCTAAGGAACCGTTAAAATAAAACTAAGGAATAAAATAAAGCTAAGGAACCGTTTAAAAATAAAACTAAGGGAATAAAATATAGCTAAGGATACCGTTAAAATAAAAACTAAGGAATAAAATAAAAGCTTAAGGAACCGTTTAAAATAAAACTCAGGTATTTAATAAGGCAAAGGAACCGTTAAATTAAAACTAAGGAAATAAAATAAAGCTAAGGAACCGTTTTTAAAATAAAACCTAAGGAAATAAAATAAAGCTAAGGAACCGTTAAATAAAAAACTAAGGAATAAAATAAAGCTAAGGAAACCGTTAAAATAAAACTAAGGAATAAAATGAATAAAATAAAGGCAAGGAACCCTTTAAAATAAAAACTAAGGAATAAAATAAAGCTAAGGAACCTTTAAATAAAAACTAAGGAATAAAATAAAGCTTAGAACGTTTAAAATAAAAACTAAGGAAATAAAAAATAAAGCTATGGAACCGTTTTTCTAAAATACAACAAGGAATAAAAATAAAGCTAAGGAAACCGTTAAAATAAAACTAAGGAAAAAATTAAAGCTAAGGAACCGTTAAAATAAAACTAAGGAATAAAATAAAGCTAAGGAAACCGTTTAAAATAAAAACTAAGGAATAAAATAAAGCAAAGGAACCGTTAAAATTAAAATAAGGTATATAATTAAAGCTAAGGAACCGTTTACACAAATAAAACTAAGGAATAAAATAAAGCTAGGAAACCGTTAAAATAAAACTAAGGGATAAAAATAAAGCTAAGGAACCGTTTTAAAATAAAACTAAGGAATAAAATAAAGCTAAGGAACCGTTAAAATAAAACTAAGGAATAAAATAAAGCGAACAAGGAACCTTTAAAAATAAAAAACTAAGGAATAAACAAATAAAGCTACATAGAACTTTAAAATAAAACTAAGGAATAAAATAAAGCTAAGGAACCGTTTTAAAATAAAACTAAGAATAAAATAAAGCTAAGGAACCCGTTAAAATAAAACTAAGGAATAAAATAAAGCTAAGGAACCGTTAAAATAAAACTAAGGAATAAAATAAAGCTAAGGAACCGTTAAAATAAAACTATGTAAAACTATAATTTTTGCGATGAATCCTGGCTTAAAGACGATGAAAGTCTAAGGCACAATTTTAAAAATGTATTATATAGCCTTGTTCACAAAAAACACAAACACAAATTAGTGGCATAATTTAAAAAAAGTCCGTCAGGCAGGGGCTGCGTAAACTAAGCAGATTTCCCACGTGAAGTTTAAAAATAGAGAAATCTCCATAAGAGAGCCGAAGGTTAATATTCAAGATAGAGAATAAATGTATATAACAATATTTATAGTAAATTTAATTTGCAATAAGATTGATTCTGTAAAATATTTTGATCCGACGTATAGTAACGGAGATATTTCGAATTTTCGAAAATCCTCCCCTCTAAACCTCCCCCCCTCCCACTGGTCCGATTTCAGCCGTTAACGAACTTGATCTTTCTTTTTACATAAAACGACTAAATATCGAGTTTGGTAACGATCAAAAAAAAATTGCGACCGCTAGAGCGGTAACAGACAAATATATATATATATATATATATATATATATATATAATATATCTATATAGATATATATACAATTTTAATCGGACCTCATTTTCGTCATCTTCTGGGTCGGATCGATGGACATTTGAAGAAATTTTTCGAAACTCGCATCATGAGTACGACCTCAATAGCTGATTTACCTTAAGGGAAATCTGCTAAAATGAAAAGAAATGAGTAGAGTTGGTGTAGTTTAAAGTTTGCGTAAATGTCTATTGCCTTCAAGTGGTTTAAGAGTGTATATATATGTGAGCTACCTTCTGTCAATAGTTCGTACAAGCTGTTGAGATGTTCACGTAGTCTGCAGTCAGTCAGGAGATGTTTGATGGTCAGTACTGTGTTACAGTGAGTGCATGTAGGTCGATCTTTTCGGTTTATGAGCTATGAATGTGTAAGTAGTGAATGTCCGATTCTAAGCCTAGTCAACACCACTTGATCTCGTCTGGTAAGATTTTCCAGAGATTTTCCTTTGTTTGGGTTGTCTAGGATTTCTCTAAGCTTGTTGTCCGTTTTTAGCCAGTCGGTTGTCCAGGCATTGAGTATTGAGATAATCTAGCCAAGTATGAACTTCCTAAAGCGATAGCAATAACAGTGAATAACGATAAGCGGTTTTGAGCCAGTAAATATTTTATCTATAAATAATTCGTGGTTTCCCGTTAACCATTTGGTCATTTATAAATTCAAGAAGTGTTATTTTATATAATAAAGTGATTTTCTTTTAATTATGATTTAATAATCGTATTAAAATGGGCGGCATCCCAATAATAATATAAGTACCCACCTTTGTAGATATTAAAATATGTAAATATCTTCTTACGAAAGGAAATGTTTCGTCGTTTTGTGTAAAAAGAAAGATAAAATTCGTTAACTGCTGAAATCGTACCAGAGGGAAGTAGGTTTAGAGGGGGATAATTTTGAAAATTCCAAATATCTCTGATATTATTCGTCGTATCGACAAATTGAACTAATCGTATTTCAAATTAAATATATTATAAATATAGTTATATACATTTATTCTCTAGCTTGAATATTAACCTGGAAATGGTCATATTTCTGTTTTCAGCCGTCAGCAAGCCTCACTGAGATGTTGGCAGACCTATTTGTTTACAATTCAGACGCTTTCCGTTGGGTGGTTATTTAAATTGACTGAAAGATTTCTAATTAATTTATGTATTTATTCACTTAATATTGACAGTGATGTTAAGTGTTACCAATATGTAGATTTATTTATTGTTGAACATGGGAAATTTGCTTAGTTTAGGACTTTTCCCTATATCTAATACGGAGAGATTTTCCATTTTTATGGACCATTCAACACTTGACATACACGCCACTCAGCCTATCCCCACAAAAGCTAACCTGGCTAACTCCCGAATATTAATCTATAAAAACACATAAATATTTAATTTTTTTACCTTGCTTATAATTCAGACAATTTAAACAATTGAAGGGTTTTTTAGGTTTACTGGCAAGGACTACGAATAAAAACGCCCTTCTTTCTCCGCAAACTTCATTTACCCTACACGTTTCGTGGCTTAACTAACACCTCTTCAAGGGCCATTCATTTAAAAATTAAAAAAAAAATAATAACGTAAATTTTTAAAAACCCAATGATTATTCATTGCTACATACCGCATTAATAAATGTGTACTATAATAATATATTTATTAAATTTAATTACCTATTGTTTACTTATAGTTCTCAAGTTCTCGCTCTCTCTTACATTCGTTGAGACAGTTCATTCCTGACTGGGGAGGTCGTCGATAGTGAGATTCCCGAAGAAGATTAAGTTGGATATCTATAGATTGTTTATTTTCACGTCCAACCTTGAACTTTTAGCAGATTTTCCGTAAGGAATATCAGCTATTGAGGTTATACTCATGGCGCGATTTTCGTAAAATTTCCTCAAATGCCCATCGATCCTACTTATGAGATGAAGAAAATGAGGTCAGTTCAAAATTTTTATATATATATATATATATATATATATATATATATATATATATATATATATATATATATATGTGTCTGTGAAAGCTCTAGCGATCGCAATTTTTGTTTGATCGTTACCCAACTCGAAATTTAATCGTTTTATGTAAAAAGAAAGATCAAATTTGTTAGTGGCTGAAATCGGACAAGTGGGAGGGGGAGGATTTTTGAAAATTCGAAATATCTCTATTATTATGCGTCGGATCGAAAAATTGTATAGACTCAATCTTATTGCACATTAAATCTACTATAAATATTGTTTTATACATTTATTTTGTATCTTGAATATTAACCGAGATATTTGCATTTATGTTGTGTGTGTTGTCGGTAGAAGTCGGCTATATCCGTGACTTCCGCCGAAAGCTAGTTCGGCCGTTTCCGTAACTGTTCGTCCCTCGAGAATTGGTTTAGAGATTCGTTACTACTACTGTTATTAGTAGGCAGATTTTTTAAGATGAAATGTTATGTTTTTTGTTTACTTATTCCTTATGATGTGAATATTCTCTTTTATTTTTATTTTAGTATAATTTATTTCTTTATCGATTATTTGAAAGCTTTCAAAATTGAAGGTGTGTTTCTTGGAGATTGAATGATCCGTCAAGGCAGTATCATTTCCATTATTGTCTATACTTTTTACGTGTTGCTTAACCTTTTATTCTGCAGCTGCGAGGATTCACCAATATACCCGTAAGTTCCATTGCAGGTGTTACAACTTATTTTATGTAATAAATTTGAGATTGCATTACATGAATCTATACTAATTGACCATATATTTTGAGTAAAGCTCAGGTAGCTTAGTATTCATGAGTACCTAAATGTAGAGTTTTTACCTGTAATTTTGAGTTTTATCCAATTTGGAGTTAAGTCCCCATGTGCTCTGGCATTTTGATAGATAACACCGATAGATTTTTATAATAACATTCACAGCTCATAAAGTCGATATGCTGAACAATATTCGAGATGAATTACGACAATTGCGTTTACTAGCCTTTTCGAGCATATTTGATCGGCGAGGGCAAAGTTCGTCATCGGCTCAGGCTATAAAAGGGCCATCTCGCGAAGGGATTAAGACAGTCATAGCTGAGGCATTCTGGAGGAGAGATCTGGGTCGGTGACACCTCACTAATCTCTTCAGCCTTCAGCCTGCACCTCTGCGCCAGTCTGCCGATCAACTGTACATCCTCACACGGTAGGGTCTGATCTTAGAGAACTTCTATAAACTAGCTAAGTTCTTCCATTATAATTTAGTTTAAGTAGACATAAGTGTCCCCATTATATCCCTAAAAGGAGCCTATCTCATTTTCAATTTATATTTATTATTGTTGCATATTTGATCATAAATAAATCTATATATATATATTTAAATTTTGAATCATTTACTGTTGTATTGCCCCGCTTTTACATGACACAGAGTAAAATTCCTTGAGAAATATATAGTGCCTCAAAGAGAATACCTATCATTGGTAAACATTTCGGATTACAACAATGAAAGTAAAGTTAATGATGTTTTCTGTTTCTTATCAAAAGTTTGTGAAAGTTAACAATATAAAAGAAAGAATTTTATTATTTTTATGGGGGTGCTTATTCAACAATAATCGGCACATTATTTATTATATGCAGTTATACTTATTATTAGAAGAGTTATACTTATCTTAGAGAATAGTTATGTTAATCTGATTTGTCAGAAAACTGATCTTTATTTAGACATTAAAAAAGAAAGAATTAATATACATTTACATTAAATTATGATCTATTGAATTCAGTATTTTAATTATTTAGGTTAATATTTATATTGTATTACATGCCAATGTATATGGTGTTCATTTGTAATTATAGAAAATATTATTATTTTATTGACACATTTTTTAAGAAGTTATAATATATTAATAACTATACTAACAGTAATTGGCCAGACTCTTGGCAACATGTGTAAACATTAGCCAATAAAATATCTATCTATCTATCTATCTATATTTAAATTTTGAGTCAAGAACAGGTTGTTGGTGGAACCCTTCCTAAATTCTTTATTAGTGATTTTCTTGTGGGAAGTATCATCTTTTACAGCTTCCACTGCCTATTGCCGCAGCCAGATCGCAACAAGATTATATTTAGATTTTGATTCTATGGCTTTATCTCCTATTTTACTAAACTTTTTTTTTTTTGAGTTTTATTATTATATTTCAAGGCTATATTATAAACGCCATTACAAATAATTTTCAGTTTTTTAGATATTATTAGGTGATAGTTGAATGGATAGAAGTTTGTAATTTTATTTTATGTAAAATATGTTTCTTTTAATTGTTTTTTACTATTGAGCAATAAAATGTGAGCATCAAGTTTATTATTGATTCTAGTCTGTTTATTATTTATTAAAAGTATGAAATCTGTTATTGAGGTTTGTTGAAGCTTCTTCTTTTTTTTTTATATGAATCATCTGGTCATCTTTATTTTCTCTCTTGTTATTTTTATTTGTTTCTAATTATAATTCCCTGCTTGTTAACTTTTGTTGTAGTTTTCCTGTTGTTGATGTTAAGCGCTTGGTTTTCTTCATCACTGGTCAAATCGGAATTTTGTCTTTTTTTTCTAGTTTGATACATCTATTATTCTCATAAACAAATCGTTAGTAAATTTAAAAATATATGGATAAAATTGAAATTTATTTTCCACGTTTTTTGAATAGGAATAAATATAACTTTTTCTGGATTTTTAAATTCTCTCCCTATTATCTTGCTAGGATAATTATTTTCTTTAAAAAATAATCTAGGATTATTTTTTATCTCCACAAAATATTGTGGAGATGTTCTTTTTAACGCTGTCTAAGATCTATAACAAATAAAATTATTTTTAAAGCTCAAAGGGGGACTATAATAAAAATTAAACATTCTCTTTGTACGACATGTTTTTGTAAACCACTTAATGAAATTCTCTTTGTTTTTCATTAATTCCACTTGTAAATAAAAGTCCGTCAGGCAGGGACTGCGTAAACTAAGCAGATTTCCCTCGTGAAGTTTAGTAATAGATAAAACTACATACTGATAACACAACACCACCGTGAATATTAAGTGAATAAATACAAACGGAAAAAAGAAATGCTTCAGTCAATTTCAATAACCTGCCGACAGGAAGGGTTTGAATGTAAACAAACAGATCTGCCAACCTCACACCGGAAAGAAAAACAATTACTGAAATATATCAGAATATAACGTATTAATTTTATCAAGAACTATTTTCTATATATAGTACTGTAATTGACAATGAGTCAGAATAATTGTTATCTCAATCAATCCAATTTTAGTAATCCAATACCTTAAGACGGGGAGGGGGGGGGGGGAGGGGGGGGGGGGGGAAATGGGGGGGAGGGGGGGGGGGGAGCGCGGGTTTCACCATGACCATTTTCGCAAGTATCTCGTATAATAAAGGTCCTCATGAATTACACAATAGTCGGATATTTTAAGCTTCGAATAATTGTTAATTTATTATATAGTAGAGTATTGTATATGTAACATGAGTAGAAGTTTTGAAGCTGACTGAAAAGTAAAAAATGCAAATAGCTAGGTTGCTGTTCAAAATAGAGGAATAAATGTATTTAAAACAATTATTTATAGTAAACGTAATTTTTGCACATATGATTGGTTCTATTTCTATTTTTTCGTTCCGAATGTACAGTTTCGGGAGCTGGGAGTGATATTTTAGAATTTTAGAAAAATCCTTCCCCCTCTTTCAAAACCCCCCCTCCCCTCCCTCCACCTGGTCACATTTCAGCGTGTTTTTAACGAACATAATCTCTTTCTTTTTACATAAAACGGACCTCTAAATATTCGAAGTTTCATAAACGATTTTTTAAACAATAAATTGCGACCCGCTAGAAGAAAGGACACAGACAATTCTGTATATATTATATATATATATATATATGTATATATATTATTTATATTATATATATATTATATATATAATATATATTAATTGTAACCTCCTGTCTGTACATTGATTTTTTTTCGCGAAAATATTTCACGATTAACTTTTCGTTTTCGCATGTCATAAGAGGCACCATAATCTGCATTTTTGGAGAAAGCTCAATTGGTTTCTATTCGTTAGTTTGTGCTTGTTACCTTTTCAGGCATTATTAACGGCTTCTGAACCGAATTTTAATTGAAACTTAGTATGTATATTACTACTAACCCAACGTTTAGACTTAAGGCTATATTAATATTCTCTGAGACGAACAGGAGTGGGGGTTATAAGGGAGGGCTGAAATTAAAAATAGCGATATTTCGTTTACTATTGGTTTTTCGGCAAATATGAACATAACAAAAGTTGTTTATTTTGTTATTTAGAGTAACTTTTGTTATATACAATTTTTTCGTATACCGAATTATAAACGAGATATACGCTAATACCTGTAGCGGAAGTGATCAATTTTATTTGGCACAAAAGACGCAACCGAAATAAATAAAACTCGGTATATGTATTAGCACTAATGCTTTAATTATAACAAGCCATACCAAAATTTCTAGGGACGGGCAGGAGTGGGGGTTATAAGGGAAGCCTGAAATTAAAAATAGCGATATTCCTTTTCCTATTGGTTTTTCGGCAAATATGAACATAACAAAAGTTGTTTATTTTGTTATTTAGAGTAACTTTTGTCATATTCATTTTTGTCTTTTAACAATGTATAAACGAGATATGCACTAAACTAAAGCGGGAGTCAACTATTTTATTTTTATCTAACGATTGAACCGAACTTAACAAAACTCGCCATGTCAATTAGCATTAATTCTTCCATGATTATAAGCTATATTAAAATGTTTAGGTTAGAACGGGAGGGGGGGGGGTTATAAGGGAGGCCGGAAATAAAAATTCGCATTTTATTTCTATTTTCAAATAAATTGATAGCTCAACAATTCATTCCAATTTGAATTATGAGGTACCACACCTGAAAAAAGTAATTCAAATTTAAGTTAATATTTTGTCCTTAATACCAGAAATCTATGCATAATGAATAGGAGACGGGAAATATAACAGTTTGGAGGACAGTGAAGACTTACATAAAAAATTAATTTTATTATTAACAAATGCCAACAACGGGTATTAACCCTAAACACTGGGACGGGTAAATGTCAAAATATTGTGCAAAGTAAAGCCTTGCCAAAAAATTACCATCACCATTCAGCCTCAAATCAATTCCCGGGCGAAGCCGGGTATCTGAGCTAGTCTATATATATATATATATATATATATATATATATATATATATATATATATATATATATATAATTGTAACCTCTGTCTGTACATTGATTTTTTTCGCGAAATTTCACGATAACCTTTAGTTTCACATGTCATAGGCACCATAACTGTATTTTTTTTCTTTCGTGTCTGTTTGTTTGTTTGTTTGTTACCTTTTCAGGCATAAACGGCTGAACCAAATTGTATGACACTTGGTATGTATATTACTACTAGCCCAACTTAGACTTTAGGCTATATTAATATTCTCTGAGACGAACAGGAGTGGGGGTTATAAGGGAGGCCTGAAATTAAAAATAGCGATATTTCGTTTCCTATTGGTTTTTCGGCAAATATGCACATAACAAAAGTTGTTTATTTGGTTATTTAGAGTAACTTTTGTAATATACACCTTCGTCGTATAACGAATTATAAATGAGTTATACGATAAAAACTATAGCGGGAGTCCACAATTTTATTTGGCACAAAAGACTCAACCGAACTAAACCAAACTCGCTATGTGAATTAATACTAACGATTTCCTTATAATAAGCCATACTAACATTTCTAGGGACGGGCAGGAGTGGGGGTTATAGGGGAGGCCTGAAATTAAAAATAGCGATATTTCGTTTCCTATTGCTTTTTCAGCAAATATGCACATAACAAAAGTTGTATATTTTGTTATTTAGAGTAACTTTTGTTATATGCACTTTTGCCATATACGGAAGCATAAATGAGTTATAAGCTATAAGCTATAGCGGGAGTCCACAATTTTATTTGGCACTAAAGACTCAACCGAACTAAACCAAACTCGGTATGTGAATTAGTACTAACGCCTTCCTTATAATAATCCATGCTAACATTTCTAGGGACGGGCAGGAGTGGGGGTTATAAGGGAGGCCTGAAATTAAAAATAGGGATATTTCGTTTCCTATTGCTTTTTCAGCAAATAAGCACATAAAAAAAAGTTGTTTATTTTGTTATTTAGAGTAACTTTTTTTATATACACTTTTGCCGTATACGGAAGTATAAATGAGTTATACGCTAAAAACTATAGCGGAAGTCCAATATTTTACTTGGCACAAAAGACTCAACCGAACTAAACCAAACTCGGTATGTGAATTAGCACTAACGCTTTCATTATAACAAGCCATACCAACATTTCTAGGGACGGGGAGGAGTGGGGGTTATAATGGGCCTGAAATTAAAAATAGCGGTATTTCGTTTTCTATTCGTTTTTCGTGTATGTATAAACGAGATATACACTATAAACTAAAGTGGGAGTCAACTATTTTATTGGGCACTAACGATTAAACCGAACTAGAAAAACGGGATCGGGGGTTATAACGGAGGCCTGAAATAAAAATTTGCGATATTTCATTGTCTATATGTTTTTCGACAAACATGCACATAACAAAAGTTGTTTACTTTGTTATTTAGATTAACTTTTTTTTTTATACATTTCTCCAGGAACAATGTGTGGAGCAAGTAATTTGCGTAGAAATATTGATATGCTCAACAATTCATTCCAATTTGAACTATGAGGTACCTCACCTGGAAAAATTAATTCAAGTTTTTGTTATTATTTTGTCCTTAATAGCTGAAATCTATGCATAATGCACAGGAGACGGGAAATATGACAATTTGGAGGACATTGAAGACATACATAAAAAATTAATTTTATTATTAACAAATGCCAATAACGGGTATTAACCCTAAACACTGGGACGGGTAAATGTCAAAATATTGTGCAAAGTAAAGCCTTGCCAAAAAAATACCATCACCATTCAGCCTCAAATCAATTCCCGGGCTAAGCCGGGTATTTAAGTTAGTATATATATATATATATATATATATATATATATATATATATATATATATATACTAGCTCAGATACCCGGCTTCGCCCGGGAATTGATTTGAGGCTGAATGGTGATGGTATTTTTTTGGCTAGGCTTTAATTTGCACAATATTTTGACATTTACCCGTCCCAGTGTTTAGGGTTAATTCCCGTTGTTGGCATTTGTTAATAATAAAATTAATTTTTTATGTAAGTCTTCACTGTCCTCCAAATTGTCATATTTCCCGTAGACAAATAGACAATGAAATATCGCGAATTTTTATTTCAGGCCTCCCTTATAACCCCCTCTCCCGTTCTAACCTAAGAATTTTAATATAGCTTATAATCATGGAAGAATTAATGCTAATTGACATAACGAGTTTTTGTAAGTTCGGTTTACTCGTTAGCGCTCAATGAAATCGTTGACTCCCGCTTTAGTTTATAGTGTATATCTCGTTTATACTTTGTTAAAAGACAAAAATGAATATGACAAAAGTTACTCCAAATAACAAAATAAACAACTTTTGTTATGTTCATATTTGCCGAAAATGCAATAAGAAACGAAATACCGCTATTTTTATATTCAGGCCTTCCTTATAACCCCCACTCCTGCTTGTCCCAAGAAATGTTAGTATGGCTTATTATAAGGAAGGCGTTACTGCTAATTCACATACTGAATTTGGTTTAGTTCGGTTGAGTCTTTTGTGACAAATAAAATTGTGGACTCCCGCTATAGATTTTAGCGTATAACTCATTTATAATTCCGTTTACGGCAAAAGTGCATATAACAAAAGTTACTCTAAATTACAAAATAAACAACTTTTGTAATGGGCATATTTGCTGAAAAAGCAATAGGAAACGAAATATCGCTATTTTTAATTTCAGGCCTCCCTTATAACCCCCACTCCTATTTGTCTTAGAGAATATTTATATAGCCTAAAGTCTAAGTTGGGCTAGTAGTAATACTCATACCAAGTTTCATAAAATTCGGTTCAGCCGTTTATGCGTGAAAAGGTAACAAACAAACAAACAAACAAATAAACAAACAAACAAATAAACAAACAAACAAACAAACAGACACCAAAGAAACAAAATGCAGTTATGGTGTCTATGACATGTGAAACAAAAAGTTATCGTGAAATTTCGCGAAAAAAATCAATGTACAGACAGAGGTTACAATTTTATATATATACTAGCTCAGATACCCGGCTTCGCCCGGGAATTGATTTGAGGCTGAATGGTGATGTTATTTTTTTGGCAAGGCTTTAATTTGCACAATATTTTGACATTTACCCGTCCCAGTGTTTAGGGTTAATTCCCGTTGTTGGCATTTGTTAATAGTAAAATTAATTTTTTATGTAAGTCTTCACTGTCCTCCAAATTGTCATATTTCCCGTAGACAAATAGACAATGAAATATCGCGAATTTTTATTTCAGGCCTCCCTTATAACCATGGAAGAATTAATGCTAATTGACATACTGAGTTTTTGTTAGTTCGGTTTACTCGTTAGCGCTCAATGAAATCGTTGACTCCCGCTTTAGTTTATAGTGTATATCTCGTTTATACTTTGTTAAAAGACAAAAATGAATATGACCAAAGTTACTCTAAATAACAAAATAAACAACTTTTGTTATGTTTATATTTGCCGAAAATGCAATAAGAAACGAAATACCGCTATTTTTAAATTCAGGCCTTCCTTATAACCCCCACTCCTGCCCATCCCTAGAAATGTTAGTATGGCTTATTATAAGGAAGGCGTTAGTGCTAATTCACATACCGAGTTTGGTTAAGTTCGGTTGAGTCTTTTGGTGCACAATAAAATTGTGGACTCCCGCTAATAGTTTTTTAGCGTATAACACATTTATACTAACCGTATACGGCAAAAGTGTATATAAACAAAAGTTACTGTACATAACAAAATCAACAAACTTTTTTTATGGGCATATTTGCTGAATAAGCAATAGGAAACGAAATATCGCTATTTTTAATTTCAGGCCTCCCATATAACCCCCACTCCTTAACGTACAATTAAATGTTAGTATGGCATAATATAAGTAATGCGATAGTAGTAATACACATACCAAGTTTCGTTAAGTTCGGTTCAGACGTTTGTGCCTAATAAATGTTTGACTCCCGCTAAAGTTTTTAGCGTCTAACTCCATTTATACTTCCATATACGGCAAAAGTGCCATATAACAATAGTTACTCTAATTTAAAATTTAAACAACATTTCTATTGAGCTTATTTGCTGAAAAAGCAATAGGACCCGAAATATCGATATTTAAATTTTGAGGCCTCCATTATAACACCCCACTCCTGTTTTGTCTTAGAGAAAATTAATATAGCCTAAAGTCTAAGTTTGGGCTAGTAGTAATACACATACCAAGTTTCATAAAATTCGGTTCAGCCGTTTATGCGTGAAAAGGTAACAAACAAACAAACAAACAAATAAACAAACAAACAAATAAACAAACAAACAAACAAACAGACACCAAAGAAACAAAATGCAGTTATGGTGTCTATGACATGTGAAACGAAAAGTTATCGTGAAATTTCGCGAAAAAAATCAATGTACAGACAGATGTTACATTTTTATATATATATAGATATATATATATATATATATATATATATATATATATATATATATATATATATATATATATATATTATTGTAACCTGTCGTTTCACATGTCATAGACACCATAACTGCATTTTGTTTCTTTCGTGTCTGTTTGTTTGTTTGTTACCTTTTCACGCATAAATGGCTGAACTGAATTTTATGAAAATTGGTATGTATATTACTACTAGCCCAACTTAGATTTTAGGCTATTTTAATATTCTCAGAGACGAACAGGAGTTGGGGTCATAAGGGAGGCCTGAAAATAAAAATAGCGATATTTCATTTCGCATTGATTTTTCGGTAAATATGCACATAACAAAAGTTGTTTATTTTGTTATTTAGAGTAACATTTTTATATATACTTTTGTTGTATTCCGAAGTAAAAATGCGTTATACGCCAAACATTATAGCGGGAGTCAACGGTTTTATTTGGCACGAAAGACTTAGCGGAACTAAATAAATCTCGGTATGTGTATTGGCACTAGCACCTTCAGTATAATAAGCCATACCAACTTTTCTAGGGACGGGCAGGAGTGGGGGTTGTAGGGGAGGCCTGAAAATAAAAATAGCGATATTTCATTTCGCATTGATTTTTCGGTAAATATGCACATAACAAAAGTTGTTTATTTTGTTATTTAGAGTTACTTTTGTTATGTACACTTTTGTCGTATACATAAGTATAAATGAGTTATACGCTAAAAACTATAGCGGGAGGCTTATTTGGCACAAGAGACTCAACCAAACTAAACAAAACTCGGTATATGTATGAGCACTAACTCCTACATGATAATAAGCTCTACCAATACTTCTAGGGGCGAGCAGGAGTGGGGGTTGTAAGGGAGACCTGAAATTAAAAATAGTGATATTTCGTTTTATATTGGTTTTTCGGCAAATACATATGTACATGACAAAAGTTGTTTATTTTGTTATTTAGAGTAACTTTTGTTATATTCACTTTTGTCGTATACCAAGTATAAAAGAGATATACACTGAAAACTAAAACGGTAGCCGACAATAGTATTTGGCACTAGCGACGGAACTTAACAAAACTCGATATGTGAATTAGCATTAATTTTCCCAAGATTATAAGTTATATTAAAATTTTTAGGTTCAAACGGGAGTGGGGGTTATAAGGGAGGCCTGAAATAAAAATTCGTGATATTTCATCTTCTATTTGTCGATCGTGCACATAACCAAAGCTCTTTAATTTTTTAAATAGATTAACTTTTTTTTTTTCTTTTTTTTTTGTAAAATAAGGTATGAAGCAAGTAATTTCGTAGAAATATTGATATGCTCAACAAATCATTCCAATATGAACTACCCGGTACCTCACCTGGATAAGCTAATTCAAATCCATGTTAAAATTTTATCCTTAATAACTCAAAACTATGTTACTTTTTAACGCCAGTAACAGTTTGCACAAAATAAATTGCACTGCCCCCCCCCCTTTACTTATCCCAAACAATAATTCATGAGAAATACAGGTTTTCTTTAAGTGTATTTAATACATTATTTAATTAAAACGTGAAAAATATTTGAAACAGTTTTAGAATTGTGAAGATAATGTAATCTGATTTGTTAATATAATTTAATGTATTACAGGATTGATATCCTAAATGCATTTTAGGATGGCAGCACTTAGCATAGGGAGGTGTCGAGCTACTTCCTTTGTCCTATTAGTTCTACCGCTTCCCTGCCGATCTCATACTGGTCTATTTTTACATGTTAATTGATGATTATAGCAATGGATTGTTATTCCCAGGAATGTGAATTTCTTTAATTATCACAAATAAATAATTTAAAAGAATGAACGCTAGGGAGGTGCACCCAGGTATTTCTGGTATTTATTAACTCTGCTCCGTTAATGTATTATGATATACTTTACTGAAAACCAATATGAATACGCAGTTTACAATCGATATTTTAATAGCGGCTATGACGTACCTAAAACAGCTGTCACCGTTGGGCATTGTACCGCATGAAGGGAAAGGTCCTTTAATATGACAAGTATATGTAAATTCACCATCAATTAAGGCTTTACATTTTTGTCTCGAAAATCTTTATTCGCTCTATCCCATACTCGATATATAACCGCTATATTTAACACTAAAGATCATATTTGTGATTGGCAGAAATCGGTGCAGGAATAGGGGGGGGGGGTGTTTAGAGGAGGAGGGAAATTCGAACATTCAAAATATCTTTATTATTATGAGTCGGATAGATAGAATCAATCGTGTTAAATTATTGAAGCTCTACAATTCTTGCTCTGTGCATTTTTTTGTAACTTAAGTACTAACCAAGTTATTCACACTTTTTTATTTTCAACTTTGAATTAAACCCCTTATCTTCGACTCATCAGTTTTTCTTTGATATAGAGAATGTGTTGAGCTGAAATCACAAGTGTGCTAAATCGGCACGTGGGAAATCTGCTTTGTTTACGCAGCTCCTGCGTGATGGACCTTTCGATTTAATGCAGTGCATTCAGTCGTTCCTTCTAGAAAATGTTAATAATTATCATAATAATATTAATAATATCATAATAATGTTCATATTTATGTAATTTTGTGAAATTATATTTTAACATGTCAAAAGATGAATTGCCATTGTAGCGGCACCTCAAATAAATAATAATAATATAGAAAATCGGTTTCTATTGTTATGTAAATATTTTTTTCTGTAATCGTTGAATAATGGTAACATTACTAAACTGAAATGAGTGAAGAAAGTGAAAAATTTTGCAATAGAGTGAAGAAAGTGAATTGCCTTCTTAATTAGTAATAAGTATAAATTAAAAAATAATTTGAAGTTAGAAATTAAATGCTTTTAAATGTTTCTTAACATTGAATTATTGGTGGAAATAATCAAACTATTTTAAAATTTAAATATAATAATAATTACCTTCCTTGTTTATAACCTGCACTTGTTTATAACTGCACTACTTCACAATACTAGTTGTTTTATAACTATGCTTATAACCTACCAACAACATACGATAATCTTCACAACATCCTAATTTTGTTCATATTCTGGTTAGATCTGATCATGTATTACACGATTACAGAAAAAAATTAATATTACACTCGTGACGAAAGTAGAATTTACAACTCTCGTGAAATTACCACACTCGCTTCGCTCGTGCGGGTAAACGTTTCACTCGAGTTGTAAAATGATCTACTTTCGTCACTTGTATAATAAATAACTATTTTGCTATTACCTTTTATCTTAATTTAGTAGTGTAGAACATGAATGCACATTAGAGATACTTTAATATCATCATAATCCATAATGAGGGTGGAAATAACTAATAGTCAACATATTAAAAATATTTTATTGAAAGTAAAAAACAATCATTGATACACATTTTAATTCACATTTTCAATTTAAAAATAAACTATATAAAAACTGTAATCTAATTACACCAATAATTAAAGTGAGCTTTTCATTCTGTTTTCAATGTTGATGGGTTTCGTGCCCCATGTCCATTGCTTCTTAGTTGTCCCATCACCTCAGGAAGATGAAGGCTTGAGACATCATCATAAAACACAATCCCAAGATCCCGTCCGGCTTAGCACTGCAGGCTGAAACAATGGGAAAAATTTAATGGGTAAAAATAATTACAATAAATATATTTGACTTTTAGATCACTATGACTCAAATTAGAGCGTTTGGAGACAACAATTATTTTCTTCTCCATTTCTTTTTTTACATTTGAATTATAAAAAAGTCCGTCTCGCAGGGGCTGCGTAAACTAAGCAGATTTCCCACGTGAAGTTATACAATAGTGAAATCTCCATACGAGAGACGAACAGTTACGCCAAAGGGCCGAATTAGCTTTTGGCGGGAAATTCAAAAATCCGTTATCGGCCCAAATTTAATAAAAATGCAAATATCTCGGTTAATATTCAAGATAGGGAATAAATGTATATAACAACATTTGTAGTAAATTTAATGTGCAATAAGATTGATTCTGTACAATTATTCGATCCGACGTATAGTAACGGAGATATTTCGAACTTTCGAAAATCCTCCCCTCTAAACCCCCCCTCCCACTGGTCCGATTTAAGCCGTTAACGAATTTGATCTTTCTTTTTACATAAAACGACTAAATGTCGAGTTTAGTAACGATCAAACAAAAATTGCGACCGCTAGAGCGGTAATTTCGAAAATTCCGTCATGAGTACAACCTCAATAGCTGATTTCCCTTAAGGGAAATCTGCTAAAAATTAAAAGTGGAAGACTAATTGAGGAGGTCTATGTAAAAAGGGCGTATGGCGGTATAGGCCCTTTTTGGGAGATGGAATTTTTAGATTCCTTATGGTCTCTTTTATTCCGTAAGACATTGCATGTTTATATCTCTTTAATTCATCTTTTTGAATCAGTGGAGTGTAAATTGTGAGGTTGTATTTTGCTAGTTTTGTTTGTTGATGTCCTTTTTAAAAATGAGCAATTTGAAAGAAGTTATTAGTGATGAACGTATTTTCAAAACCTCGAATAAAAAAAGGAAAAAAATAAATCTTTTCAAGATCGCAAAAACAATAAGATTAACGATATTCGGGTGAATGGTTCAACAAAAGGTAGGATGGATAGTAGGAACTTTATCTCGATACTGAACTGTTGCAAACAAACCTGTGGAATTAAAGTTACTGCAATTGAGGAAGAGAATTTGTTTGATCATTTTTATGGTTGTGATAAAGTACAACAAGACACACTTCTTGCGGGATGCCTTATAGTGCTTCCTCTCACTGTCTACCAGCACAAAAACACAGAGACATACTGTGCAACTTCTCAGTAAAATGTAGCGGAACTCCGATGAATGTTTGTCTCAAACTTTTACTCAGCCTTTACCAAATGTCTGAGAAACGCTTTGTTATCATTCAGGGAAAACTAATTTCACTGAGAAAAGAGGATCCCATACAGTAACGTTTCTTATACTGTACTATTTTATTAAAAAACTAACTTTCTACATGTAGCTATAAATATTTTTTTCTTTTAGTTCTTATTCAATATTATCAGATCTTACATGGCAATGTCTATGCAATAAGGACGAATGAAAACATGATCTATGTAAAATGGGATTATGAAAAACATGACTGCCAGCCATCTTCCGAAAAAGGGCGTATGTAAGTTAATATTTAAAAGGAGTTTATGTAATATTTTTAACGAATTTATTTTGATTTCTGCATAAATTAGATCACCAAAAATTGAATATAATTTCATTACTGGTAGTTCAATTTGCACAAGTTCCAGGTTAAACGATATATACAAGTGAAAGTTTGCACTGACAATATCTCAATACCAGGTTTTCAGTTATCAGCCCTTTTTACATAGACCTCTTCAATTACTCTAATTGTTAACTTTGATGGGGTAATTCATTTTGTAATGGATATTATCTTTTCACTGGGGTGGGTTATGCAAATGCTGGTTTTATGAGGGTGGACTGCATAAATGTGGGTAAATATGACAAAATAAACAGGTATATTGAAAATGAAACATAACAATGAATATATTAATTAAAATTACAATCTTGAATGCTGACTGCTGATGCTGAAAATGTGCTGGATTATTGTGTCTTCCCACTGGTTATTTTCTTCTTATTTCTTCCATTTATGTCTTCTCCCCTTCCACCTGCCTTGGCTTGAAGACTGGTTAATTAGCCATTTTGGTGGACCATGATAACACCATAAAAAATACATCTGTTGTGAATGAAGTGCGTGCACACGAAAATGTAGCCTGACTGCATGTCTCCATTTTTATTATACCAGCTTTTTTTGTATGCTAACAGCTAGGTGCTTGCTCCTGGTAGTTTCCAGGAATGACACAGAGATGGCAGCACCATGCGGGGGCCTCTTGAAAGACAGAGAATTGTATTGAGAAACGGTTTTTTCCTTCTTTTTTTTTCTGTGTTTCATTTGAAGATGGAAAGTAATAAATAATAGAAATTTGTGGGAATGGATGTCAGCGCTCACCAGGATTAAGAAAATATATGTCTTATCTACAGAACATTTTGTAGAGAAACAGAATATTTTGTACAGTAAGTGTTTTCGGCAACATCAAGGATTTTTCTCTGAAGTTGACTCCCACTAATATTGTCTGGTGATAATCATGAGATCTTGACACTCTTTAGTGATTTCTCCTCAGATGATGGACGGTAGCAAATACGTTTAATTTTTTTTAAAATCCTCGTTCGACATTGTAAGTAATTTATATTTAATGTTCTTATTAAATGTCTGATTTGTTCACATTCTTGCCCAAGCTATGGATACTATCCGCATTCTTATTGAATAATTATTCGGGCATGACCTTATTATTGATCGTGGAGCATTTGTATGTTTGATTTTTGAAGTTGAATAGCTCGGGATGGTGTACAATAGTAGAATTTTCATAAATGATTGGCTTTTATATTGGTAAATAATAAAAAGATGAAATGTATTTCAGCCAATACTCATTTAGAGCACGAGATATAAAAAAATAATAACGGCTCCAAAATTAAAATAACGCACTATATTGCATAAATAAAGATAAATTAAATAATAAATATAAAAACTCTTCTAATAAAAAAACCATAAAAAAATGTGCAGGGTTGCCCGCATTTCCGGGCCTTCTCGCGGAAGGTTTGATGGAAATAGCACCATTCTCGATTACGGCTTGGTGACCGGGTCCGGCCCCGGGAGTGTGATCGTTCTCGTCGCCCTGGCGCCAATTGGCTTTTAAGCTACTTCACGTCTCGGCATAGCTGCTGGATTGTTTCCTCCAGGTGAGCTAGTTGAGAGGGTCGGGGCGAGGTGGGTTGTGTGTGTACCTCGTGGATGGTTGGTTCGTACACCTCGGCAATTCTGTCGGCGATTTCTGCCAATTTATCCACGGAGGACTCATTGGTCACTGCTAATGTTGCTTGCATACGGTCGGGTAGTGCCCTCAGCCCCATTGTTCGTTAAAGGTCCGAGGACACGGAGATAACTCCGAGACGTTTCAGCTCATTGAGAAGCTGGGACGGTCTTTCTCCTTCAGCCAGGCGCCTTTCCTTCAAAAGACGGCGAATTCTGAGGTTTTCAGATTCCGCGTACCGGTGCAGAAGTCGAGTCTTAAGAGCTTCATATGGTTCGGCAGGGGGGTTCTTTACGATATCCGCCACCTCCTTGAGAATATCAAATTCAAGGTTCGTCACCACCAGCTGAAACTTAATTCGAGAAGAGCTTACCTTGGAGGTGGCGAAAACGGCTTCGGCCTGGCAGAACCAGAGTTCTGGGTCGGCTTTCCAGAAATTTGGTATTCGGATGCTCGGCCCTGCTCCACAAGCGGCAACTTCGGTAGTTTCGCCTGTTGCAGACTTCTCCTCTACGTTTTCCCCCATCTGAGTCGATCAGAAGGTTGCGTGTTCAAATCACGTCGGGGTCACCACTTTAGAGCACGAGGTATAAAAAAATAATAACGGCTCCAAAATTAAAATAACGGTATATTGCATAAATAAAGATGAATTAAATAATAAATATAAAAACTCTTCTAATAAAAAAACCATAAAAAAATCCAATTAAAACTGTTAATATTGTTCATTAGCAGAGAGCACGTGCACACGAGAAAGGTTGGTTATACACTAAAAAAAAAGAAGTCTATTGTCTGGTTACCGCAGTGTAGCCCTGTAGATTTATCCTAATTAATTAATTCTTTTATTTTTTTGGGCAACACTGACTACCTGTGGCGGGTAAATAGCCCTTAGGGAAGGTTGCACTTGTGACACTAAACAGCTGCTACACTCCTTATAAAATACCTTATTTAGTCATAGATTGGCGCCTCAATTCCTTTGGCGTAGACACGCACATCGTGCCAAAACTAGTCAAAATGGCTTCAGGGAGTGTCAAAACGAACGATTCTGTTGAAAATTGTAAAACCTAATTTTTTTAAGGGTGTAATATTCACTTTAATTTGTAAAAGGAAGTAAGGAGTGATGTTTACTTTTTTTTTCCTACCGCCGAACTAAGAAGGAAGACTAAATGGAAAAAAAAAATATGCAGAAGAGGAAAGCCGTGGAATAAAACTTGCAAATGTCCAAAATAAAAACAAGTATCTTATATACACTCGGGATATACACATACATTCTTGGGTCTATGGTGTAGCATTGGATAAGAATTGTTGGGTAAGGATTGCCTTTTTCTGTATTTCATTTATTAACTTTTAATTAATTTTAAGTCCGTCTTGTTGACCTACTGAAGATGATCAGTGCAGGGTAAGAGTCGTAAGTGACAGGCTGGGTAAATCGAAATATATTCAGAGAGTAGGCTAGTAGGTGAAAGGCTTAGTTGGATAGAGTGTTGCTGTTAATGTATTCAGTGTAGCGTGTTGTATTTTAGAAACTGTGTGAAGGTGTGTCGGCTCTTATACAGGGTGGAACAGAGAAAACGCATATTTTTCACTATTGAATGACTGGGACACGATTTGATAAAAAAAATGAAAACAAGCATTAAGTGATAGACTTTTTAATGCAGTTTTGAAATATATATATATATATATATATATATATATATATATATATATATACGTTAATTAGGTTCGAAAAATAATGTCTTGGAGATGGCGTCCTTCTTGCTGGATACAAATTTGGATAATCTCCCGAAAGTCACACATCGACAAATCGGGATAGCGAGGGGGCCAGTGAACATCAGCAAATTTCGAAATTCGAAACGAATACAGGATGCTCTAAGCTCAATAGCGACTGAAACTGCATTGCATGCGCAGTCTGTCAACATTCGCTCAAGGTCAATACCCTCCCCCGTTCCCGCGTATTAGCGGTTCATAGACATACGTTACCACTACTCCACCCTGTATATTTAACCCTGTGCTCTCGAGAATTTCCTCAACTTCCATAACTTATCTACTGTAATTTGCATCACACTAGTCGTATTGTAACGTTTGTCGGTCCTTTCCATCGTTCTTGTCGTCGGAACAGTCGGTTGTCTGTCTCCTGTTGCAGTTATAGAATTAGTCGAAGTGCCGTCTTATGAAACAGGCGTATGTTGAGCATTTGGTGTAGTTCTGGTGCTGTAGTGTGTTTGCTAGTTTAGGAGGTTTCATTTTCCGGATTAACCTTTGAACGACAAGGCTGTGACCCAGGGCAACTTTGACAAGTAGGTGTGTTACATGTCACCTACATGCCATATGCATATTTTCCATTTTATTCTGCTCAGAATCACTATTCTTGTCTCAAAATAACATTTAGAAAAGTTAAGAAGAATATTGTGTGCGGGTGCTTGTGTGTACCCCTCCCCCCTCGTCACCAATGAGAGCTTAAAATGAAATATTAAATAAAAATGTCCAAAAAATATATTTACAGTATAATAAATAATAATATATTATGTAATATTTATTATATAATAACATACTTATGTAGTACCTTTATTTACGAAATAAATAAGCAAAGAAGCGTATATTAGTAGAATATTATTATTATACAAAAATATACCTAAGTATAACAAATTATATACAAATATTATCCTACACAGTACAAACAAAATCCAAGGACACTCATTTATAAGGAAAATAATGAAAAAAATAAAACAAAAATAACATGAAACTATTCACTTGACGATTCGTTATTGTCAAAACATTCAGGGAAACCATAGTATACTCTGTGTTCACCGCAAATACTTCTTTGGCATTTATAGCAAAGAGGGTACTTCTTCTATTTTTTTTATTATTTATCAATTACCATAACTCTCTTCCATTTGTCTTAAAAGTTCATTTCTAATCTCATCTTCAGTGATAAATAGCGAAATCAGTGTCATAGACAATTTAAAAAAGGGAAGTTAAACAACAAGGCTGTGTCAAATACAACAACTACCGGCACATAGAGTCCGAAAAGTACAAAAAATGGTGTAGGACAGAGCGTGCAATGACCTTGACATGTAGTTGACTATTGAATAGGAGGGTATTAAGCACACCAGTCTTGTCCTGTTTGTTACAAGCTCATGCGTGTACAACCACGTATGACACAGCCTTGTCGTTCAAAGGTTAACCGGATAGACAAGAGTGTAGTGTGTACATACAGCGATGCCTCGTGTTGAGCGACCCAACCATGATGGTCTGGTAGAGTGTGGACTCCTTGACTAGAGCTTCGGCCTCCTCCATGTAGAAACCCTTCACTACAGCTGTGCACTTGAGCCTCAGACCTCCACCACTGAAGTGGGATGCCTTGAGGTTCATAGTCAGGAAGGTGATGCTCCAGGTGAGTGCCTCAGACACGGGGACGACTCTTCGCTCGCATGTACCCTCCTTCCAGCACTGCAACAACAATATGTCACTATAGCAACAAGTCTTATCATAGCAGGTTTCCCTTAAGATAAATCACCTATTGAAGTTGTACTCATAGAATGATTTTTGGAAACATTTCGATCGATCCTATCAAAAATATGATGAAATTGAGGTCCGTTGAAATGATATGTATCTACTGATATGTCCTAAGTTCCCGTGCCACCCCCCCCCCTAAACTCGCTAATTGTATTAATAAAAGGCTGAGACTTGGCGTGCCATAATTGTGATCCCTGAAGAATCTCCTCAGTCTATATTCAACCTCGAAAGAGTACTTCACCAGCGACCATAACTTTGGAAATTCCAAGGAAAGCCATACTTTTCATGACGGATTCTGGTAGAAAATCAAATTCTCGAGTGGGAGCAGAAGTTTTCGGGAGGCTAACACAGTTAATTTGGTTGTCATAGCTGTCGGTGGAGACGGTCGTTACTGGCTGATGGTCGAGTACAGCTGGCATTGTGCTATAGATGCGATGGCACCATCTTCAAGCCCGTCAAAAAGTTGTACTCTACAAGTTGTACAAAAAGGAGTACAACTTTTTGACGGGCTTGGAAATGGTGCCATCGCATCTATAGCACAATGCCAGAGCTGTACTCGATTATCAGCCAGTCGACGACGGTATCCACCGACAGCTATGACAACAGTATCATTTATACTGAAGGTTCTAACCCTTTATTTGAATTACCAGTTAATTTTGTTAACGTGTTTCCTGTGAAATGTTGTGTTTGCTTTCTACTCACATTTACAATAATGTATATAATGTTATATATATGTCTAAGCTCCATAATGTGTACTTGGATTAGTTTTGGACAGGAAATATGTACATTAGAGATGATATTTATTTATTATAAATGATATCCATGAGTATGATATATATATATATATATATATATATATATATATATATATATATCTATATAGTTGTCTGTTCACGCAATTTTTGTTTGATCGTTACCAAACTCAATATTTAATCGTTTTAAAAAAGATAAAGTTCGTTAATGGCTGAAATCGGCACTCTGGGAGGGGGGGGGGGAGTTAGAGTGGCTATTTTCGGGTATTTGAAATATATCCGTTTCTAGACGACGTATCGAAAAATTGTATAGAGCCAATGTTATTAAAAATTAAATGTAATATAAATATTTTCATATAAATTTATTCTCTATCTAGAATATTAACCAAGATATTGGCATTTTTCTTTATACCCGCCTCCAGTAAACCCCCACTCCTACTCATGTCATATTAATAATAAGCTGTTATATCATGAACCACTTCATTCCAAGATTACCAAATATAGTGTTCATTAAACTTTTACTCTGTGAGATATATGAAAATACGTTCTGTTGGTCCCCCCCCCTTCTTTTGTTCTTGGACTACTAAGATTTAAGTGATTGAGGTAGTAATTATTCTGATTCATTATAAATTACTGTACTGGATATAGTAAATAGTTTTCAATAAAATTAATATGTTATATTCAAATATACTTTAGGAATTGTTTTTATTTTCGGTTCTAAGCGTTTGGCAGACCTGTGTGTTTAATATTCAGAGACTTTCCGTTGGGAGTTATTGAAATTGACTGAAAGCCTTCTCATTACCGGTTGTATTTATTCGCTTAATATTCACGGTGGTGTTGCCACTATGTAGATTTTCTATTGTAACTTCAAGTGGGAAATTTGCTTAGTTTACGCAGCCATTGCGTCACGGTCTTTTATAGTTGGTGTTCAGTTTATTCTTGTTACATTTTTGATACTTTTCTTTTTATTTCCGTTTTTAGCAGATTTCCCTTAAGGGAAATCAGCTACTGAGGTTGACCTCATGACGGAATTTTCGAAATTTTTCCTCCTACCTAGTAGATGACGAAAATGAGGTCCGGTCATATAAATATTTATATATATATACTATCTCAAATACCCGGCTTCGCTCGGGAATTCATTTGAGGATGAATGGTGATGGTATATTTTTGGAAAGGCTTTATTTTGCAAAATATTTTGACATTTACCCGTCCCAGTGTTTAGGGGTAACACCCGTCGTTTCTGGGGATTTGTTAATAATCAAATTAATTTTTTATGTATGACTTCACTGTCCTGCATATTGTCATATTTCCCGTTTCCTGTGCATTATGCATAGATTTGAATTATTAAGGAGAAAATATTGACATACATTTGAATTAATTTTTTCAGGTGAGGTACCTGGTAGTTCATATTGAAAAGAAGTGTTGAGCAAATTTCTCTAAATAACAAAATAAACAACTTTTGTTATGTCCACATTTGCCGAAACCCCAAAAGGAAATCACTATTATTAATTTCAGGCCTCCCTTATACTCCCTCTCCTGCCCGTCCCTAGGAATGTTAGTATGGCTTATTATAAGTAAGGCGTTAGTGCTAATACACATACTGAGTGTTTTTTTTTAGTTCGGTTGAGTCTTTTGTGCCAAATAAAATTGTTGACTCCCGCTATAATTTTTAGCGTATAACGCCTTTATACTTCCGTATACGACCAAATTGCATGTAACAAAAGTTACTCTAAATAACAAAATAAACAACTTTTGTTATGTGCCTATTTGCTGAAAAAGCAATAGGAAACGAAATATCGCTATTTTTAATTTCAGGCCTTCCTTATAACCCCCACTTCTGTTTGTCTTAGAGAATATTAGTATAGCCTAAAGTCTAAGTTGGGCTAGTAGTAATATACATACTAAGTTTCATAAAATTCGGTTCAGCCGTTTAGGCGTGAAAAGGTAACAAACACACAAACAAACAGACACCAAAGAAACAAAATGCAGTTATGGTGTCTATGACATGTGAAACGAAAAGTTATCGTGAAATTTCGCGAAAAAAATCAATGTACAGACAGAGGTTACAATTTTATATATATATATATATATATATATATATATATATATATATATGTCTGTTACCGCTCTAGTGGTCGCAAATTTTGTTTAATCGTTACCAAACTCGATATTTAGTCGTTTTATGTAAAAAGAAAGATCAAGTTCGTTAACGGCTGAAATCGGACCAGTGGGAGGGGGGGGTTTAGAGGGGAGGATTTTCAAAAATTCGAAATATCTACGTTACTATACGTCGGATCGAAAAATTTTACAGAAGCCTTCTAATTGAAAATTACATTTACTATATATATTGTTATATGCATTTTTTCTCTATGTTGAATATTAACCGAGATATTTGCATTTTTATTAAATCTGGGCGCCTAACGGGCGAGAGTTACTTTCCCGCCAAAAGCTAGTTCGGCCTTTTCCTTGAATGGCTCGGCTCTCGTGAAATTTCTCTATTATAAAACTTCACGTGGGAAATCTGCTTAGTTTACGCTGCCCCTGCGTGACGGACTTTTTTATTATAGTTGGTGTTTAGTTTATTCTTGTTACATTTTTGATACTTTTCTTTTTATTTCAGTTTTTTGTTTATTTATTTCGTTGTTGACGACCAATATCGTCAAACAGCGAGCGCTCCTCAATAAATAAATAAAATTACATTCAACAACTTGGGTTATTTTACCATTTGGTTAATTGAACGTTCTAGTACTTGCGCAATATTTATACTGGCTGTTAATTGCGTGTCTCCAAATAAATAAATAGATTTTAATTCATGGTTCCTATTGTTGTTTTAGCCATTTGTACTGATAATACTCTTAACTATGGCAGACACACCAAGAAAATGCTTGTTATTTCCTTGAGATTTCGGCATAGATTTTAGAATATACTCATCACTGGGAACTGCAATGTCAATAATATAAGGCATCATACCGATCTTGTCAATAATTTTATTTTATTTTTGTTTATTTGGTTTATGCCCCACAACGATGGTGATTGGCATAATTAGGATAATGTATTTACTCCTTCATGCACTAACCTTTGTAGTACTTTATTTTTATATTATGGAAAATATTTGTTTAATATCTGATTGTTTCTCATATCCGTGCTTTGTCTAAGGAATATAATAAAAGTTAACCCTTTTAAATCTTTTTAAGTATGCTGTAGACCTATTCTAGTTTGCACTATATGTTTTTGTAAATGTTTATGTGTTTTAGATATGTTAGTATTTGTGGAATATATGGTCAGTTAATAGTTCTGTTATATCGTAGGGTATGTGAAGGTTTTGGATGCAGTCTGTCAGTATGTGTTTTATCGTTAGGTGTTTGCTGCAGTTTTTGCAAATAGGGTTATCTGTCCTTGTCATTAAGTGTCTATGTGTGGCCGATCCTGAGTCTGGCAAGAACTACTTCCTCCCGTCTACTGCTTCTAAGGCTCGATGGCCACTCCTTAATAGTACTTTTGATACTGCGGAGGTGGTTCTTTATTTCCATCCATTCTGATTGCCATGTGTTTAGGATTCGGTGGCGTATATGTCTCACTATGTCTTCGTATAATAAGTTTGTTTGAACGATTGAGTTTGTTGAGTAATTAGTTTAGCCATCTTGACAATAAGGAGAATATCTAGTTTATTGTGAAGCACTGTATTTCCTTCAAGCCAATATTAAAGAATATTAAATTACATCATCCGTCTAACCACCCACTCCTATAATTGACAATAAATTGTAAGATAGCTCGCATTAATAATATCCCTATCCTTCATAAATTTACAAAAATATCGAAATCCGTCACGCAGGGGCTGCGTAAACTAAGCAGATTTCCACGTGCTGGTATAACACTTGTGATCCACATATTCTTGATTTATATGAACAAATTCGATGAGTAGAAGGAGGGATTACCTAAGGCAGAAAACAAGAAAGTAGGAATAACTCGTCTTAAACGTGAGTTACGAAAAAATGCATAGAATAACAATTGTAGAGCATCAATAGTTTAACAAGTTTAGTTCTTTAACATTTTACGATCCGACTCATAATAACAGAGATATTTACAATTTTCGAATTCCCCACTCCCAAACTAACACCATTCCAAGTCCCATTTTGGCTAATAACCAATATCTTCTTAGTCTTGTCTAAAACAGTTAAATATTGGTATGGCAGAGATAAATTAAATATTTTCGAGTAAAGAACATTTCTTAATTAATGAATTCATCATCACATAACATTTGCATGTATCTCTCAAATTAAATGTTCAATGAAAACCATTGGCATTTAAAGTTGGAATAAAGTCTTTCAATATATAATATCTTATTAATTATATGACATGAGTTGCTGAATTGGTGATATGGGGTTTGCTGAATGCTAAAAACAAAAACAAATGCAGATATCTCGTGTAACTATCAAGGTACGGAAAAACATGTATAACAAAATTCATAGAACAATTAATTTCCAATAAGTTTAATAAAAAGACATTTTTCAATTCGACGTATAATAAGGGAGATATTTCAAATTCTCGAAATTTCCCCTTCTAAAATAAATAAAACTTGAAAACAATGATTGGTATTCACGCTTCCAAGAGTGTGTTTTAGAAGATCTCCCTTAAGGGAAATCAGGTATTGAGGTCGTACTCATGACGCGAGTTTTGAAAAATTTTCTCAAATGTCCATCGATGCTAGGAGAAGAGAAAATGAGGTCCGTTCAAAATTATATATATATATATATATATATATATATATATATATATATATATATATATATTTGTCTGTTAACGCTCTAGGGGTCGCAATTTTTGTTTGATCGTTACTAAACTCGATATTTAGTCGTTTTATGTAAAAAGAAAGATCAAATTCGTTAACGGCTGAAATCGGACCAGCGGGAGGGGGGGTTTAGAGGGTTTTTTTTTGAAAATTCAAAATATCTCCGTTATTATGGGTCGGATCGGACAATTGTATATAATCAATCTTATTGCAAATTAAATTTACTATAAATAATGTTCTATACATATATTCTGTATCTTGAACATTAACTGAGATATTTGCATTTGTATTGTGTGTGGTCAGCAGGAGTCGGCTATTTTCGGGACTTCCCGCCGAGAGCTAGTGCCGTTTTCGGAACAATTCGTCCCTTGTGAATAGGTTTAGAGACCCCTTACTTCTACTGTTATTATTAGGCAGCTTTCTCTATTGTAAAACTTCACGTGGGAAATCTGCTTAGTTTACGCAGCCCCTGCGTGACGGACTTTTATTATATAACAGAGTATTGTTTATGTAACATGAGTAGAAGTGGGGCTTGTCTGAAGGCTGAAAACTTAAAAATGCAAATATCTCGATTAAAATTTAAGATAGTTCAAATGTATATAACAATATTTATAGTACATTTAATTTGCAATAAGATTGGTTCTATAGAATTGTTCGAGCCAACGTATAATAATCCTCCCCTCTAACCCCCCCCCCCGGTCCGATTTCAGCAATTAATGAAATTGATCTTTTTGTTTTTTTTACATATAATGATGAAATATCAAGTTTGGTAATGATCAAAGAAAATTTCCGACATCTAAAGCGTTATCACACAAACACACACACACACACACACACACACACACACACACACATATATATATATATATATATATATATATATATATATATATATATATGTACTAGCGGTCCCGACAGACGTTCTCCTGCATGATATATCAAGGGATTAGGATATTAAATTTAATAATATTGTTTAAAACAAAAGCTACTTTTAATTACACAAAAAACAACTTTTCTGATATATGAAATATCGCGATTTTTTTATTCAGGCCTCACTTATAACCCCCACTCCCGTTAGAACCTAAAAAATAGAATATAGCTTATAATCATGGAAGAATTAATGCTAATTTACATATAGAGTTTTGTTAAGTTCGGTTCAATCGTTAGTGCCCAATAAAATTGTTTAGCGTATAGCTCGTTTATATTTTGATATACTGCAAAAGTGAATATAACAAAAGTTACTCTAAATAACAAAATAAACAACTTTTATCCTGTGAATATTTGCCAAAAAACCAATAGGAAACGAAATATCGCTATTTTTAATTTTAGGCCTTCCTTACAACCCCCACTCCTGCTCGCAGGAGTGGGAGTCCTGCTCCACCTGCCGGACTGATTTGTGAATCTAAACCATCCATGGCGTCACCCAAACGGATGCAAAAAAATTCATGCAAATCGGTATAGCCGTTAAGGAGGCGTTCATACACACATACACACGTACATTAGAATAGGGTAATTTTCTAAAAATGTTTATTGAGATGAAATTAATAGCATGCCATACCTGCATGGGAAATCTGCTTAGTTTAAGGAGCCTCTGCGAAGGGACATTTTTGTTGCAAGACTAACGAGCCAGCTTTGAATATGAATAATGCGAATATACGGAGATGGCGTTGTTCCCAAGGAACAGTGAGGGAGTGAGTGTGTTAAGTAAAGCATTTGATAGGATAATCCGAGCTTAAGGGACTGCTTTATCCAACGAGCATTATCACATATGGCAGAGGAATGGTTGTTGAATATCTTTCTACTAGCAAACTGCTTCAACATTGTTCTCAGGGAATTAGCAAACTTCCCTTCGGTTGCTAAATACTCTTTCAAAACACAATAACTCCAGCTGCTACAAGATTCGCAAATAAGATATAAATGAAATGTATTTATTTTCGTTAAATGTTAACATAAAGAAATAGGATACATCCTAATAAATGGTTTTGTTTTCTATAAAATAGTTATGTTTTAATTCATTTCTTTACATATTATTGAATATTAAAGATTATAAAATTTGCTCAAATTCTATGAAGACTTCTCTAAAATGCGTTAATTTATATAATTAAATATAATAAATTAATTTGTTAACAATCTTAATACCGCTCTAAATATTAACATACATTTTTTTCGATTCGTCACAGGAGATGACGAAAATAGGTCCGTTCAAAATTGTACACACTCACACACACACACACACACATATATATATATATATATATATATATATATATATATATAAACATATGTTACTGTAAAACCCCGGAGTGTGGTAAATCCAAAGATTTACCGGTAAATCTTAGTATTTACCAGAAGCGTTGGTAAATGTCCGATTTTATCTTTCAAATCGGACTTTAGCCTGTAAATCTTAGGATTTCCCAAGAGGCTCGGTAAAAGCTAGAATTATCTCAATCAGGATGCGCCTTTCGGACTTTTACCAACAGATTTTGGTAAATCCTAACATTTCCCAGCGTCTGTTGGTAAAAGTTGGAATAAAGGTTATTTGAAATGAAAATTTTGGAATAAGTTTTATTTTTATTTCTTACAGCATGGGAGAGAATTGTGACACTTTGAATTGCACTTCATATTAGCTAAATTGCACAAACATTTCTTATTTGAACATTTTTTTAAGCAGTTGCATTTTTTGAAACCCTGGCCACCAACCAATGACTGTTGACGAACTGCGGTGCGAAATCTTATCTCTTCGTCGGGCACTTCATCAGGAGACATGAAATTCTCGGTGCAAATTGTAAACTGATTACGTGAATATAATGTATCCAATTTTCCTGAAGAAGTTCCGAGTTGGTAGAAACCATCTTCTTTTTTGACGATCACTGCAATCATGATTTCGGGGTCGAATTTAGATGGGTCGACATCAGGAATTTTAATCCTCACGTTCTGGCCAACTTCGGGATCTGGGAATTTTCCTTTCGTCGTTTTCCCCATTTTCTTGGCCTGTGATTCAAGACCTTCCCTTGCTGCTTGGCGAATTTCTTTGACAGAGCACATCTTCTGTTCGGTGGCAGATAACTTATTATTGGCACTTTCTTGCTGAAGTTAGGGGGGAGTATCCCTGTCCCCACTCCTCTTCACTGGACATTTACCAATGAGCATTGGGAAATCCTACATTTACCAAATAGCATTGGTAAAAGTACGAAATCTCACATTTATTTAACGTTTTTCGAGCATTTACCAAGTCAGACGGTAAATTCGGGGATTGACCAACTGCCAAGCGGTAAAAGCTCGAATTTCATCTAGATTTCGGACTTTAACCAGTGCTCTTGGTGAATCCTAGGATTTACCGGTAAGTCCTGACATTTACCACACTTCGGGGTTTTACAGTAATATATATATACTTGTCTGTTAACTCTCTAGCGGTCGCAATGTTTGTATGATCATTACCACACTCGACATTTAAACGTTTTATGTAAAACTAAAGATGAATTTCGTTATTGGCTGAAAACCAACCAGTGGGAGGGGGAGTTTAGAGGCGGGAGTTTCGGAAATTCTTCTCCGTTAGTATGCGTCGGATCGAAAAATTGTATAGCTACAATCTTATTGCAAATACAATGTACTATAAATATTGTTATATACATTTATTCTCTACCTTTATTATTAATGGAGATATTTGCATTTTTTAGTTTTCGGCTTTCAGTATACCCACACCTACTTATGTCATATTAAATTTAAGCTGTTATATTATGAAGATCTGTATCTGTGACTTCGCACGTGCAATTTAATAATAGATAAATCTACGTACTGGTAACACAAAACCACCTTGAATATTAAGTAAATAAATACAAACGGTAATAAGAAATCTTTCCACTCCAGGCGGGAAGCGGATGAAATGTAAACGAACAGGTCTGCCGACTCTCACCGGAAAGAAAAACAATTACTGAAATATATCAAAATATAACATATTAATTTGATTGAAAACTATTTACTATTTATATTACTGTAATTTATAATGAATCAGAATACTTTTTATCTCAATCAATCAAATTTAAGTAGTCCAATAACTTAAGAGGGGGGGGGGATCATCAGAGTATATTTGCATGTATGTCGTATAATAAAGGTCTCTAGAAAAAAATATTTGGTATTTAAGGTTCGAATAATGTGGTACATTACATAACCGAGTATTGTTAGTTAATCACGAGTAGAAGTGGGGGTTTGCTGAAGGCTGAAAACTAAAAATCTAAATATCTCGGTTAATATTCAATATGAAGAAAATATGTATAGAACAATATTTATAGATCATTAAATTTGCAATAAGATTGGTTCTATATAATGTTTCGATCCGACTTATAGTAACGGAGATATTTCGAATTTTCAAATTCCCCATCTAAACTCCCCCCCCCCCCTCCCACTGCCATTAACAAACTTGATCTTCCTTTTTACATAAAACGATTAAATACAGAGTTTAGTAACGATCAAACAAAAATTGCGACCGCTAGAGCGTCAATAGTCAAATATATATATATATATATATATATATATATATATATATACATATATCATTTTGAACGGACCTCATTTTCGTCATCTCTTGGGTAGGATCCATGGACATTTGAGGAAATTTTTCAAAACTCGCGTCTTGAGTACGACCTCAATAGCTGATTTCCCTTAAGGGAAATCTGCTAAAATATTTAGTTGAACCTTCTTCTATCACACATCATTACTCTGTTGGTTGATTAGAAATAGAAGCACGCACAGCAGGGGAAAGCAACATTGCTAATTTCGAATTTAAAGATCAGACAAATATTGGGATCGCTAGAGCGGTAACAGGCAAACACACATAAACACACACACACACACACACACACACACACACACACACACACACACACACACACACACATATATATATATATATATATATATATATATATATATATAATATGCACATTATGGCTGGACCTCATTGGATCGATGGACATACGAAGAAATATTTCGAAAATCGTGTCATAAGTAAATCCTTGATAGTCTATTTTCCTTAAGGGAAATGTGCTCCTAGAATTCCATCGTCTGGAGGTCAAGTCTTCTTCTTAGAAAACCCGAGCTCTTACACAAGAAGTAATTTTCAGCATTCTTAAAAAATATGTTCCAAATTATGGGAATTTAATTAAATTCCTTGCCGAAAATTAATCGGGTTTAGAAAATCCCAAACTTATTACATTGAGAACTTTATTAATTGTGAAGTGGAGAATGCAATACCCTTGAAAAATGTTACATAGCGCTCTTTGAAAATAATGAACTAACTCTATATTTTAGTTTCGTTTTTACTTCTATGATCAAACTTTCTATCCAATAAATATTACTGAATTTATTTTCATAACAATCCAAAATATTTCGAATTTTTGGTTTTATTCTTTCTCTTACTCCCTTTGAATTAAAATCAATCATTAATGAGCTCGTTTAATTTTGTAAATGGAATTGTTAAAAAATTATATTACGTGAATTCCATCTAATTATTATTAGTATTTATTGACATCCAAATTTTGCTACAATGGCTAATAGGAATGGGTTATCTAAAGGTTAACACCCTTTTCAAGCCAGGGTGGGTCTAAGGATTTTATTTAATGAGTTGGTCACCAAATAAATTTCTATTGCTCAGGCGGGAATCGAACTCGCCACTCTAGGTTTACCATGAGAGACTAAGGCCAACACTTTAATTCAAATGGCTAACCTGAGCACGTAATTATTAGGAATTGCTTATTGTCATCTACAAATGATAATTTGGAGTAACTGTAAATTTAGCTTTATCCAAAAAGCAGTTCTGAAATAGTTTGTCTGGAAATAATTGTAATGAAGTATGATAATGAATGAAGTTAAATATTTGGGTATTCCTAAAATATTAATTAATATTGGGGGTTTCCTAAAAGATTATTAATTCTATTTAACTATACTGCTGAAAAATGAATAGGGATAATGGTTATTTTTTCTAATCCTATTAATTTTAATTAAATCGAGCTTAATTAAATTTATTTTTATGGGGGAAAACGACAATAATTTCTAATAAATATTAATGATATTTATAATAAAAATAAAAAAAAAATATGCTAGGCCCCATAAATACCACAAAACAGCCAATATCCCTATTCATTTTTGAGCAGTTTATGTATAATGTATAGGCTATTTTTTGGTATTTATTACATTCCATTGATTTTCATTTAAAGCCCATTTTGGGCTTTTGAGGCTAATGGGGACGAAAAAAAATATCAACTCGAGTGGTTTTATTATTATTATTATTATTTATTAACGTCCACTTTCTGCAACTAAGGCTAATTGGGACGGGTTATCTACAGGTTAGCAACCCTTTTCTATCCAGGGTGGGATTTAGGATGTTATTTAATGAATTCCGTCACTAAATAATTTCCTTTACCCATACGAGAATCAAAGGCCAACGCTTTAACTCACATGGCTAACCTGAGTGGCTCCCACAAGTGGTTTTAGAAACTTTTTAATCACAAAAATTCAACTTCTTTATAAAAACAGCTGTTTTAGACAGTCCGTTAGGGGCTGCGTAAACTAAGCAGATTTCGCAGGTGCTGGTATTGCACACTCCTGATCTCATTTCACCTATATTTAGAAATATATTATATATTTATATGAAGAAAACCGACAGAGGGCAAGAGGGGTGGGAGGAGGTACCTAAGGCAGAATACAAGCACGAATAACTCCTCTAATAATTGAGTTACGAGAAAATGAGATGGATGTAAATAGTTTTGCGAAAATTAAATATGTGAAGGATTGGCAGAAAGGGAGCCGCGTGTTTGGGGAGTGTGGAGATCAAAGGGTGCCGCTAGAAGGTCGCGCCCGTCCTAGTCCCTACCAGTTCTGTCTGGAATAGTCTAGGCCTCATCCTTTGATGTTTTATCGCTCCTCTATATAAGCGTGTACAGCTCGCCCTACAATCAGTTTTGCTCTCAGCTGCCATCATGTGCGTTTAGTGCTACAGTGCGATTTAGTGCAGTGCGGTAAAGTGTTTTTATGTGAAGAACAGTGTTGTGCCGTGACTGTAAGTGACAGTTTGGTGCCGTGTTTAAGACAGTGCAGTGCCGTTAACTTCGTGAATTAAAGGACAATGCAGTGCCGTCTTTTTGTGAAGTTCAGTGATCGTGAGTGAATTATTGGACTGTGTAATAACAAGAACAGTGGCGCTATCAGTGCAATATTGTGAGTAGTAATTAAGAATAATTAACAAAGTGTATTGAGCATTGTTAAATAAATTGTGCAGTGATGAAAACTGTGAAACTTGTGAGTGTTTAATTTTGCAATCCAAAAGAACTCTTATTAACTACGTTTATTGCTGGTTTGGTAATAAAACGTAAAAATATGTTATGTGATGGTGATGCCATCAATTAAACCTCACCATCACATAACACATTTACAGCCATCTCACAAACTAAAAGTCAAATGAAAACCATAATCGGTATTTAGAATGAAGTATTTCATAATATAACAGCGTAATGTTAACATGACACGAGTAGGAGCTGGGCGTTAACATAAGGCTGAAAACTAAAACAGCAAATATCTCGGTTAATAATCGAGATTCAGAAAAAAAAGTCCGTAACGCAGGGGATGCATAAACTAAGCAGATTTCCCACGCGAAGGTTTACAATAGATAAATATACATACAGGTAACTCAACCGTGAATGCTCAGTAAATGTACAATACAAGGCTGAATTGTAAACAAACAGGCAAGCCAACCTCGTAGCGCTGCATAGATAGACCGGAAAGACAAACAATTAAATAATAATAATGAAATATATCTGAATATAACATATTAATTTTATTGAAAACAATTTACTGAAGCTAGTGGTGTAATTTGTAATGAATCAGAATCACTTTTATCTCAATCACTCAAATTTTAGTAATCCAAAAACAAAAGAAGGGGGGGGTCACCAGAACGTATTTGCATATATCTCACAAAGTAAAAGTTCAATGAAAACAATATTTGGCATTTAGGCTTCAATTATTATCTTTTATTATATAACAGAGCATTGTTTATGTAACACTAGTAGAAGTGGGGGTTTACTGAAGGCTGAAAACTGAAAAATGCAAATATCTCGGTTAATATTCAAGATGGAGAATAAATGTATATAACATTATTTATAGTGCATTTAAGTTTCAATAAGATTGATTCTATACACTTATTCGATCCGAATTATAGTAACATAGATATTATGAATTTTCAAAATTCTCCCCCTCTAAACCCCCCCCCCTATCCCTTGTCCGATTTCAGCCGTTAACGAACTTGATCTTTCTTTTTACATAAAACGACTAAATATCGAGTTTGGTAATGATTAAACAAAAATTGCGACCGCTAGAGCGGTAACCGACAAATATATAGATAGATAAATTGATAAATATATAATTTTGAACAGACCTCATTTTCGTCATCTCCTAGGTAGGATCGATGGACATCTGAAGACAAAATTCGAAAATTCCGTCATGAGTATAACCTCAATAGTTGATTTCCCTTAAGGGAAATCTGCTAAAACACATATAACAACATATATATTCATAGGGCATTATATTTGCAATTAGATTGGAAGGTTTAAATTAATTTTATCGTGTTCTAGAGTTAGCTTGACTGTCATAGACACTGGTTTATGTGACCTAAAAATATGCTTTAAGCACAATGTAATTAAAAATTAATACATAAGAGATTATTACAAATTCCTAACTCTAATAACACCAAGAAGTGGGTTTCACAGACCACTGAAAAAGAATTAATTAATTATGAACCAACAAGTTTTTATACTTGGATTATTTTTTAATTTTAATGCAGCTATTCAAGTTGAACTCTAAATGTAAGTCAAATAAGATTTTATTTGTAACTAAAATACATAACATTGACTCACAGATCTAAGGTTAAAATGTGGGAAGATGGTAAAGAGATAAAAATATTTTAAACTATTTATAGGTACATGATACGTTCTCAAGAGAGAGTCCTTAAAAATTTGCAAATTTCCCCAGACCATGAATTAAAGTAACGAATCAGGATTCTTGCAGGAGGGAGGCAAGCTTTAGAAAAAGGAGATCTTCATAACAAAAAATAACTAGCAGAGTCCCCATATGATCATTTATTTATTTATTTTGGAGCACTCCCTACGTGGTGATCAGAAAACAAGAAGAAAAAAAAGTCCGTCTCTATACTAAGCATATTTCCCACGTGACGTTTTACAATAGGGAAATCTGCATATTGGTAACAGTAGTAGTAGCGAGTCTCTAAACCAATTTCACGAGAGTCGAACAGTTACGGAAACGCTCGACCTAGCTTATGGCGGAAGCTCAAGACTAGAGCCGAAATCAGCCGATCTCATCTCCGTCAGTTTTCCGCACACACTTAATAAAAATGCAAATATCGTGGTTAATATTCAAGGTAGAGAAAGGTCCGTCACGTAGGGGCTGAGTAAACTAAGTTGATTTCCCAAGTAAAGTTATACAATAGAGAAATCTCCATACGAGTGCCGAACAGTTACGGAAACTAGCTTTCGGCGGTAACGAATATAAGCGACCATAGCTCGTCCGTTACACTTTATAAAAATGCAAATATCTCGGTTAATATTCAAGATAGACAATAAATGTATAAAACAATATTTATGTTAAATTTAACTTTCAATAAGATTGATTCTATACAAATTTTCGATCCGACGTATAGTAACGGAGATTTTTCGAAATTCCTCCCTCCCCCTCAGACTGGTCCGATTTCAGCCGATAACGAACTTGATCGTCCTTTTTACATAAAACGATTAACGTTGTTTCAAACTTCGTCGCTGGGAACTTATTACTGGTGTCATTTCCGGCATATCTCCAGCGGTGTCTATTCTGTGGTGGCCCACGATATTTCGCCGGAATTCCATCCGGCTTCTTCTGGCGGTCATATTTTTTTCTTGCTTAAGAGCTGCCAGAAGCACTACAAAAATATGACCGCCAGAAGAAGCCGGATGGAATTCCGGCGAAATATCGTGGGCCACCACAGAATAGACACCGCTGGAGATATGCCGGAAATGACACCAGTAAAACGATTAAATACCGAGTTTGGTGACGATTAAACAAAAAAAGCGGCCGCTAGAGCGTTAACAGACAAATATATATATATATACTAGCCAAGGTTCCCGGCTTCGCTCGGGAAATCATTTGAGACGGAAAGATTATATTTTGTTTTTGGCAATGCTTCTATGTGTACAACTGCTCTTCCGGCTGGGCGCACTTTTCCCCGCAAGGGTCAATTGGGCGACATATGGAAAAAAAAAAAATTAGATTTGAAGAATAAACGAAAATAAGCGACTAATCATTCCCTCTCCACTGTTTGACACACCGTGAATAATTCAAATCTTAATCATGGATAGCATTTATTATAATTAAATATCATCTATAATGTACGTATTTTCTATATACAATCTAGCTAATATACCCGGGGATGCCCGGGAAATCATCGTTGACTGACTAATGATTGTATTTTTATAGAAAATCGTTGAAAAACCAATTGGAATCGGAATATCACAATTTTTCATTTAGGCCTCCCTCATAACCCCCACTCCCGCTATAATGTTTAGCGTATAACGCATTTACACTTCGGTATACGACGAAAGTCTACATAACAAAAGTTACGCTGAATAACACAATAAACAACTTTTGTTATGTGCATATTTATCCACAAAACATTTAAAATTTATCCGCATTAAACAAACAAATAAACAAACAAACAGACACCAAAGAAACAAAATGCAGTTATGGTGTCTATGACATGTGAAACGAAACGTTATCGTGAAATTCCGCGAAAAAAATCAATGTACAGACAGAGGTTACAATTATATATATATATAATTTGGAACGGACCTCATTTTCATCATCTCCTGGGTAGGATCGATGGACATTTGAAGAAAAATTCGAAAAATGGCGTCAAGAGTACGACCTTCCCTTAAGAAAAATCTGCTAAAAAATTAAAAATGAAGATCAATAACATAGAACATTAACAATAATATTGTGTCAAAACGGACCATCTGTCCAACGCGTTGGTTGAACGGTCCAATTAACTGACTGCCATTGGAGGAGTAGGGATGGTTTGCCAATATTGGTGGGAGCTAGGCCCTGCCTTCCGATAGTAGCCATCTTATTAGTGCTTTACGGAGCACTCTACCGGCGTCCTGAGTAAATAGAGTTTAGGTTAAGTGATAGTTAAGGGCCACATATTATATCCATTAGCCTCCGCAAGTGGGAGGTGCCTTCTGAATAATGCATTACCTAACTATCTAAGGCAGTGTCGTCCTCGTATCAATGCCATATAAGGGAGGTACTTCTCAACATCAGCTGACTATATACTCAAGGGGTACTATCAAATATTACGAGTTTTGTGGAAATTCGCCAATAGCTACACCTGGAAGAAAAGTCCATCACGCAGGGGAACCTACGATTGAAGTGCTTCATAATATAACAGCATTTAGCAGATTTCCTTCCAGTGTAATATCAAGTTCGTTAATTGCTGAAATCGGAACATGGGGGGTTTACATGGGAGAATTTACATGGGAGAATTTACATGGGAGAATTTCTAGAAATTCGAAATATATCTGTTACTATACGTCTGATTGAAAAATTGTATAGAACAAATTTTATTGCAAAGTAAATTTCCTATAAATATTGTCATATACATTTATTCTCTCTTTTGAATATTAACCGAAATATTATCAGTTATCAGACTTGAGCAAGGGCCCCCACTTCTACTCTTGTGACATGAAAAATACTCTATTATATAATAAACCGATTTATTTGAAGCTTGAATACCAAATATTGTTTTCAAGATATCTTTAAAATACGAGATACTCGTACATGCAAACAAGTTCTGTTGACCCTTCCCTATCGTAAGTTTTTGGATTACTAAAATTTTAGTGGTTAAGATAAAAATTATTCTGATTCATTATTAATTACAGTACATGATATAGTAAATAGTTTTCAATAACATTTTATATTCAGAAATATTTCTGTAATTGTTTTTTATTCCGGTGAAGCATATTTTTATCTATCTTTATGCTGTGGAGAAGAGCAGATGATTAGCTGTAATGTCTAGCATACCACACCAAATTTTAAGAGGTAGATTCGGCTGTTTACTGATTGAAGTGAGTGGAATAGTTAGATTTGGCTAGGCTTACTGTTGGATATTGATTAGAGGGAATGGATTGATTGACTTGTCTAGGCCTACAGTTAGCGATCATAAAGGAGTAGAATAGCTAGACTTGCATAGGCTTACAGTAGGATAATGATTGAAGGGAGTAGATAAGCTAGATTTGGCTAGGCTTACGGTGGGATAGTGATTGGAGGGAATCGATTGATTGACTTGGCTAGGCCTACAGTTAGCGATCATAACGGAGTAGAATAGCTAGACTTACATAGGCTTACAGTAGGATAGTGATTGAAGGGAGTAGATAAGCTAGATTTGGCTAGGCTTACGATGGGATAGTGATTGGAGGGAATCAATTGATTGACTTGTCTAGGCCTACAGTTAGCGATCATAACGGAGTAGAATAGCTAGACTTGCATAGGCTTACAGTAGGATAGTGATTGAAGGGAGTAGATAAGCTAGATTTGGCTAGGGTTACGGTGGGATAGTGATTGGAGGGAATCAATTGATTGACTTAGCTAGGCCTACAGTTAGCGATCATAACGGAGTAGAATAGCTAGACTTACATAGGCTTACAGTAGGATAGTGATTGAAGGGAGTAGATAAGCTAGATTTGGCTAGTCTTACGGTGGGATAGTGATTGGAGGGAATCGATTGATTGACTTGGCTAGGCCTACAGTTAGCGATCATAAAGTAGTAGAATAGCTAGACTTACATAGGCTTACAGTAGGATAGTGATTGAATGGAGTAGATAAGCTAGATTTGGCTAGGCTTACGGTGGGATAGTGATTGGAGGGAATCGATTGATTGACTTGGCTAGGCCTACAGTTAGCGATCATAAAGGAGTAGAATAGCTAGACTTACGTAGGCTTACAGTAGGATAATGATTGAAGGGAGTAGATAAGCTAGATTTGGCTAGGCTTACGGTGGGATAGTGATTGGAGGGAATCGATTGATTGACTTGGCTAGGCTTACAGTTAGCGATCATAAAGGAGTAGAATAGCTAGACTTACCAAGGCTTACAGCAGGTTAGTGATTGAAGGGAAACGAAAGCTAGACTGGTTTGGCTAACAGCAGGTCAGTGATTGAAGGGAAACGATAGCTAGACTGGTTTGGCTAACAGCAGGTCAGTGATTGAAGGGAAACGATAGCTAGACTGGTTTGGCTAACAGCAGGTTAGTGATTGAAGGGAAACGATAGCTAGACTGGTTTGGCTAACAGCAGGTCAGTGATTGAAGGGAAACGATAGCTAGACTGGTTTGGCTAACAGCAGGTTAGTGATTGAAGGGAAACTATAGATAGACTGGTTTGGCTAACAGCAGGTTAGTGATTGAAGGGAAACTATAGATAGACTGGTTTGGCTAACAGCAGGTTAGTGATTAAGGAAAACGATAGCTAGACTGGTTTGGCTAACAGCAGGTTAGTGATTGAAGGGAAACTATAGATAGACTGGTTTGGCTAACAGCAGGTTAGTGATTGAAGGGAAACTATAGATAGACTGGTTTGGCTAACAGCAGGTTAGTGATTGAAGGGAAACTATAGATAGACTGGTTTGGCTAACAGCAGGTTAGTGATTAAGGAAAACGATAGCTAGACTAACCAAGGCTTACAGCAGGTTAGTGATTGAAGGGAAACGATAGCTAGACTGGTTTGGCTAACAGCAGGTTAGTGATTGAAGGGAAACTATAGATAGACTGGTTTGGCTAACAGCAGGTTAGTGATTGAAGGGAAACGATAGCTAGACTGGTTTGGCTGACAGCAGGTTAGTGATTGAAGGGAAACGATAGCTAGACTGGTTTGGCTGACAGCAGGTTAGTGATTGAAGGGAAACTATAGATAGACTGGTTTGGCTAACAGCAGGTTAGTGATTTAGGCCAACGATTGGTAGACTAACCAAGGCTTACAGCAGGTTAGTGATTGAAGGGAAACTATAGATAGACTGGTTTGGCTAACAGCAGGTTAGTGTTTGAAGGGAAACTATAGATAGACTGGTTTGGGCTTATAGATGATTAGTGATTGAAGGGAAGAAAATAGTTGGAGTTGGCTAGTCTTACAGCTGGCTAGTGGTGAAGGGATTAGAATACTTGGAGTTTTATTACAGCTGGTTAGTGATTGAAGGGAATGGATAGATAACTTGTCTGGGCTTATAGATGGTTAGTGATTGAAGGGAATAGAATAGTTGGAGTTGGCTAGTCTTACAGCTGGCTAGTGATGAAGGGATTAGAATACTTGGAGTTTTATTACAGCTGGTTAGTGATTGAAGGGAATGGATAGATAACTTGTCTGGGTTTATAGATGGTTAGTGATTGAAGGGAATAGAATAGTTGGAGTTGGCTAGTCTTACAGCTGGCTAGTGATTGAAGGGAATAGAATAGTTGGAGTTGGCTAGTCTTACAGCTGGCTAGTGATTGAAGGGAATGGATAGATAACTTGTCTGGGTTTATAGATGGTTAGTGATTGAAGGGAATAGAATAGTTGGAGTTGGGTAGTGTTACAGCTGGCTAGTGATTGAAGGGAATAGAATAGTTGGAGTTGGCTAGTCTTACAGCTGGCTAGTGATTGAAGGGAATGGATAGATAACTTGTCTGGGTTTATAGATGGTTAGTGATTGAAGGGAATAGAATAGTTGGAGTTGGCTAGTCTTACAGCTGGCTAGTGATTGAAGGGAATGGATAGATAACTTGTCTGGGCTTATAGATGGTTAGTGATTGAAGGGAATAGAATAGTTGGAGTTGGCTAGTCTTACAGCTGGCTAGTGATTGAAGGGAATGGATAGATAACTTGTCTGGGCTTATAGATGGTTAGTGATTGAAGGGAATAGAATAGTTGGAGTTGGCTAGTCTTACAGCTGGCTAGTGATTGAAGGGAATAGAACAGCTAGACTCGTCTAGACTATTGTCGAATTATGCATCAGAGCCGGTTCCTTTGATGTTCCCTGAGCCGAGAGAGAGGGCACGTACTTGGTGGTTTAGGGCCAGCGACAGCTGTTTACATAGCAGCCGAGGGTCTTATCACGCTTCTCCAAATTTAGCAACCCTGCTTCTCTCTTCTACCTCCAGCTAAATCTTACTAAACAGGCTAGGACAGGAAAATAGAGTTATTTTATGATATTGTAAACCTATCGATACCAGACCCATGAAATGATGAGATCCAGGGTAGATTCATGCGTTTTTCGAGTGACACCACTCCTTCTCAATGGGTTATTTCTACATAAACTTAGTTAAAAATTAATTGGTAATAACATTACATAATAATATAGCTTAACATTATACTTACATAAAAAATATGTATCATAAAATATTGTAACACGCACTACAGGCTATAAAAAATGTTTTTAAAAAATTATAACATTGGATTTGGTAGAATTAATTCCATTTTAAATAAATTTAATTTGATATAATGTAGATTAAGCTTAAATTAAGAGAATGTAAGTGCCGGTTGCAGATATGCTGAAGTAATGATGGTTTAAAGTAACTTTTGCAATATACCCTTTTGTCGAATTCAGAAGTATAAAGGAGTTATACGCTAAAAATTATAAAACAACAATTTTATATGGCACAAAAGACTCAACCGAATTAAACGAAACTTCGTATGTGATTTGGTATTAACACTTCCCTGATTATAAGCTATATTAAAATTTTGAGGTACGAACAGGAATGAGGGTTATAAGGGAGGTGTGAAATTAAAAATAGTGATATTTCGTTAACTATTGGTCTTTCGGCAATTATTCACATAACAAAAGTTGTTTATTTTGTTATTTAAAGTATCTTTGTATATATGCAGTTATTCCGTATAAAGGGGTCAATAATGTTATGAGACTCGAAAGGCTAAATAGAAATCAACGAAATTTTTGACAGTAAGCACTATTAACATTTTTAGGAAGGAACAGGAGTGGGGGCTGTTAGGGAGGCATGAAATGAAAAATCGACATATTTCGTTTCCTATTGTTTTTTCCGGAAACGTGCACATGACAAAATACGTTTAATTTGATATTTAGAGTGACTTTTGTTATATACATCTTCATAGTTATTCATAAAGCAAGCAATTTGCATAGACGTTTTGTTATAGTCATCAATGCTTATCCATGTATGAATTTATTCAACTTAGTACACCGATGGATTAATACACTTTCATTAAACTTAACAGCCATTATCAGGTTGAATGAAGACCAATGTATATTGTCATGCCCCCCCCCCCCCCTCTTCTTTCCTAAACATTATTAAATCAGAAATGCCAGTTTCTCCTTAAATGTATTTAGTGCTTTATTTAATTATATAGGAAATTAATTCAACAAACGATTTTGTATTGTGAAGAAAATATAATAAGAATTATTAACAGAAGTTAATGTAAACAAAACTGATATCTTAAAAACCTGGGATGTTTGTTGGCAACAGTGAGTGAGGGAGGAGAGGTGGGAGACTTCCATTCTGTCTTCTCGGTCCTAACCTTATATTTCAGTGAGTTGTTTAAGCTATTTAATTAATTAATTATTTTAATCTATCTATTGATTATTTTAATAGATTATCGTATTAACCGTATGGATAATATGGATAATCTATGATTATGTTATATATAAAAAAAATACATTCACAGGAAACGGGTAATATAAAAATTGTGTATTTTGTGGAATTAAGTACATAACAAATACTTTTATTATTAACATATCCCCTGCACGCCTGGAACTCGGGTGTAAATCCTAAACATTGAGACGGAAAAATGTAAAATGATTGTACAACGTTAAGTCCAAAAAAATACCCTAAATATTCAGCCTCAAATGATTTCCCGGGCGAAGCAGGGTACCTTAGCTAGTTGTATAATATATTTCATATGTTTAATATAAGGATTAATTTTAACTTGTCGTGAAGGCTGTGAGTAGAACACAATTTTAATTATTTAAATAATGTTAGGATATTAAGAAATATTATTATTATTATTTATTAACGTCCACTTTTTGCAACTAAGGATAATTGGGATATTATTAACAATTTATTATTATTATTATTAAATGTATGTAGAAATAACCCATGGAGGAGGAGTGGTGTCACTCAAAACGCGTCGGGGATAAAATAAATGACAATATGAAAAGAAATTGTTCTATTTTCTGACCATATGGCTCAAAAAACGTTCATAAATAATAAATGGCCAGTAAAAAAATATCATATATTTATATATAGATATATGTGTATTTTAGAACGCACCTCATTTTCGTCATCTCCTGGGTAGGATTGATGGATATATGAAGAAACTTCTTCAAAAGAAAAATCACGTCATTATTACGACCTCAATAGCAGATTTCCTTTAAGGAAAATCTGCCAAAAGGTATAGCAATTTCGCGTTGTACACGATGGTCCTAAGAGAGAGTTGCACTGGTTGAATGCTGAATTAATCTAGAGAGAGTTGAATAGTATGCAAGACCTATGGTAAAAACTCCCCAAGCCGGATAGACACCCCCAAGGAAATGGAAGGGCGGCAGATTTGAATCGCCCTCAGATCGTGGGGGGTTATTGAGGGGCAGAGATGGAGCAGAATGGCCAACCTCCCCACTTCCCAGATAAGGCTAATGGTCCGGGGGGAATTTAGCCAGATCATCCCTTAAACCCCACACTTCTGGCCGATTCCCCCCAAATTTGGCCAATCGTCCGTTCCACCGTTGAGATGAATAGCAGTGGATTTGGCCTGGCTCAGCTGAATATCAGCGCGGGAGATGAGGCCATCAACTGACGACAAATGATGATTGATTATTGTATCGTTTGCTTCTGATGAACTTGAGCCAAACTTCCAAACTGCGCCATGTCCTACTATTTGATAGAATCGTCATGTATTCTAAATATAAACTTGAAAAGATCTCATTTTTGGTCAAACATATATATGACAAATAAAGTTCGTCACGCAGGGGCTGCGTTAACTAAGCAGATTTCCCACTTGCGTCCCGTATTTGAATTTATCTCATGACGTAAAAGTGCAATGAGAACAAATTTGTTATTTAGGCTTCAAATAAAGTGCTTCATGATATAGCAGCTTATTGTTGATATGACATAAACAGGAGTGGGGGTTTACTGAAGGCCGAAAACTAAAAAAACGCAAATATCTCGGTTAATATTAAAGATAATGAAAGCATGTACATAACAACATTTATAGATCATTTAATTACCAATATGTTTTTTATACAATTTTTCCATCCGACGTATAGTAACAGAGATATTTTGAATTTTCGAAAATCCTCCCCTCTTAACGCCCCCCCCCCCTCCCTTTGGTCCGATTTCAGCCGTTAACGAACTTGATCTATCTTTTTACATAAAACGACTAAATATCGAGTTTGGTAACGATTAAACAATAATTGCGACTGCTAGAGCGGTAACAGACATATATATATATATATATATATATATATATATATATATATATATTATTCTTATTCTGGACCCAATATTTTAGCAGATTTCAGCTATTGAGGTCGTACTAACGATGCGATTTTCAAAAATTTTCTTCAAACGTCCATCGAACCTACCCTTGAGATAACGAAAATGAGGTCCGTTCAAAATTATATATATATATATATATATATATATATATATATATATATATATATATATATGTGTGTGTGTGTGTGTGTGTCTGTCTGTGTCTGTTAACGTTATAGTGGCCGCAATTTTTGCTTGATCGTTACCAAACTCGATATTTAAACGTTTTATGAAAAAATAAAGGTCAAGTTCGTTAATGGCTGAAATCGGACCAATAGGAGGGGGAGGTTTAGAGGGGAGGATTTTCAAAAATTCGAAATATCTCCGTTACTATAAGTCGGATCGAAAACTTTTATAAAATCAATCTTATAGAAAATTAAATTTACTATAATTACTGTTATATACATTTATTCTCTATCTTGACTTTTAACCGAGATATTTGAATATGTAGGTTTATCTATTATTAATCTTCTCGAGGGAAATCTGCTTAGTTATATTAGCTAGTTAGTTACATTTATATAACAATAAATTTGCAATAAGAATGGTTCCGTACAATTTTTCGATCCGACGCATAATAACGGAGATATTAAGAATATTTGAAATTCTCCCCCACTAACCCCCCCCCTTTCCCTGACCGAATTTAAACCGTTAACGAACTCGATCTTTCTTTTTGTGTAAAAAGATTATATATCAAGTTTGGTAACGATAAGACAAAAATTGCGACCGCTAGAGCGTTAAGAGACAATTATGAATATAATTTTGAACAGACCTCATTTTCGTCATCTCCTGGGTAGGATCGATGGACACCTTAAGGGAAATCTGCTATAAACCAGAGCTGAAATAAATAGTCAATATTTTCACACCGTTCAGATGTATCAGTACTTAACAGAAAATTAATATGTAAGTCAAAATGAAGCTTCTTGTTGTAATTTGACCTCAGTTCGAAATAAATTACCTCGCGTACTGAATGGCCGAAATGTAAAAGTCTTTTCTCATCCATTATACATGATAGTGATATTCCGGTTGATGAGAAATACCACCATCTCACTACTTCTTTCAGTTTAGAACCTTTTACTTTAATTTCAGCACTCACAAACTATGAGGGAAATTATTCAAAGGCTTCATCTTCCCTTAAGAAGCGCTATGACAATAATAATAATCGATAGCCATTAGAAGAAATTTCTCCAAAATCGCGTCATGAGTACTACTTCAATAGCTGATTTCCCTCGAGGGAAATCTGCTAATAAGAAACTACGCCAGGATTCAGAACCTAGAGAGTAGATAACTAGTGGTGTGGATTAGGAGAAATAACAAATATTATGAAATTGTCTTTTCACGTATGCAATATTTTTATAAAAAATATTTTCCAGTTATATTAACCTGTTAAATTGTTCTAATTCAATTGTTGAGTTTAATTTCCCCTCAAGGGAAATTAGCTATTGAGGTCGTACTCCTGACGAGATATTCGAAACTTATTATTATGAAAATGAGGTCACTTCAAAATTATATATATATATATATATATATATATATATATATATATATATATACATGTATGTATGTATGTATGTATATTTGTCAGTTAACGTTTAAGCGGTCGCAATTATTGATTGATTGTCACCAAACTCTACATTTAATTGTTTTATGTAAAATGAAAGATCAAATTCGTTAATAGCTGAATTGGGACTAGTGGGAGGGGGGGGGATAGAGGGGGGATTTTCGAAAATTCGAAATATCTTCGTTATTATACGTCGGGTCGAAAAATTTTTTAGAATCGATTTTATAGAAAATTAAATTTACTCTAAATAATGTTATACACATTTATTCTCTATCTTCAATATTAACTATTTTCATTTTTAGGAGATTTCCCTTAAGGGAGATCAGCTATTGAGGTCGTACTCATGATGTGATTTTCGAAAAATTTCTTCAAATGACCAGGAGATGACGAAAATGAGGTCCGTTCAAAATTATATATATATATATATATATATATATATATATATATATATATATATATATATATATATTTGTCTGTTAACGCTCTAGCAGTCGCAATTTTTGTTTGATCGTTACCAAACTCGATTTTTAAACGTTTAATGCAAAATGACAGATCTATTTTGTTAATGGTTGTTGATGGTCGGACCAGTGGGAGGGGGTTTAGATGGGGGATTTTCGAAAATTTGAAATATCTCCGCTACCATACGTCGGATCAAAAAATTGTATAGAACCAATCTTATTGTAAATTAAACTCACTATAAATATTGTTCTTATACATTTATTCTCTAACTTGAATACTAACCGAGATATTTGCATTTTTATTAATTGTGGGCCGATAACGGATAACTGAATTTCCCGCCGAAAGCTAGTTCGGCCATTTGCCATAACTGTTCGGCTCTCGTACGGAGATTTCTCTATTGTATAACTTCACGTGGGAAATCTGCTTAGTTTACGCAGCCCCTGCGTGACGGACTTTTTTTAGTTTTCAGACCTTCGGCAAACCGCCACTTCTACTCATGGTAAATAAACAATACTCTGCTGTATAATAAATCATATTACGGCTCGAATGAACAAATCAAAATTCAAAGCAATGTTGATTGTTTTTTTCGATATTCATGGGATTGTGAACCTTCACTGGGTTCCTGAAGGTCAAACGATTAATCAACATTACTACCTTCACGTTCTTGCTGAACTCCGCGAAAGAATAAGGAAAAAACGAGCTGAATTGTGGAAGGACAAGTCGTGGGTTCTCCACCAAGACAATGCGCCGGCTCATTCCCCATTGTCTGTTAAGAGGTTTCTAGCCAAATTCAGCATCCCAGTGTTAGACCATCCGCCTTATTCGCCGGATCTTGCGCCGTGCGACTTCTATCTGTTTCCTAAGGTGAAATCTGCATTAAAAGGAACAAGATTTGAGTCTGTTGAAGCTGTGAAAGAGAAAGCGGCACGCGTCCTGAAGGAGCTGACAGAAAAATACTTCCAGCACTGTTTTGAACAATGGAAGGTTCGCATGGAGCGTTGTAGGGATAACGGAGTGGTTTATATTGAAGATGATAATAATTAAGAATGTATGAAATAAAAATAAAATGTTTTACAGCGTCAGTCTCGTTATTTAATAGCCACACCCCGTATTAAGCTTGAATACCAAATATTGTTTTTATGAGACATTTATTATACGAGATACATGCAAATGTGATCTGGTGACCCCCCCCCCACCCCTTTCTTAAGTTCTGTGATTACTAAAATTTGATTGACTGAAATAAAAACTATTCTCATTCATAAAATACAGTACTAGATATGGTAAATATTTTTCTATAAAATTAATGTTATATTCTGATATATTTCAGTAACTGTTTTTCTTTGCGGTGAGAGTTTGGTAGACCTGTTTGTTTACATTTCAGACGCTTCCTGTAGGAAGGGGAAATATTTCTTTTTACCGTTTGCATTTATTCGCTTAATATTCATGGTGGTGTTGTGTTAGCAGTATGTAGATTTATCTATTGTCAAACTTTACGTAGTAAATATGCTTAGTTAACGCATCCCCTACGTGACGGACTTTTTTTATTCCGTATGGGTAAAACTATTTAATTAAAAATTCAACAGTTTCAAACAAGTTAAACTCCGGTTATAAAAATTTGCTCTAGAAAGCGATAATTGGAGAACCATTAAAAACCATTTAACGGATATTTAAAAGAAATTTCCAATTAAATTATTCTAATGCATTTCGTAAAATATTCAGAAAGTTACTGACGTAGGAATTACTTCAATAAAATAGAAGATTGCATTAGTCTGTTCTTGGAAGTGCCTTGACGTGGACTTCAAATACAAACCAACTAAGTTTTCATTTCTGTCAGAATTCAAATCTAAAGGTTATATTAATATCATGATTCAGAGTAAAACGGTAAAGGTGAGTAATATATAACAATGTATGCAGATATAAATTATGAGAAATACAAATAATAATAAAAGTCCGTCACGCAGGGGGTGCGTAAACTAAGCAGATTTCTCACGTATAACACACTTGTGATCTCGTCTTACCATATATCCGCTATTACTATGTAAAGAACCGATGAGTAGAAGCTGCGGGGTTACTGAAAACTGAAAAGTACTAATTACTCCTTTAATATTTTATTTTTATTTTAAAAAATGTATAGGACAACAATTGTAGAGCATAAATAGCTCAACAAGATTGGTTATATCTCAACAATTTTGCGATACAATAACGGAGAATTCCAACTGCCCCTCCCCCATTTCAGCCATCAACTAATATGATCTTTGATGAGTTGAATGAAAGAGTTAAATATCGAGTATAGGCGAAATAAATACCTTGGATTCATTACCTCAAAATCTTAATTTATGAATCTTGTGTCTCTCATTGATAACGTTTATTGAAAACAATATTTGGTTAGAAAGCTTAGAATAATGTGTTTCAAGATATAACAGCTTATTGCTAATATGACATGAGTAGGAGTTGAGATTTAATGAAGGCCGAAAATTAAAAAAATGCAGATGTCTTTCTTAGTATTAAATATAATATATATATATATATATATATATATATATATATATATATATATATATATATATATATGTTTTTCTGTTAACGCGCTAAAGTTATCATGTTTTGTTTAATCGTTAGAAAACTAGATATTTGAACGATTTATGTAAAATTAGAAATTCTACTAGGTCACTACCGAAATCTGACCAGTGGGAAGGAGGGTTTAGACGGGTTGAAATTTAAAAATTCCAAATATCTACGTTATTTTGCGGTGGATAGGAAAAACTTATAGAATCAATCATATTTCAAATAAAATTTTCGTTCTATAGAAGTTGTTACGTGTGTTTTTTCACTATTTCGATTATTAACCGCATTTCTTAGTATTCGGACTTCAATAAACCCCCACTCCTACTCATGTTATTTCAACAGTAAGCTGTTTAATTATAAAATACTTTATTTGATGCCGAAACAACAAATATTCTTCTCATTTTGATTTTACGTTTTGAGATAAATGCAAATACGTTAAGAACTTGGGAAATCTACTTACTTAACACAGCCCCTGCGAGACGGACTTTTTAATAGTTAGACCTCTGTTGTTAGATAGAACTCCATGAATAGTGTTTGTAGTTTGAACTCCTTGAGTAGAGTAGCTAGTTAGAACTCCATGAGTATTGTAGTCATATTGAACTCCATGAGTAATGTAGTTCGAACTCCATGAATAGTGTTTGTAGTTTGAACTCCTTGAGTAGAGTAGCTAGTTAGAACTCCATGAGTAGTGTAGTCATATTGAACTCCATGAGTAATGTAGTTCGAATTCCCTGAATAGTGTTTGTAGTTTGAACTCCTTGAGTAGAGTAGCTAGTTAGAACTCCATGAGTATTGTAGTCATATTGAACTCCATGAGTAATGTAGTTCGAACTCCATGAATAGTGTTTGTAGTTTGAACTCCTTGAGTAGAGTAGCTAGTTAGAACTCCATGAGTAGTGTAGTCATATTGAACTCCATGAGTAATGTAGTTCGAATTCCCTGAATAGTGTTTGTAGTTTGAACTCCTTGAGTAGAGTAGCTAGTTAGAACTCCATGAGTATTGTAGTCATATTGAACTCCATGAGTAATGTAGTTCGAACTCCATGAATAGTGTTTGTAGTTTGAACTCCTTGAGTAGAGTAGCTAGTTAGAACTCCATGAGTAGTGTAGTCATATTGAACTCCATGAGTAATGTAGTTCGAATTCCCTGAATAGTGTTTGTAGTTTGAACTCCTTGAGTAGAGTAGCTAGTTAGAACTCCATGAGTAGTGTAGTCATATTGAACTCCATGAGTAATGTAGTTCGAAGTCCATGAATAGTGTTTGTAGTTTGAACTCCTTGAGTAGAGTAGCTAGTTAGAACTCCATGAGTAGTGTAGTCATATTGAACTCCATGAGTAATGTAGTTAGATAGATCCATGAATAGTGTTTGTAGTTTGAACTCCGTGAGTAGAGTAGCTAGTTAGAACTCCATGAGTAGAGTAGTCATATAGAACTCCTTGAGTACTGTAGTTAGATAGAACTCCATGAATAGTGTTTGTAGTTTGAACTCCGTGAGTAGAGTTGCTAGTTAGAACTCCATGAGTAGAGTAGTCATATAGAACTCCATGAGTACTGTAGTTAGATAGAACTCCATGAATAGTATTTGTAGTTTGAACTCCGTGAGTAGAGTTGCTAGTTAGAACTCCATGAGTAGAGTAGTCATATAGAACTCCATGAGTACTGTAGTTAGATAGAACTCCATGACTAGTCTTTGTAGTTTGAACTCCGTGAGTAGAGTTGCTAGTTAGGAACTCCATGAGTAGAGTAGTCATATAGAACTCCATGAGTACTGTAGTTAGATAGAACTCCATGAATAGTGTTTGTAGTTTGAACTCCGTGAGTAGAGTTGCTAGTTAGAACTCCATGAGTAGAGTAGTCATATAGAACTCCATGAGTACTGTAGTTAGAACTCCATGAATAGTGTTTGTAGTTTGAACTCCGTGAGTAGAGTTGCTAGTTAGAACTCCATGAGTAGAGTAGTCATATAGAACTCCATGAGTAGAGTAGTCATATAGAACTCCATGAGTACTGTAGTTAGATAGAACTCCATGAATAGTGTTTGTAGTTTGAACTCCGTGAGTAGAGTTGCTAGTTAGAACTCCATGAGTAGAGTAGTCATATAGAACTCCATGAGTACTGTAGTTAGATAGAACTCCATGAATAGTATTTGTAGTTTGAACTCCGTGAGTAGAGTTGCTAGTTAGAACTCCATGAGTAGAGTAGTCATATAGAACTCCATGAGTACTGTAGTTAGATAGAACTCCATGAATAGTGTTTGTAGTTTGAACTCCGCGAGTAGAGTTGCTAGTTAGAACTCCATGTGTAGAGTAGTCATATTGAACTCCATGAGTACTGTAGTTAGAACTCCATGCATAGTGTTTGTAGTTTGAACTCCGTGAGTAGAGTAGCTAGTTAGAACTCCATGAGTAGAGTAGTCATATAGAACTCCATGAGTACTGTAGTTAGATAGAACTCCATGAATAGTGTTTGTAGTTTGAACTCCGTGAGTAGAGTTGTTAGTTAGAACTCCATGAGTAGAGTAGTCATATAGAACTCCATGAGTACTGTAGTTAGATAGAACTGCCATGTGTAGTTTATTTAGTTAGAACTCCAGGAGTAGGGTAGTTAGAATTCTATACGAGTAGGCTAGTAAATTGAACTCTATGAGTAGGGTAGTTAGTTAGAACTCCATGAGTAGGATAGTTAATTGAACTCCATGAGTAGTGTAATTAGATAAAACTCCCACGTGTAGGGTAGTTAATTGAACTCCATGAGTAGTGTAGTTATCTAGAACTCCATGAATAGGATAGTTAATTGAACTCCATGAGTAGTGTAATTAGATAAAACTCCCACGTGTAGGGTAGTTAATTGAACTCCATGAGTAGTGTAATTAGATAGAACTCCCATGTGTAGGGTAGTTAATTGAGCTCCATGAGTAGTGTAATTAGATAGAACTCCCATGTGTAGGGTAGTTAATTGAACTCCATGAGTACTGTAGTTAGATAGAACTCCCATGTGTAGGGTAGTTAATTGAACTCCATGAGTACTGTAGTTAGATAGAACTCCCATGTGTAGGGTAGTTAATTGAACTCCATGAGTACTGTAGTTAGATAGAACTCCCATGTGTAGGGTAGGTAATTGAGATCCATGAGTAGTGTAATTAGATAGAACTCCCATGTGTAGGGTAGTTAATTGAACTCCATGAGTACTGTAGTTAGATAGAACTCCCATGTGTAGGGTAGGTAATTGAGATCCATGAGTAGTGTAATTAGATAGAACTCCCATGTGTAGGGTAGGTAATTGAGCTCCATGAGTAGTGTAATTAGATAGAACTCCATGAGTAGGGTATGTAGCTAGAACTATTTGTATGTAGAAAATGTAATTGCTTACAGGATTCCCGTTAATTGTGATTGTGATATGAGGAGCAGGCTTGGAGGGCGGGAGTGAACAGTTGGCCCTCAAGGTGTCACCAGGGTTGTAGGAGTGGGCTGGTCTCTCCAGAATCAGGCTCGGGGCGCTATCTGGCAGGTCTGAAACAAAGAGTTTATCATCATCAGTTATTCAGTGGTGTAGAATGTTGAGGAAAAGTTAAGAACGTATTCAAGAGAAGGTTTTATTGAAACAATATTGTTAATCACACTCGAGTGGAGATGTGTATGTCAATATTTGGGAAATTTACTAATACAATCACGTTTAAATATTTTTAAAATTCAGGTGGTGCCCATATCAGATTTTTACTATCTATTACACAACTTTAAAAATTCGATGAATTCTAAAGACGTGGCATTGATGCAAATACACATGAGTTTGACGATATAGAAGATATTGCTGTAATGTCACAAGCTGAAATTTGGAATTAAATGCAATTTTGGCAGCTATGATTGGGAAAATGGCTGATAATAACCAGAATCTTTTGGAAGCTTCTAGATCTAATTGCGAGAGACTATAAGACATATTTCAAGAAGCTTCTAGAACTAACTGCGAGAGACCAGAAGAAAAATGAATGAAGGTCCTAAATTAAACATCGAGAAAATCTTAGCTGGAGTCAGACAAAAATTTCAAGAAGCTTCCGTGAAATATCAGAGATCATGAGCAAAATAGTAGATGCCATAGAGCTGAGAGTCAGCGAGTTTGATGTTAAACTATGGCATTAAGAATAATGCTCAAGAGAAAATGTCCATACTTGAAAGGAAGGTAGGCGCAGAAATATGTATGCTGCAATTTTAAATGGACAATATACATGTTCGAGAGGGTCGGGTAAGACTCATTTCAGAACTTTACAGCAGGATAAAGACACCCACTTTTGATGGAAGCGTACCATTCAGAGTCTTCAAGTTCCAATTTGAGACAGTGATTAATAGAAATGGATGGAATAAAGAAGAAAGAGCGATAGAAGTAATTCTGGCAGTGAAGGAAACAGCAGCAGAATTCCTGGAAAGTTTACCATCTGCTTGAATGAATAATTATAAGGATATAATGATGGCATTACAGCGCAAGCAGGGTGGAGAACATAAGTGAGAACTGTCCTAAATGGAATTACGGGGTAGAGTGCAGAAACCACTACAAGATTTTGCCATGGAAATTGAACGTCTGGTGCAGCTGACTTACCCAGGTGAAAATCATCCGTCCCTGGACCTGTTTAATACTGAATCATTCGTGAATGCAATACGAGATTCAGATGTTAAATTTACGATGTGCGTTATGAAGAAATCATCCTTTGCTGAAACCATCTCTTATGTGCTGACCCTGAAGTCATATTTAATTCACAAGTCTACAAGGTACAACGTCTTGTGGCTGATACACAAAATGACGGTGTCAAAAGGCGTGACCTAGAAGACGTGGTCAAGCGAATACTGGAGGAGCAAAGTAATAGATCACGCGCCAAATGCTTCAACTGCGGTAAATTCGGCCATTTACAGCGTAACTGTAAAGTGCCAAGGAAAAAGCAAGATCTTTTTCGCCACCGAGGGAGAATAACAGAAAATCTCAGGAGGCACCGTTAACCTATCAAGAGCTCCTACAACCTTTGGCCCCACAATCTCCATTTCCATAATACAAAAACAAAATAGCAACCTTACAGCTCGTGGGTTTATCAACGGAAGGGAGCAGGTCCTCACCATAGATACGGGAGCGCCACAGTCCATAATTAGACCTCATTTGGTGAAAGGATTAGTGAAATCGTTAAAAGATGTACGACTGCTGACTGCTTCTGAGGATTCAGCCACTGTTGGCATGTATTTAGTTTTGAAATGATAAATAGACTCTTATTATTTTTGTAATATACGAAAAACAATATGTCAACCAGCTAGGGCTACTTATTGTTAGGAATCTCTGTTAGCCGCCGAGAATAATGTTTTTCCCAGGGGAAAGCAAGGTGTAGGGAATGGTATTGCATGGAGAAAGTGGTCCAATATTCCAGCTCTGGAATACACCCCTGTAAAAGGAGCCCTGGTGAGGGAGAGAGAGAGAGAGAGAGAGAGAGAGAGAGAGGGAGAGAGAGAGAGAGAGAGAGAGAGAGAGAGAGAGAGAGACAGAGAGAGAGGGAGCGAGAGAGAGAGATTTTCCGGCCTCAGTATTAAGGCGACTATTGCTTCCCTCAAACCGAATACATTAGCTCTTTCTCCCGTATATTAACTCTGTATTAAAAAGCTGCACTCATTCCTTTTGTGCTTTTATTATTACCGCTGGAATTTGTTATTGTTATATATAATATAATGACATTGACCTTCAAAACATTTTATAACATTATGAAAAAAAAATCTTCTTGTATATAAGAAAAATTACGCAATTTCATTGGTTCTTTTGAGATTATATTTAATACAACGGGGTAAAATACCTTCCAGAATTGTTCATACTGAATTTCAATTTACTTCGAGAACATAAATTATTATCTTCTAAAATATGTCCGCCAACGGATTTACACTTTTGGAATGTAATTACATACCTCATTTTCACTTTCATGTACAAAGTAAAAAAGAATTATAATTGCAAAAAAACAACTAGTCTAGGAGTGTTGAAACTTCATATTTAGGGTTCTGCACCTCCCCTTTTTATTATAATAAGCAGAAAGGGAGGGGGGAGTTAGAGGAAGGCGAAAAAGTAATAATAGACACATTTCTCCTTACCTATTAGATATTTTAAAGATTTATACATAACTGTTTTTGTTTTTTCATAAAATTATATAAAAATATGTTCTATGACGTTTGTTGATCCTATGCAATGGAACGGAGATATCGTATTTCACTTCGATATGAATTAATATTAACTGTCCTCCATGTGCCTAGGTAAAAGAAGTTGAATTTTACTCATTTTACCAGATCTGTCTTAAGGGAAATCACCTATTGTGGTTGTAGTCATGACGAGATTTTCGACAAATTACCATCTATTGTCATAGCTATCGTTTGAGACGAGTCGTAACTGGCTGATGATCGAGTACAGCTGGCATTGTACTGTAGATGCGAAGGCACCATCTTCAAGCCCGTCACTAGCTGATGATCGAGTACAGCTGGCATTGTACTTTAGATGCGAAGGCACCATCTTCAAGCCCGTCACTGGCTGATGATCGAGTACAGCTGGCATTGTACTTTAGATGCGAAGGCACCATCTTCAAGCCCGTCACTGGCTGATGATCGAGTACAGCTGGCATTGTACTTTAGATGCGAAGGCACCATCTTCAAGCCCGTCACTGGCTGATGATCGAGTACAGCTGGCATTGTACTTTAGATGCGAAGGCACCATCTTCAAGCCCGTCACTGGCTGATGATCGAGTACAGCTGGCATTGTACTTTAGATGCGAAGGCACCATCTTCAAGCCCGTCACTGGCTGATGATCGAGTACAGCTGGCATTGTACTTTAGATGCGAAGGCACCATCTTCAAGCCCGTCACTGGCTGATGATCGAGTACAGCTGGCATTGTACTTTAGATGCGAAGGCACCATCTTCAAGCCCGTCACTGGCTGATGATCGAGTACAGCTGGCATTGTACTTTAGATGCGAAGGCACCATCTTCAAGCCCGTCACTGGCTGATGATCGAGTACAGCTGGCATTGTACTTTAGATGCGAAGGCACCATCTTCAAGCCCGTCACTGGCTGATGATTGAGTGCAGCTGGCATTGTACTTTAGATGCAAAGGCACCATCTTCAAGCCCGTCACTGGCTGATCGAGTACAGCTGGCATTGTACTTTAAATGCGAAGGCACCATCTTCAAGCCCGTCACTGGCTGATGATCGAGTACAGCTGGCATTGTACTTTAGATGCAAAGGCACCATCTTCAAGCCCGTCACTGGCTGATGATCGAGTACAGCTGGCATTGTACTTTAGATGCGAAGGCACCATCTTCAAGCACGTCAAAAGTTATACTGAGGTTGTAGTCAGTAGGTTTCATACGTCTGTTATCCGTGTTGGGTTGTTTACGTTTTTAGTCGGAGTCTGTATATTTTCTTCTTAGATCTGTCAAACGAAGGGTGGTTTTAGCCTGTGTCCAGGTAAATTGTCTTCGTACAGTAAGTCGTTGTTATCTTTATTAAGCTATGTACGTTTTAGCCAGATATTTTCGTTTAGGTTTGGTTTAGTTACTTGTGTGTTAGTACAAGTTTGATATATTGTTATGATGTTTACACAATTATACGGGTAAAAGCAAAGCTAATATTACAAAATTGAATTTGAATATGGACCTACTAGGGCGTATTGAAAAGTAAGGTCTCCTATTTTTTTTTTCATAGAATATATTATTTATTTACAACTTTGGTTACATAGTTGGAAGGGTTGAATATTTACCTATTTTTTTACATATTCGCCTTGACGATCAATAACTTTTTGCATTCTGTTTACCAGCTTTTTAATGCCGGTGCCGTACCACTCTCCCGCCGCGTCACGAAGCCAACTGACGACTGCTTTTCAAGGCGGAGAAGTCAGCGGAAAAGGTTATGGACACCGTTTCTGGGACCCGAACGGGGTTCTGTTGGTTGATTTCATGCCAAAAGGAACAACAATCAACTCAGAAAGCTACTGCGAGACTCTCAAGAAACTTCGGCGAGCCATTCAAAACAAAAGAAGGGGTAGGCTCACCAAAGGAGTGTGTTTGCTTCATGACTATGCGCGTCCACATGTGTTACATCAAAAGACCACCCTACTCAATGGATTCGGCTGGGATATCATCGACCACCCTCCTTACAGCCCGGACCTTGCCCCCAGCGACTACCACTTGTTTCCCGCTCTCAAGAAACACCTTGGGGGACAGAAATTCAAGTCTGATGAGGAAATTCAAGAAGCAGTCGTCAGTTGGCTTCGTGACGCGGCGGGAGAGTGGTACGGCACCGGCATTAAAAAGCTGGTAAACAGAATGCAAACAGTTATTGATCGTCAAGGCGAATATGTAGAAAAATAGGTAAATATTCAACCCTTCCAACGATGTAACCAAAGTTGTAAATAAATTAAATTTTCTATGAAAAAAAAAATAGGAGACCTTACTTTTCAATACGCCCTCGTATGTTCGTCGTCGCTTCGGCTGTTGTTATTCGTGCGTGTGTCCGTCAGTTTGCGTTATTCCGTTTAATTAGTGGCAAAGATCTGAATATCGTGCTTGAGCTCGTTGTTGAGCTGTTCGTTAATAATGCACCCGTTGTTTGTAGATCTTTATGTTCTCTAGTACGCCCCAATCTACGTCCTTTTAGCAGATTTCCCTTAAGGATCTGAATGAGCGTTTGTGTTCTGTGTATCGCGTTTTATGTCTCCTCCTAGTTTTTCTAATGACTTACGTGTTGTTGCAACTGCAAGTGTACTGCGTGTATACGCCGTTCATATTGTAAATGTCCTTGTTCTCGATGTAATTTGTCAGCTTTCGCTGTAATGTTTTATAGGTTCGGAAAGTAGTGTGGAGTCCTTTTTGAAGGACGTTGGTAATTGTTTTGGGAGTGTACGTGATTGGTTCTGTTTTTGAGTGTGAGTCTGTGTGTTTTGTAACTGTTTAGTTCCTTGAATATTTTGTCAATAATGCGTTATTGCCGTCACTGTGTGGTTTCTCGTATATTGCCTTTTACTCTTTGTCCTAGCTGTCCCTTGAGAGTGGTAGAGTTCTCAATCTGTGTAGCAACTATCGAAATGTAGCGAGTTTATGTTGAGCTGGGCGATTTGAAGTGGTATGAATAGTTGTGTCTGTAGATGTGGATTATCTGTATATTCCCTATTCCAGTCTATTGATTTTTTTGGTAATTTTTAGATTGAGGAAGTTAAGTATACTTTTATTATGGTTAAACCTGATGGAGTACAAAGGGGTTTAGTTAGCAATATTATCAAACGGTTTGAAACTAAGGGCTTTAAGCTAGTTGCTATGAAGTTCGTGTGGGCTAAGGAAGAATTACAAACACATTAAAAAGATTTGGCTCATCTTCCTTTTTACCCGAAACTTATTAAGTGCATGAACTCTGGACCAGTAGTTCCAATGGTCTGGGAGGGCCTCAATCTTGACTGAGATTCTTGGAGCTACGAATCCTAAAGATTCTGAAAGAGGATCCATCCGAGGAGATCTTTGCATCCAAGTGGGGAGAAATATTGTTCATGGATCAGGCTCAGTGGAATCTTCCGAGCGAGAAACTGACTTGTGGTTCAAACCAGAAGAACTTGTTGATTGGACTCCAGCATTCCAGAATTGGGTATATGAAGATTAGGTTTCAATTAAAACAATTGTTATTGTTAATTTTTATTCATGATGCCTAATAAATAATTTAAGTTAAGTATTCTGTCATTTTCCGTCTACAAGGTGTAACGTATTTTGTGGTGGGGTTTGTCGAGGACTGTTAATAGCTTGTTAATATCGTCTGTTTTGGTTATGCAAAAAGTGTAGTATACAAATCTGAAGTATTTTGTTATGTCGTGTTTCTCCGTCATCTCCACGTTATGCAACCGTACAGATTAAAACTAATACTTACGCCGGACAAAAGACTATGGCTGGCGCACAAAAACGTTGGACGAAGACAGAGATACGATCCTCGTACATCATGAAAGGCCGATGGAGCAACGAGATATTACAAACTACACCTACAACTAACGTACTAACTCACATGAACGAATGCCACTATTTCCGACCGATCTCAACTTACTTAAGTGAGATGGAACAACATATTATGACAATCAAATTAGATACAATGCGCAGAAAGATTGTATTCACTAACAGACAGACAAACATTTCAGGAAAACACACCATACTTTCACAATAGGATAGACAACCTTACAGATTAGTATCTGTACAGGTACAGTAGTATGTGTACAGATTCACATAAAACAAGACTAAATTAGTTGAAAAAAGACCGCAGCACAACATGGTCAATACCAACATTATATTTTATTATTATTTATTAACGTCCACTTTTAGCAACTCAGGCTAATTGAGACGGGTTATCTACAGGTTACCAGCCTTTTCTTGCCAACATTAGAGATACACTATAGACAAACATGATTTTTTAAAAAAAATATGCATTCTTTCTCTCTCTCTCTCTCTCTCTCTCTCTCACTCTACATACATATAAATATATATATATATATATATATATATATAATATATATATTTCCACCATTCTTGTTAAACTATTGATATTCAACAATTTTTGTTATATACCACTTTTTCGTTACTTAAATATTATGGTAAATATATGGGGTATGTTAAACGCTCTAGCGGCCCCAAGTTTTGTTTGGCCGTTTCCGAACTTCATATTTAAACAGGTTTTGTAAAACTTAAGATCTAGTTCGTTAATGGCGCTGTATAAATCTAATATTCTTGCAACTTTAATTACTATTAATGCTGTTACACACATTTTTTTCCGAATAGATCATACCAAAATATTCGCTTTAATTATCAAGTTCTAGTAAACCCCCACTCCTAATCGTATAATATTAGCGAAAGCTGTTATATAATGAAATCTGTTGCATTGTAATAATGTAAACCATTCTTCAAAACATGATTATCTAATATTTATTTATATCTGACACACTCCACCGCGTGATTAATAGGCTCCAAAGGTATGTATCCATTGCAATAAAATAAATCAGATGTATTCTAGAAATCATTTTAACCATTTAATATTTAGATTTTATTAATTTTATAAGAGTCAATTGTTGAATATGGGTGTTTGTACTGCTGAGTACTAATGTTTCAGTAGATCTTACGAAAATCAAACTGTCTTTGAAATAGGTTCTTAATATGAACAAATTATATTTCCTTATTTTGATTCAATTCACAGTAACATATTTTTTTGTATTATTTTAAATATTTCTTTATATCATATTTTTGAGGGAAAACATTCGAATTTTCTTTAAGTATATGGAACTCGTTAAAAATGGAATGCTAATAATTATAAAAACTTATTAATTGTCTATTAATATTAAAGAAACGCCCTAGAAACAAAAAAAAGAGAGTTCTCTTGCGGTTATAAAGAAAACAACGCCACTGAGCCACCGGAATTGTACAAAATATACGTCTTCCCAACACCTCAAGACCTTTTGGGCAAATCTTTAACATTTTTTTTTTTCGACGAACGCCGTGAGAAGTGCGTTCTCTCGTTTAAAAAGTTTTCGTTCAAATCGGTGGGGGAAGACACTATGTTTCTCAGTAAGTCAATCCAAAATTCTCTGTCTCCTGCTGTTCGACTCGTGATGTTTCGGGGAAGCCTCAGGCCCTTTTCAAGGGGAATAATTGGATTGCTATTAGCTGATTTGCTAAAGTCAGTGACTCAGTTAGTCGTGGATTGCGTGCTAAGAGGTAGTGAATATTGGAAACTGAATTGGTTCTGTTTATCTCGAATCTAGTTGGCTTAGCAGCTCTATCTCTCTTCCCACCATCGAACTAAACCACTAATGAAATCAGGCGAATCGCTTCGCTGTATTTCACCCAGCTCAAATTGGCTACAATTATTGTAAGTCAAAACTTCAATTAACTTCAATTATTAGAGGTAATTCTATCAAACTTCTATTCAAACTTTTACGAGACCACTAACCCTGTTGGAATATTTCGTTCTCAAGAATGAGAAAATGATTAGACATACCACTCCGATAAACACATTTCCTATAAAACAACCAACAAAGATATAAAAAAAGTCTGTCACGCAGAGGCTGCATAAACTAAATAGATTTCCCACGAGAAAGTTTTCAATAGCTAAAACCTACACACTGGTCTGTGAGTATTAAGTGAATAAATACAAAGGGTTCATGAGAAATCCTTCAGTTAATTTACAATGAAAACAAATAGGTTAGAACAAACCCCACGTAGCTTAATAGAAAGATAGAAAAATTATAGACTAGAAAGAAAAACAATTGCTCAAATATATCTGAATATAACATATTGTTGCGAAAATTAAATGGCTCTACTATTCAAGGCGTGATTGGGGAGTGCGGAGGGGTTCAAAGAAGTGCCGCTAATTGGTGGAAGGCACTAGTCCCTTCCAGACCTTCTTGGAAGAGCCTCGGTCTCATCCTGCTCCTCTATTTAAGCCTGTACAGCTCGACCTAGTGGAGCCGGCAGAATCTAATTAGGGCCCACCGTGCCTATCTTCCTGGAACTTCTAGACCTTTCCTTGGCTAGCCCCTTCTACAGGCATTTATAAGAGACCCTGCCAGTACCTCTCGCTCAGTTTATGGTCAGATGTCTTGATGTTCACATCAGTGCTCCAGTGCGACTTAGTGCAGTGCGGTAAAGTGTTTTTATAAGAAGAACAGTGTTGTGCCGTGACTGTAAGTAACAGTTTAGAGCCGTGATTAAGACAGTGCAGTGCCGCGAAGTAAAGGACAGTGCAGTGTTGTCTTTCTGTGAATTTCAGTGACCGTGAGTGAATTATTGGACTGTGTAAGCTGAAGAACAGTGACACTATCAGTGTAATACTGTGAGTAGTAATAATTAACAAAGAGTATTGTGTATTGTGAAATAAATCCTGCAGTGAAAAACTGTGAAACTTGCGTGTGTTTGATTTTGCAATCCAAAAGAACTCTTATTAACAACGTTTTATTACTGGTTTTGTAATAAAACGTAACAATACTAATTTTATTGAATACTATTTACAGTAGCTAGTGCTGTATTTAATAATGAATCAGAAATAGTTTTATCTCAACCACTCATATTTTTGTAATTGAGGAACAAAAATTGGGGGGGGGGGAGAGCCACAAGAACAAAAAATCTTTATTGATGATGTCATCTCAAAGCGTATTTGCATTTATGTCAGAAATAAAAGTTAACTGAAAACCATATTTAACGATGGAATGAAGTGGTTCATGATACTACAGCTTATTATTAATATGCCATGAGTAGGAATGAGAGCTTACTGAAAGCTGGAAACTATAAAATCCAAATGTCTCAGTTAATATTCATGATAAAGAAAATGCATATATAACAAAATTTCAGCTATTGAGGTTGTACTCAGAAGCAATAATCGAATCATTTCTTCAAATGTCCATCGATCATTCCTACCTAAACAATGACGAAAAGGAGATCCGTTTAGAATTATATATATATATATTAATATATATATATATATATATATATATATATTAATTAATATATATAAACCTCCTGTCACGATGTTTGTCCGCGATTGACTCCTAAACTACTTAACCGATTTTAAATTAAATTGGCACACCGTGCGCTGTCTGGTCCAACTTGTGAGATAGGATAGCTTAGATCTTTAATTATAGTCGCAATTTCATTTTATTGCAAATTATTTGACTATAGTTAATTGACAGTCACAATTATCTGTTAACTCCAAAAGATTCTAACAGATGTCGATACTTTTCGACTGGATTGAGTAAGTAATCAATAGAGGCACTGCTTGGTAACCGACAATCGTGTATATAAGCTACAATCAATAGCATGATTACCACGTGTATATTGAGGCTAAAGTATAATTTAAATTTATTTTGTAGTAAACGAAATACCGTGAAATTCAATTATTTATACTTTTTAAATTTTTGGTGTTAGCATAGCCAACCACGTGTTACTTAGACCGAAGTGTAAATCAAATTCAAATTATAGTGACGATAATACAGTGAAATTATTCCTGCTTTTTACTTATTTGTGCTTCATTATTCAAAATTCTATAATTATAAAATATATACATGTAAGTATTATCACATAATTATAATAATTAATTAATATATTTTTAAACGATTAAATTAATATTTTCAATCAAATGCCACCGAAAAAATCTAACCTCAACAACGCAAACACCAGAGAGGCACGACGCAAACGTGTTGAAAGAGCTCATCAGTTGCCAGAACAAGTCGATACAAGAAATACAGCTCAAAGAATTAGGACAGCAGAAGGTCGTGCACAAGAATCTCAAGAACTGCGTAGCGAACGTCTGCAACAGAATATTACGAGAACAAGAGTGGCACGAGAACAAAACATAGCTACAGTACGAGCACAAGAACGACAAAGGCAACGGATCAGCCGCTCATTAATACGTACATCATTCGTTCGTCTTGCTTTTGAATATGCACCAGATATTAACTACTCTGTGCATTCAAAAATTGCTATCGGTGGAATGGATAAAGTATGTCAATATTGTCAGGCGTTGAAATTTCGAAATGAAGCTGCGGGTATGTGCTGCGCTGCAGGAAAAGTCGTGCTGCCACCTCTACCCGCTCCGCCAGAACCTTTATTATCCCTTCTTGCTGGGAATTCAGATGATTCAAAATTATTTTTGCGTAAGATACGCAAATTTAATTCTTGCTTCCAAATGACGTCATTTGGGGCAACTAAAATTTACGATCTTGCATCCGATGGACAAGGCCAGGTTTACCACAAAATTAGATCATTGATGCCAATGCCTGATAATAATCCGACATTTCTTCAAATTTATTTTATGGGCAATTGTGAAGAGCGCGTAACGACTAGGTGCCAGTATAATTTCATTGAACAAGCAGAGGAAAGAGCAATTGTGATATTACTGGAAAATGTTTTAGAAGATCTGCACTGTTCTTCAAGATTAAATTGAATGTATTTAGAGTATTTTTCCGGATATACAGCATAATTACTTGAATCATAACTGGCTCAGTCATCGTGCGATTTTGGCAGCCAAAAATGTTGATGAAATTAACTTCCAGATACAACAGTTGTTACCAGGCGATCTGATGTCTTTTAAATCAATCGATACTGTTGTTGATGAAAATGCCACCCCACAATCTTCGATTAAAGATTGGTTCCCCGATTATTCTCCTAAAATGAAAGTGTAAATTTTCAACTGAATTTTTTAATTCCCTAGATATACCTGGAATGCCACCCCACAATCTTCGATTAAAGATTGGTTCCCCGATTATTCTCCTACGTAATTTGAATCCACCTCAATTATGCAACGGTACACGTTTGATCATCAAAAAGATAACCGGAAACATTCTTGAAGCAACCATTTTAACTGGGAAGTTTAAAGGAAAAGTGGTCCTGTTGCCACGTATTCCAATGATACCGTCAGATTCTACCATACCTTTCAAACGGCTACAGTTTCCAATTCGTTTAGCTTTTGCCATGTCAATAAATAAGTCTCAGGCCAACATGTCCATTTGTGGTTTAGATTTGGAAAATCCGTGTTTTTCTCATGGGCAACTATATGTTGCATGTTCACGTGTTGGGAAACCGTCGAATCTATTTGTGTTAGCTAAAGACAGGTTAACCAAAAATATTGTGCACCGATTAGTGCTAAATTAAATTGAAATTGAAAGTATTTATAATTTAAATTAATAAATATTACTGTTAAAGATTTAAGACTATCTGCCTTACCTACCTCATTCATAAGTTTAAATGTCATTTATTTATTTATTTATTTGTTACTTAGAGCTCCGCAACTATGGCGACTTTGCTCTTCTTAGACATGGGGGAAAACAAAACAAAAACAAAAAACAACAACAAACAACATAAACAAAATAACAGATAATTGAACACGAAATAATATATAGAACAAAACTAAGGGAACGCAATACAAAAAAAAAGAAGAAACACGAACACAACATAATAGGAAAACAGCTCGTAAACACACACACACACACACACACACACACACACAAACATATAAGCACGCACACACATTAAAAATTTTAAAATATGTAATTAAATATTCTCAAACTGCCCTATTGTTTTTAAATATGTCAGAATCGTGGCAATATGTGGGCTACCCTCAGTCAGTAGTTCGTTCAAGTCATGTGGAATGTTTAAGTAAGCTCGTAATCTGCATTCTGTTAGTAAGTGTTTTATAGTTAGTCCAGTGTTGCAATGAGTACAAGTAGGTTTTTGTAAGAATGTGTCAGGTATTGTATGTCCAATACGTAGTCTTGTGAGGACGACTTGGTCTCTTCTTGAATATACGTTCTGTTTCTTTGTCCATCCAGTAACATTGCGTTTTATTTCCAATAGTTTGTTGTCAGTACGTAACCAGTGTTTTTGCCAGTCTTGGAGTATTTTTGTTTGTACAATCTTGTTGAGGTCTGTTGGTGTTAGTGTAGTTATGTCGGTAGTAGTCATTTTTGTTGCTAGTTTTGCATGTTTGTCGATATCAGTCATTTGTTTAATGTCCTTGTGTCCGGGTAACCACAACATTTTAAAATTGCAAGTGTTTAGTGCGTGAATTAGTTCTAGTATTTTTGTAATTAGTGGGTGATTGGAGTAGATGTTTCCCATGGAAAGTAAAGAACTTAAAGAGTCTGTGCATAAAATTACTTGGTGTGATCTGTTTTCTAATTTTGAAAGTGCTAGTATAATGGCCTGTAGTTCTGCAGTATAAGTACTTGATTCGTCGTGTAGTTTAACTTTGTAAGTTTTGTTTTTGATAGTGGCGGCTGAGCCCGTCCCGTGTTCTGTCTTAGATCCGTCCGTGAAAATGAATAAACTGTTAGGGTTTTGTGAAATTACAGCCTTGAAAGATGTCTGATAAAATTTTGAAGAAAGAGGGTTTGATTTTTGATATTGTGTTAGTTTTAAATCAATTTGATAGTTCTTTACTCTCCAAGGGGGGAGTGTAAGAGTAGTGTTATGGTACATTGGTGTTTGATAAAATTGATGAATGTTGTTATTTTGAAGGAGGCGGATTAAAAGCGGTTTATGTTTGGGGCAGGTTTGAGAATATTTATTTAAAAACATGTTATTTACACATGGTTTGTCTAATGCCTTTGACTGGGATAAAAATTTAAAACTCAGCATTTGCCGTCTATACTCCAGGGGGGGTTCCTCAGCTTCAACACATAAGCTGTCAGTGGGACTTGATCTGAAAGCCCCTGTAGCGATTCTAAGTCCTGTGTAGTGAATCGTGTCAAGGAGTTTTAGTGTACTGCAGCTGGCAGAAGAATAAGCAATACAACCGTAATCCAGCAATGACCTGGTATAGGCACGATAGAGTGTAAGCATTGAAAATCTGTCAGCTCCCCACTGCGTATTGCTAAGTATCCTTAGCAAATTCAAGGATTTCTTGCATTTGTTAAGGATATTTTTTAAATGGGGTAACCATGTTAATTTTTTGTCTAGTGTGAGTCCTAAAAATTGTAAAATATTTGTGTATTTTATGTTAGTGTTATGGATATATAAATGTGGTGGAGTGATTGTTCTTTTTTTGGTGAAGATAATGCATTTTGTTTTCTCCTCTGAAAATTTGAAACCAGTATTTAAGCACCACTGCTCTAACGAATTAATAGATAACTGTATATGGTGTTGTGCATTATCAATATTGGAGAATGTGTGGTAAATTAGCAAATCATCAGCATACAGGCAGTAAGATACTTCTTTGGGTATACATGCAATGACTGAGTTTACAGCTATATTGAACAAAGTTGTACTCAGTACACCTCCTTGAGGCACTCCATTCTCCTGAGAGAATATCCCAGATAAAGCAGTACCAATCCTCACCCTGAAAGTTCGCTGAGAAAGGTAATTTTTAAGAAATAAAATAACTTTTCCTTGAACTCCCCATTTAATCAGTTGTGATATTATTAGTCTCCTCCATACTCTGTCATATGCCTTCTCGTTTAAATGTCATATGTTATTCACTAACAACTTTGTAATATGCTCATTCGTTACAAAATTAAATGAAATAATAAATTTAAAAATTAATTCTTTTGTATTGATTTCTGCTTAATATAAACTGTAAGAAAATTTTAATCAATCGTGTTCAACGTCCTTCAAATCCTAATCCCTTGAATTTGTGTACCAACTTCAACATTTCCGTCATGGTTCGTTAATAATTTCATTGTACTAAAGGGTTGTTGTCGTAGAAAATCTGTCATGGAGGTCACCATATTTTTTTACAAATAACATCTATGTAAAAAGCATGGTGGACCCCGTGACTGATGTTCTCCTACCGTTCCTCTAAAATTTTATACTACAATATAAGATAACAATAACTTTAGCCACAGCAACGCGTGGCCGGGTCTGCTAATATATATATATATATATATATATATATTTCGAGAAAAACACAAAGAAAAAGATGAGAAAAACTAATCAAGGCCAATGCAAGAGCTATATACAGGGGTCCCCAAACCAAACGGCCAAACTTTAGGGATCAATAGAGGATCGAAAAACTAAAACAAAAAGTCCTCTGGCATATGCCTCGTTTTCGCTTCGTTTTCGAGAAAATCACAAAAAACTAAAAATAGTTGTGCAAAAACTAGTTAAGGCCAATGGAAGAGCGGATTTTATTCCTTGAATGAATTTTAGCAATAAATGTTATTCCAATACAATTACCTATTTAAAGTAGATAACATTATGAACAATAACTGAAGATTAAAACATAAAAAAAATTTAAAAATTTAGAAAATTAATAAAATAATTAAATATTCTTACTTGGAAAACATAAATGTTTCAGTTTTTATATGGGTCTACCTTAGTGAGAAAAAAGATATTTTCTTTCACGTATCCCCACACGAAGAAATCTAGTGGCGTGAGGTCCGGAGACCGGGGAGGCCAAGGCACCGGCCCACCTCGTCCTATCCAGCGACCTGGGTAGTTGATGTCCAACCAGTCTCGTACGGCCCTTCCGTAATGTGCAGGACAACCATCGAGTTGAAACCAGCTCTCAAGCCTTGTTTCCAAAGGGATATCTTCCAAAAGTGCCCGTAAGTCATTCTCCAGGAATAGATGATAACTTTCAGCGTGAAGTCGAGCAGGTAAAAATACGGGACCTATTATGCGATTATAACAAAGACCGACCCACAAGTTTACAGAAAACTCATGCTGGTAGTGAAATTCTCTAACAGCGCGGGGATTTTCATGTGCCCAAAGGTGGTAGTTTCTTTGATTGAATATGCCCGCACGTGTAAAAGTCGCTTCGTCCGTCCAGATTACATTCGAACTTAAGTTTACATCGTTTTGCAATTGTTCTTTGTACCAATTACAAAAATTTAATCGGCGGGGATAATCAGCGGGTATTAAATTTTGTACCTTTTGTACATGGTAAGCATGCCTGCGGTCAGCCCTTAATGTGCGCCAAATGGTTGTCTTTGGTATGCTTAGAACTGAAGCAGCTCTCCGGACGCTTGTGCCAGGGTTGGTATTGAAGTGCCTCAGTATCCTCTCCCTCCGCCTCAGGTCGGCTTCCATCGGAGCCTGCATACGGTTTTCACGACGATTACATTAGAAGGACCCAGTCTCTCGAAGTCTTCTGAAAGTGCTGGTGAAAACACCTCTGTGTGGGGTTTCTCGGTCAGGAAACCGTCTGCGATATTCCCGAACTGCCTGACGTGCATTGCCATCGCAGAATCCGTAGACGTAGACTATGTCCGCGTATTCAGCGTTGGTAAATCTAGCCATATTTGTTGACTTCACTGAACAGTACTAGCAACACCACTAATGTGAGAATGCGAGGCTGGATTCCCCCCAAAAAAGGATTAAAATGATAGTAAACATTTTAATCCTTTCTTTTTAAGTTTAAACACTCAACCTAGACGTTTTATTGATAAGGAAAGCGTGAGAATATTCATGTTTTCTAAATTTACTCCTCGTAAATTAAAAAATTAAGCCTACTCAAAAAGCCAATAGTTTTTTGTAATTTAAATACATTATTAAAAAAAAATACACTTTTTGCACAACTATTTTCAGTTTTTTGTGATTTTCTCAAAAACGAAGCGAAAACGAGGCATATGCCAGAGGACTTTTTTTCTTAGTTTTTCGATCCTCTATCGATCCCTGAAGTTTGGCCGTTTGGTTTGGGGACAGCCTGTATATATTTTATGTAACACTTCACTGTCCTCCATATTGTCATATTTCCCTTTTCCTGTGCATTATGCACAGATTTAAATTATTATGGACAAAATATTATTATAATATATTATAATTTGAATTAATTTTTCCAGGATTGGTACCTGGTAGTTCATATTGAAAAGAATTGTTGAGCAAATTTCTCTAAATAACAAAATAAACAACTTTCGTTATGTGTATATTTGTAGAAAACCCAATAGAAAACGAAATACCGCTATTTTTAAATTCAGGCCTCCCTTACAACCCCCACTCCTGCGCGTCCCTAGAAATGTTGGCTTATGATAATTAAGGCGTTAGAGCTAATACACAAACCGGGATTTATTTAGTTCGGTTGAGTCTTTTGTGCAAACTAAAATTTTTGGCTCCCGCTTTAGTATTTAGTGTATATCTTGTTTAAACTTCGGAATACGACGAAGTGTTTATAACAAAAGTTACTCTAAATAACAAAATAAACAACTGTTGTTATGTGCATATTTGCCGAAAATACAATAGGAAAGGAAATATTACTATTATTAATTTCTGGCCTTCCTCATAACCCCCACTTCTGCCCGTCCCTAGAAATGTTAGTATGGTTTATTATAAGGAAGGCGTTAGTGCTAATTCACACACCGAGTTCGGTTAAGTTCGGTTGAGGTTTTTGTGCCAAATAAAATTGTAGACTCTCGCTATAGTTGTTAGGTATAATTCATTTATAATTAGGTATACGACAAAAGAGTATAAACAAAAGTTACTTTAAATAACCAAATAAACAACTGTATTATGTTCATTTTTGCCGAAAAAGCAATAGGAAACGAAATCTCACTATTATTAATTTCAGCCTCCCTTATAACCCCCACTCCTGTTCGTCTCAGAGAATATTAATATAGCCTAAAGTCTAAGTTGGGTTAGTAGTAATATATATACCGAGTTTCATAAAATTCGGTTCAGCCGTTTATGCGTGAAAAGGTAACAAACAAACAAACATAAATTTATTAAATTAAATGTAATATAAATATACAAATATTGATATATATATATATATATATATATATATATATATATTTGTCTGTATAAAATCAATCTTATTGCAAATTAAATGGACTATAAATATTGTTATATACATTTATTCTTTATCTTGAATATTAACTAATATATTTGAATTTTTTCAGTTTAACCCTTAAATACTCTGTTATATAATTAATAAACCTCATTATTCGAAGCTTAAATACTGTTTTCAAGAGATCTTTAATATCCGATATACATGTAAATATGTTCTGGTACCCCCCCCCCCCCACCCTTCTTAAGTTCTTGGGCTACTACAATTTGACTGATTGTGATAAAAATTGTTCTGATTCATTATAAATTAGATATAGTAAATTGTTTTCAATAAAATTAATACGATATATTCTGGTATTTTCGATAATTCTTTCCGCTGTGACGATGGCAGACCTGTTAGTTTACTTTTCAGACTCTTCCCGTCAGGAATTTATTAAACTTTACTGAATGATCTCTTATTAACCGTTTAAATTTATTCACCTAATATTCACGGTGGTGTTGTGCTACCAGTATGTATATTAATCTCTTGTAGAACTTCACCTGGGAACTCTGCTTAGTTTACGCAGCCCCTGCGTGACGCACATTTTTTTATTGTTACCATGAAATAATACCTGACCTAATTGAATGAAGATAAGAGCTTGAGTTATCAAGGTATTAAAGGGCTATTTAACAGCTGATAGCATTAAAAGATTTGGAAGCATTAGTCTAAATCCCAATTTCTCTTCAATTTTAATTTTAAATTAAATTCTCTTGATGAAAATAAGAGAAAAATTTGAAAAACGTTCCTTCACGCAGGGGCTGCGTAAAATAAGCTTATTTCCCACGTGCTGGTATGTCACACTAGTGGGCAATAAGGACTATTAATGCGCTTAATAATTGAGTTAAGAAAAATGTATAGAACAACATTTAAATGTATTTTAATTTCGAATTAAATTGATTCTATACATTTTTTCCATCCGATGTATAATAGCGGAGCTATTTTATTATTATTAATATTTATTATAATCTACCGCAACTACTGTTGTCATTAGTGGTAGAAAGATCTATAGTTCCTGGAACAAACGAGATTCAGTAAAAATGAAAAAAGCCTTTTGATGCCTCCTTCATCGTCACTAAGGAGTTCTCTTAACCCTTAATTTGCCAGAAACTCAAAAAATGACTAGAAATGAATTTTTTTCTTAAAAATTCATTTTTTGCGTTCCTAATAAATAGAATATATAAGGTTTTACTTAATTTTTTTTTCTTAACAAAAATATTACATGGTATCTTTAATACACTATGGCCAGTTACCATAAAACCTTAATGGTGTCTTTAAGTACACTCTGACCAATCACCGTAAATCAATGGTGGTGTCTGTAAGTTATGTTAATAAACTGGCATAGTTTCTAAAATGTAATTAAATAATTTATTATGTAATAAAAGAAACGTGTTGTAAATAAAAAATAAGTTCATTGTAAACAAAATATAAATCCGTCAAAAATATCATTAAACCTTCCATTCATTCAAGAAAACAGGGCCTTTCACGGGTGTTACAAAGTCTCACATTACATTTTCGGCATAAAACAACCGTTTGATTTTGGTGATACAGTCTATACTTTCCTTTTGTAGTGAATACTTGTCAATGGTGCATCCCATCAAGTCTTGCTGCATTGGCTATGAGAGCTGCAGCAGTTCTTGCCTGCAATTGGTGGTCCTGGTTTCACTTGCCTTTTTACCAGCAGAATATCCTCTTCAATGTGTATTCGAAATTGTTTTAAAGTCAATTTTTTTAGGGTGTTCCTTTTGTACAATAGCAATGCGTTATTAACCACCAAATCCAATTATTAGCTGAAAATGTTCATGTAATACTTGTGGGAGCGGTAACCTGTTCTATAAAGTGCAACGAACATGTCACTAAGGTCAACACTTTGTTGTCATACCATTTAATCATGCTGATACACTTTTTGTTATCAACGTATTCTTCATAACATCCTCTTCCCTCTTTCACCCTCAATATTGAAATGGTACAATACTTCATTCATTTCCATTTGAAAATTTCCTTCATCCATTTTGGGGCATCCGTGTGCATTTTCTCCTTCTGTTCAGTCGCCAGTTTGAATTGTGTTTCCCGCGCTAGCTTGGCTAGTTTATAAACCCGCCACACACACCTGCAGAGCGAGAAGGCTGTGGCATACAGCTGATCTAGGCAGCCGTTGCAGGGACAAGCCAGTCTATGTGTACCTCTGCTAGAGTCAACAGGTTCCTCTGCTCCCGCCTTTCTTCTTCTCTGCCACGTGCCCATCCAGATTTATCACCGCAACAAGACTTCATCATCTCTAGGAAGTGCATGATTCCCGCTATTAACTACTTAATAATGCTAGCATTATGTGCGCAAGTATCGCATGAGTACTCATATATATTATAGGACCCACCGCTAATTTTGTGTGTATAGTTATGGCCGCCATATTAGTTCATAAAGTTTGTTTACTGCTTAAATTTCATTTTTTATTATAGATATATACTTAACTATTCAATATACCTAATTCTTAAGAGAACTCACATAGTTGTTTTGTTTTTTATTTTTTTGAAAAGCTTACCGCACGGCCCTACATTTTGGTGCCGAGTAACCCGGGAAGTGCTCATTAACCGGAAGTGTTTATCCGGAAAAGTTTATTAAGTATTATTACAAAATTTTGAATTATCAAAAGTGAAAGGTTACCGCTTTAGATTAATAAAAGTTCACCGCAAAACCAACTATTTGAGTTCTAACTTATTTGTAAGGGTACATTTCATTTCTTTATTTTCTTATATCATTGTATAATTGTTGTTCTTTATTTCTTATATTTTGTATAAAGGTTCATCTTCAATATGGGTCCAAAAACCAAACACTCAAGAACCGCTACAAGCCCAAAAGGGTCAATAAATAAAGTTTATCTCGGCTCATTGTTAGAGCAATTTAGTCTGCTTAGTGATCAATGTAGGAACGCTATAGAGGTGAAAGATAATCAACTTGCTGCCGCATTATCAGCCCGATTAGAAACAATTGTAAAGCAAGCTGATAACTTTCATCTGGGTTTAATAGAGGAATACATAGAAAAGGGGGATACGCTGCCCAGTGAGTTGACCGCCAAAATTGTGGATATCAAGACCTCATATGCGTTACTTGTAGCCGCCATAGGCGAGACAGCTGTCTCATCCCCTCCCCCCTGCTCTTCAAATGCCCGCGTAAATTTAAATGCTTTCCACCTACCTCATGTTCCTCTTCCGCATTTTAGCGGCAATTTAGCCGAGTTTCAGGCCTTTCCCCCCCCCCCCACCCCCCCCCCCCCCCACCCCCCCCCCCCCCCACCCCCCCCCCCCCCCACCCCCCCCCCCCCCCACCCCCCCCCCCCCCCACCCCCCCCCCCCCCCACCCCCCCCCCCCCCCACCCCCCCCCCCCCCCACCCCCCCCCCCCCCCACCCCCCCCCCCCCCCACCCCCCCCCCCCCCCACCCCCCCCCCCCCCCACCCCCCCCCCCCCCCACCCCCCCCCCCCCCCACCCCCCCCCCCCCCCACCCCCCCCCCCCCCCACCCCCCCCCCCCCCCACCCCCCCCCCCCCCCACCCCCCCCCCCCCCCACCCCCCCCCCCCCCCACCCCCCCCCCCCCCCACCCCCCCCCCCCCCCACCCCCCCCCCCCCCCACCCCCCCCCCCCCCCACCCCCCCCCCCCCCCACCCCCCCCCCCCCCCACCCCCCCCCCCCCCCACCCCCCCCCCCCCCCACCCCCCCCCCCCCCCACCCCCCCCCCCCCCCACCCCCCATTGAATTTAGATCGACCTTTAAGGCGACTGCAGAACGATTCCTGAATTGTTTAATAATTCAGGATTAAGTGATTGTAAGTCGCTCAATTGGCCATCGTTTGAAGCTAACTTTCCCTCGCCGCCTGACGCGAATCTTGTTCTAAATTGCAAATCAGTTCTCAAGATGGAACTATCCTATTTAGGGTCTCTCGGCGAATCTCACTCACCGCACACAAAATGCCCTCGCAAAATGACATGCCAATGACCTCGAACTATTCTTTGCTCTATGGCTTCCAGAAAATAAAAAAATAATGTTTTCACTATAAAGCTCTAACCCCAAACGTCATGCATAGTATAGATCAAATAAACGTTTTCGTGTAATGAAGGAAAAAGCTTAATTGATAACATCATCACATGACGTATTTGCAATTATCTCGCAAAGTAATAGTTCAATGAAAACTAAATTTTGTATAAACCTTGGAATGAAGTGGTTTCATGGCATAACAGCTCATTGTCAGTATAACATGCGCACAAAATAGGGGTTTACTAATAGGAAAACTAAAATATGGAAATATCTCGGCTAATATTCAACATGGGGAAACCATTTATATAACAACTCTTATAGGAAAATAAATTTTCAATAGGATTGCTTTTATTCAATTTCTAGTTGAGACGCATAACAACGGAGATATTTTGAATTTTCTAAATTCCCTCTTCTTAACCCACCCTCCTCCCACTGGTCCGATTATAGCCGTTAACCATCATGATCTTTATGTTTACATAAAACGTTTAAATATCGAGTTTGGTAACGGCCAGAAAAAAATTTCCAACGCTAGAGCGGTAACAGACACACACACACACACACACACACACACACATACACACATATATATATACACGGGGTGCCCCAAGTTCCCGTGCCACCCCTCTTAAAATTGCCAATTGTATTAATAAAAGTCTGATACTTTGTGTACCATAAATGAGATAGAAAAGCAAATTCTGAAACGAGAAAATGGGAAAAGGAATGGATTCTGAAAAAAAAAAGTATTTAAAACGAAATAACGTAAAAGTGTTCTTGAATGAATCCAAGAAATGTTTTCTTCAAAAGACATCAACCTAACATAAAACGTTCTTAGAATTAATTTATTTTAATCAAATTGCGTAGTAATTCTTTGTATAAAGAATACCTTTTTTTCCACCTCCGTAGCTCCATGTAAAATAACAGCTACCAGTTTTTTCCTTGCACTACAATATTTACAGCTAGCATTTACAAATGTTCGAAATTGCGTCCTTCCTCATTTACGCACTTCGAAAACGGTATCTGAAATCCCATTTGGCACTGTGTAATTGTGCTGAATTTATTGCCAATCTGATTTTATTTTTCATGTCTTCAATGTTCTGCTACCTGTTTTGGTGGAGATGCCTTTGACCCTCACTCATTGAAAATAATCCATTCTGCCAGATCGCGAGACCTGGACGGCCACTCAATGTGCAAGCTGCAACAGATACTGCCTTGGGAAAAGATTTCTCTTATTGTTGATTGAGAAGTGGGGAGGAGATCCGTCAAGCTGCAGCCACATTTCATTTCATTGCTTCAGGGGTATGTCTTCTATTTAATTTAGAAACTCTTCATTTAGGAATCGGTTGAAGACTGTGCCATAAATGTGGGCCGATGAATCTTCCGTGGCAGATACCACTCCGTTTTTTTTTGCATAAAACTATGATGGTAGAAAAATGTATTGCTTTTACAAATAATTACTACGTAATTAGTTCAAAATAAATTAATTCTATGAACCTTTGTTGTTACGATGATGTTATTTGAAGTAAACATTCTTTGGAGTCATTCAAAAATATTTTGGGTTATTTCGATTTAAATCCATTTTTTTTTATTATTTCAGAATCCATTTATTTTCCCGTAGACTTGTTTCAAAGATAATGTTGTTGGCTGCAACATTAATGTCGCAGAATTTTTGAGTAAAACGTCTCGTTTATGAAATAAAGGTTAAATAAAAATTACGATCATCATACCTGAATAAAATAAAACATGAATATTGCTAAACTTTTATTATTCTTCAACTACTCTTTTTTCTCTATAGCTCTTTCTCGAAATGTCTCATTCCAAACTTAACACCAAATATATTTTGTTTAGAGTTCCTTCCTTTGTGCGGTACATAGGTACAGATTATATGTGAAGTTGCAAATGAATATTATATGTCCTAAAGGCCTCCTAAATTAATACAAAACTAGCAATACAATTTATTACACTAGACTTCCATATCAAAGATATAACAAATTCGAATAGGACCTTTCTTGTTTTTTATAGAAATACCTATATCTTATGTTCTACGGCACTTTTCGAACAGTTGCATTGGAAATACGTTATCGTATTTCACTTTCAAATGAAATGCAACCAAACATTTTATTTAATTACTCTATTTAACTTCGTATTTATTACAGAATTTATTTATGTTCGAACTGAACGTGTACTGATTTCCTTGTAAATACATTATTATACTATATGGGGTCATGGCGCGGAATTGAAGGTTATTTAGGGCAAATCAAAATAATTTAATAGTATTGGCGTCGGCGTTGCGAAGAGCCTGGATTAAGTGACAAGGTCGACTGACCCAGATGATCATCGCATTATCCGATTGGACGAGCATCGGCCTGGGGCAAATTGACCATCCTGCGATATTAGTTCCAACACCTCCCGATTACGACTAAATAAGCTTTAGTCGGGCTAAAACCACTTAAATCTAGAATATGGTGAACTGTACCAATATAGTAATGAAAAAGTCCGTCACGCAGGGGCTGCATAAACTAAGCAGATTTTCCACGTGAAGTTATACAATAGGTAAATCTCCACACGAGAGCCGAACAGTTACGGCAAAGGGCCGAACTAGCTTTTGGCGGGAAACTCAGTCGTCCGTTGTCGGCCAAAAATGTAATAAAAATACAAATATCTCGGTTAATATTCAAGATAGGGAATAAATGTATAGAACAAGATTTATAGTAAATTAAATTTACAATAAGATTGGTTCTATACACTATTTTGATCCGACGTATGGTAACGGAGATATTTTGAATTTTCAAAAATCCCCCCTCTAAACATGTCAAAGGTTGCCAATACCTGCTTCAGGGGTAAGATGGATTTATTACCAAATTTTGAATCTGGGATATTGTTCCTGAGGATTCCTTTTTCCTCAGGATCTCTTTATATTTTTATATGTGTGTGTGTAATGTATGTTATTTATTTATTATTTATTAACGTCCGCTTTTTGCAACGAAGGCTAATTGGGACGGGTTATCTACAGGTTACCACCCTTTTCTAGCCAGGGTGGGACTTAGGATGTTATTTAATGAATTCCGTCGCTAAATAATTTCCTTTGCTCGGGCGAGAATCGAACTCGCCACTCTAGTTTTACCATGTGAGACTAAGGTCAACGCTTTAACTCACATGGCTAACCTCAGCCCCAACTAATGTATATTTAAATTAATGTATGTTAGTCATTTGACAAATATAAATCATGTCAACCAATGTGTAGATTAACCTTTCATGCCTCAATGTATTACAGGTTCAACATATACACTCCATTGGTGGTTTGCCGGAATCATTACACTGTTTAACAAGCCATACATATTTTGGCATGATGTTTACTTTTTCTAGTGCAGTTTTTAATGCTACAAATCTGAAAACTGTTTTGCTCTATCACCTCAGGTTTTTTTTTTTAATGCAACGCCAAATTTTCCCAATAACGCCTAGGAGGATTTCGTTAAATCGCCCTAAGCCCAGTTCTAATTGTGCTAGGAAGGTGGGAGCGGTGTCAATTTACTCTGTTAAGCATGTCCTTTCATTTCTCAATGACAAATGTATGTGCGACTTACAGACAACACAAACGTTTTTACATATACTTTATGACTGCACAACATTTAGTCAAAATAGATCAAATTTAATAATGAACATAATTTTAAAAGGAGGTAATTGGCCAGAACCACCTCATATTATATTTAACAAATATAATAAAGAATTTATAAAGTTTATCAAAAGTATAGATATGGATGTAGCAAAAATTCATTAGAATGTGAAGTTGATTGTGAGGAATGGGAATTATAATTCAATATATTTACCTTACATAGACTCGCAAATTAAACATCGTTGAGTTTAAGTTTAATTTTAATTGATATGCTTTTGTTCTTATTGTATTTATTTATTTACTTTTCATTTCATTTATTAATTATGTTTATAATTACCATACTTATTTTAATATTGTATTTTATTTTTATTTTTTTATTTATTTTTATTTCATTTTTTTTTATTCTATTTCTTGAATATTTGAATAGACAGTTGATAAACAAATATTTATTGTAAAATAATGATGTATTTAAACATAATAATACATGTAATATGCCATGTGGCAATGGAACATGTATTCGAATAAATAACTCCTCACAGGGTTACTATGAGGAAAAAAAAAAAAAAAAAAGCATGTCCTTTCATATGACATGCAACAAGCATCAGAGATAAAATGCAGCCTGGTGGTAAAAACGTCCTTCCACTTCATATGAAGCTGGGACTAATGAAGAACTTCGTGAAGGCACAAGACAATGACACATCCTTTTCGGTAACTGTCCAACAAGTTTCCAGAATTGAGTTATTCGAAAGCGAAAGAAGGTTTGTTCATAGGTCCACAAATAGGGAAGATAATTGCAGACAGTCACTTCGAAGCCTTACTGAGCAATACTGAAAAATATGCATGGTTGGCATTCAAGTCTGTTGTAGCCGATTTCCTTGGAAATTATAAATCTGCTGACTATGCAAATATTGTGCAGAAGTGCATTAGTGAGTACAGCTTGATGGGTTGCAACATGTCCCTCAAGATTCATCACTTTGACTTGTTTCCCGAGAACCTAGGTTGTGTCAGTGATGAACACGGCGAACGTTTTCATGAGGACATCAGTGATGGCGTCACTCTATCAGGATCTATGGAGTGGAGCAATGTTGGCTGACTACTGCTGGATGGTTCAGCACACATCCCAAATGCTCAGCACAAACGCAACTCTACTGCCAAGAAATTCAAACCAAACTAACTTTAAATTAAGGGTCTTTATGTTATACCAATGTATTTTATATATGTATTATACCTTAAACTAGATGATGCTATATAGTTTATGTTAATTAGTTCTCAGCAATATGTGCTCTATTGTAACTTGTCTGCGAGTTGTTTGCCTTGATACAATGTTAAACATATATAAATTGTTAATGTCCGATATCTCAAAAACGGTGAGTGATAGAGACAAACGGTTTGTATATTTTTAATCAGCATGCCTGAATTGTCTTAAAACAAGTGATGACCAAGATATCCACCGAAAGCTTTTTTTTTTTGTTTATCAGTGTTATTAAAGCTATTATTGTGGCAAAACATATTGAAAAATATATTTTAGTTATATTAATTTTTTTTTTTTTAAAAAAGTAAATGAGTGAGGTTATACTCATGGTACAGTTTTCGAAAAATTAGAAAATAAATGTGGTCCGTTCAAAATTATATTTAATATGCATGTTACCTCTAGCGGTCGTAATTTTTTTTTATTGTTTCCAAACTCGATATATAACCGTTTCATGTAAAACTAAATATCAAGTTTGCGAATGTCTAAAATTGCATTGGAGGAGATTGAGAACGAGGAACTTCGAAAATGTGAAACATTTCCGTTGTTATAAGTCAGGCCAAAAAAGTGTATATAAAAAATCTTATTTGTAACTTTAATTACATAAAAACGTTGTTATATACATATTTTATCCGTCTAAATATTAAGCGATGTATGTGGATCTTTTAGTTTTCATCTTTAAGTAAACCCCCTCTCCTACTCATGCCAGATTAACAATAATTTGTTATATCATGAAACAACCTATGCTAGCCAAATATTGTTTTCAACAGACTATCATTACAAGGAGATAACTCTGGCCTCTCTTCAAAACGCATAAATGTTATAATGAGATAAATGCGAACATGTTTACTTGATCTATACCATACTCGATATTTCACATTTTAACTTACCACTACAGGTCATATATGTTATTGGCTCAAGTTGGATCTGGAGCAGTGAGGGTTGAGATGGAAGGGGAATTCGAAAATTCAAAATATCTTTTTATATTATAATGTATTAGACCCTGTTAGAGAACCTATATTGTTAAACTATTGATGATCTACGATCCTTGTTCTATTCAATTTAGCAGATTTCCCTTAAGAGAAATCAGCTGTCGAGGTTGTACTCATGACGCGATTTTCGAAATTTTTCTTCAAATGTCCATCGATCCTACCCAGGAGATGACGAAAATGAGGTTCGTTCAAAACTGTATATATATACATGTATATATATATATATGTATATATATATATATATATATATATATATACACATATATATTTGTCTGTTACCGCTCTAGTGGTCGTGATTTTAGCAGATTTCCCTTAAGGGAAATCAGCTATTGAGGTCGTACTCATGATGCGAGTTTCGAAACATTTCTTCAAATGTCCATCGATCCTACCCAGGAGATGACGAAAATGAGGTCCGTTCAAAATTATATACATATATATATATATATATATTTGTCTGTTAACGCTCTAGCGGTCGCAATTTTTGTTTGATCGTCACCAAACTCGGAATTTAATTGTTTTATGTAAAAAGAAAGATCAAGTTCGTTAATGGCTGAAATCGGACCAGTGGGAGGGGGGTTTAGAGGGAGGATTTTTGAAAATTCAAAATATCTCCGTTATTATTCGTAGGATCGAAGAATTGTATAGAATAAATCTTATTAAAAATTCAATTTACTATAAATATTGTTCTATACATTTATTCTGTATCTTGAATATTAACCGAGATATTTGCATTTGTATTCTGCGTGTGGTCGCCAGTAGGCTATGTTCGGACTTTCCGCCGAGAGCTCTGGCGGCCGTTTCCATAACTATTCGTCCCTCGTGAATAGGTTTAGAGGTTAGGTTAACTATTTTTTGGGGCTAGAAACTACTGGGTTATTACGCCCTAAATAATGTTTTAGGTTTAGAGGTTTCTTACTACTACAGTTGTTATTAGGCAGATTTCTCTATTGTAAAACTTCACGTGGGAAATCTGCTTAGTTTACGCAGCCCCTGCGTGACGGACTTTTATTTGGTTCTAACTTCACAGCTCCACTTGCCTTTAGTTCTCTAATTTGCTTGTTATATTGTTAAATGACTTTTTTTTCTTATTAAGTACATTTATGCCAGGAAAAGGTCATTAAATTAAATAAGGTCTAGATTAAATTTATTAAACTTTTCCACATTTTTGAGTTTGTAACAAATGATAACATTTTTTCTTTTGTATTCCACTCCCTATTATTTTAATAGGGTAATTATTTTCTTTAACAAATACTCTAAGTTTATTTTATCTGATCCAAGATACTTGGAAATTTCTCTGAGTTTATCTTTATCGCTGACAATGTTCTATTACAAATGAAATTCTTGTTGAAACTCAGTGGTTTCAATAAAAATTAATAATTACTGTTGAATAATAAGAGTTTGTAAACCACTTGAACTCATTGAAATCGTCTTTATTTTTAATTAGTTTCCTAAAAATCCTATTTTTCCATCGCCTTGAATCTCAATAGTCAATCGAATTTTATTATAATTACTATTAAACATTGCTAGAAACTTTTCAATATTCCTTTCGTCCAAAAATAAAATTAAATCGTGAAAATATTTAAAGAAAAATTGGATGAAAAGAAATTTCTGTGTAATTGTACTGGGTACGAGAGTGCACTATTTACAGAGGCTGTTCTCGTGACGAGATTTTCGAAAAATGTTTTCAGTTGTCAGTCGATCGCGCCCGGAGATAAGAAAACAACCCCTCACGCAAGGGCTGCGTAAACTAAGCAGAATTCCCACTTGATGGTATAACAAACTTGTGATATACTCTCACCACATATCCTGTAAAATGTTATGTAAAAAACCAAAAAAAAAAAACCATCAGTAGAGTGTGGGTGGGAAGGGGGATACTGAAACCTAAAAACGAGAAAGCGTGAATAACTTCCTTAATACTTTACTTACGAAAAGATGCAAACAACAACAATTGTAGAACATCAACTGCTTAACAAGATTGGTTATATAAGATATTAATATCGGACTAACGATGATATTTTGAATTTTCAAATTCCCCTCTTTCTATATACCGACTATTCCTCCCACGATTTTAGCCAAGAGCAAATACGATCTGTAGTGTTGAATGAAACGGTTAAATGTCGAGACTCTTATAAATATTTTCGACTAAAGAACAAAAAGTTTTAATTGATTATGTTCAGTCGTGTCCTCCCGCGCTTACTTCACCCGGCAGGTTCACTAACCGGCCGTACATCAGGAGGTCGCCGTAGGCGGTGGCCAAGAGCGGAAACTGCAGCGCTGGCGTACAGGACGAAGCGCCCGCTTTTAGGCTGAGTGGCCATTGTGGATTCTATTGTTCCTGTGTGGGCATATGCTAGTGTTCTTGTTCGGCTCACGCAGCTCAAGTATTCAGAAAGGATCCCCGCATCGAAGATAGAGGCCTCCGCTAACATTCAGCACCAGTTAGAAGAAGGAATCTGATTTTGAACACAAATAACACTGGAAGGAAAATCTGCCTCATGGAAAGTATATTTTTCTGGAAGGTACCTCTTTCTTTACTATAATGCTAGTATTATCGACGTGAACAATCGAATGGGTACTCATGATATAGGACATTTCAATCATTTTCTTGTGTATATATAGTATTGGCTTGCCGCTAAAGTTTACAAAAAATGTCCGTCACGCAGGGGCTGCGTTAACTAAGCAGATTTCCCACGTGCGCCACGTATTTGCATTTATCTCAAAAAATAAAGGTCAATGAGAACAATATTTGACATAATAGAATATTAAAAATATGAGATGAGTAGGAGGAGGAGCTTTACTGAAGGCCAAATTCTAAAAATGCAAATATCTCAGTTAATAATGAAGATAGTGAAAAAATGTACATAACAAAATTTTGAGAACATTACATTTTCAATAAGATTGGTTTTATACAATTATTCGATCCGACGCATAATAACGGAGATATTAAGAACTTTAGAAATTCTCCCCTCTAAATCCCCCCTCCCAATGGTCCGATTTCAACCATTAACAAACTTGATCTGTCTTTTTACATAAAACGTTTATATATCGAGTTTGGTAACGATTAACTAAAAACGACCGTTAGATCGGCAACAGACAAATATATATACATATACTAGCTCAGATACCCGGCTTCGCCCGGGAATTGATTTGAGGCTGAATGTTGATGGTATTTTTTTGGCGAGGCTTAAATTTGCACAATATTTTGACATTTACCCGTCCCAGTATTTAGGGTTAATACTCGTTGTTGGCATTTGTTAATAATAAAATTAATTTTTTATTTATGTCTTCACTGTCCTCCAAATTGTCATATTTCCCGTCTCCTGTGCATTATGCATAGATTTCAGTTATTAAGGACAAAATATTAACAAAGATTTGAATTAACTTTTCCAGGTGAGGTACCTCATAGTTCAAATTGGAATGAATTGTTGAGCATATCAATATTTCTACGCAAATTACTTGCTCCACACATTGTTCCTGGAGAAATGTATAAAAAAAGTTAATCTAAATAACAAAGTAAACAACTTTTGTTATGTGCATGTTTGTCGAAAAACATATAGACAATGAAATATCGCGAATTTTTATTTCAGGCCTCCCTTATAACCCTCACTCCCGTTCTAACCTAAAAATTTTAATATAGCTTATAATCATGGAAGAATTAATGCTAATTGACATACCGAGTTTTTTTAGTTCGGTTTAATCGTTAGCGCCCAATGAAATAGTTGACTCCCGCTTTAGTTTATAGTGTATATCTCGTTCACACTTTGTTAAAAGATAAAAATGAATATGATAAAAGTTACTCTAAATAACAAAATAAACAACTTTTGTTATGTTCATATTTGCCGAAAAACGAATAGAAAACGAAATACCGCTATTTTTAAATTCAGGCCTTCCTTACAACCCCCACTCCTGCACGTCCCCAGAAATGTTGGCATGACTTGTAACAATGAAAGCGTTAGTGCTAATACACATACCGAGTTTTATTTATTTCGGTTGAGTCTTTTGTGCCAAATAAAATTGTTGACACCCGCTATAATTTTTAGCGTATAACGCCTTTATACTTCGGTATACGACGATAGTGTATGTAAAAAAAGTTTCTCTAATTACCAAAGTAAACAACTTTTGTTATGTGAATATTTGCCGAAAATGCAATAGGAAACGAAATACCACTATTATTAATTTCAGGCCTTCCTTATAACCCCCACTCCTGCCCGTCCCTAGAAATGTTAGTATGGCTTATTATAAGGAAGGCGTTAGTGCTAATTCACATACCGAGTTTGGTTTAGTTCGTTTGAGTCTTTTGTGCCAAATAAAATTCTGGACTCCCGCTATAGTTTTTAGAGTATAACTCATTTATACTTCCGTATACGGCAAAAGGGTATATAACAAAAGTTACTGTAAATAACTAAATAAACAACTTTTGTTATGGGCATATTTGCTGAAAAAGCAATAGGAATCGAAATATCGCTACTTTTAATTTCAGGCCTCCCATATAACCCCCACTCCTGCCCGTCCCTATAATAGATAATCTATTAAATACATTTAAGAAGAAACTGACATCTCTGATTAATTAATGTTTGGGAAAGAGGGGGAGGGGGCATGGCAGTATACTTTGGCCTTCGTATAACAACATACAACAAAAGTTATTTTAAATAACAAAACAAACAACTTTTGTTATTTGCACGTTTGCCGAAAAATGAATATATTACGAAATATCGCTATTTTTAATTTCAGACCTCCCCTAAAACCCCCAATCCTGTTCGTACCTTGAAATTTTAATGTAGCATATAATCAGGGCGTTGTTAATACCAAATCACATACTGAGTTTCGTTTAGTTCGATTGAGTTTTTTGTGCCATATAATTGTTTACTCATACTATAATTTTTAGCGTATAACTCATTTATACTTACTCTAAATAACAAAATAAACAACGTTTGTTATGTGCATATTTGCCGAAGAACCAATAGGACCGAAAGTTTGCTATTTTTAATTTCAGGCCTTCCTTATAACCTCCCTCCTCTTCGTCTCAGAGAATATTAGTATAGCCAAAAACCTATCCTTGGTTAGGAGTAGCATTCATACCAATATTCATAAAATTCGGTTCAGCCGTTTATGATTCTATAAAGGACATAAAAAAAAAAAACATTCATTTTTATATATAAAGATTAAATTTTCAAATAAGATTATTTATAATTACTTTTTAGATCCGACGTATAATAACAGAGATATTTCGAATTTTCAAAATTCTCCCTGTTAAACCATTGGTCCGATTTCAGCTGTTAACGAACTTGATCTTTATTTTTATATAAAACGAGTATATATCGACTTTGGTAACTATAAGATAAATATTCAGACTTCTTGGACTGTAATAGACATATATATATAATTTCACGAGAGCGGTACGAAAACGGCCGAACTAGCTTTTGGCGGGAAACTCTCTCGTCCGTTATCCACCCACATTTAATATAAATGCCAATATCTCGGTTAATGTTCAAGATAGAGAATAAATGTACAACATATTTATAGAAACAATATTTATAGTAAATTTAATTTGCAATAAGATTGATATGGATTCACATCCCAAACAAGTACTGTTGACGCACTATACAGAATTACTAATTTACTACGAACGAATCTAACAGGAAAGAAACATATTGTGATCGTTTCGATGGATTTTAAAGGTGCCTTCGATCACGCCTGGTGGCCTTCGATATTCGAATCATTACATAAACAAAAATGCCCACAAAATATTTACAAATTACTTAGAGACTATCTCAATAATCGACTTGCATACATGACCCTTCAAAACACTACTGTACACTCTTCTCAAAATAGAGCCACGCCACAGGGCTCAGCTTGCTCACCTCTACTGTGGAAAATCATTTTAGACAGTCTACTTAAAACAATACTACCAGAAGGAACTGAAATTATTGCATTTGCTGACGACATTTTACTTATGGTCATTGGAATAGACTTAATTCAAATCATCCAACTTACTAACGCTGTTTTGGTACTAATCAATGAATGGGCTAAAAAACACAAACTCAAATTTAATTTAGAAAAACATCATACACACTGTTTACAAGACAAAGACACACACCTACCTTAGACATTAAATTAAATGGAGTAACATTACAAGAAAAACATATCTTAAAATATCTTGGACTTCACATTGACAGGAAATTGAAATGGAACTATCACATTAATAACTTACAAACAAAACTGCTTTCAATAATAAACGGACTCTCGATGGCTGCTAGAGTGTCTTGGGGTCTTAAATCCGACGCTCTGACCACAATATACAAAGGGGCGATCGTTCCCATATTGACGTATGGAATTGAAATATGGGGTCATGCCTTGGTCGTGAAAAGAAATGTCAAAAAATTAGAAAGAGTGCAAAGGCTAATTGCGATAAAAATTGCTAAAGGATATCGTACTTTATCTTATGAGGCTTCATGTGTATTAGCAGACACTATGCCAATTTACATCAAAGCTGAGCAAATGATAAGGCAACATATGTTATTCAAATTGAATGAAATCCCACAAGACTTTACATTACAAAATATTACATCAAACGAAATAGAAAAAGACGTGAGACATACTTACACCCAAAGGACTACATTAGACCATTAGACAACTTAGACATAACGTGGACATATCATATATACACTGACGGAAGTAAAAACAAGGATGGCGTTGGGTGTGCGTACATTATTTTAAAAGACGGCAATATTATACAGAGAGGACAATACAGACTATCACCACTATGTACAAACAATCAAGCAGAAAACCTTGCAATTACTGAGGCACTCAAAACACTACACGACATTTCAAGTGACAGAGAGACTAGCATAATCTATACGGACAGCAAAATTAACATAGACCGCATTTACAATAACGAAAACCATAACGAACAGACTGAACAGATCAGACGACTAATCACACTATGTAGACAGAAAAATGTAATAGTGGCAATAACATGGATAAAGGGACATTCCGGAAATTTAGGAAATGACACAGCAGACCAACTTGCAAATACAGCTTCAAGAGACGAAACGATTCCTATTACATACTCTAAACTAACTAAACAGACCATTAAAAATATTTTGATAAACGAATCTTATAAAAAATGGGACGAAAGATGGACAAACACTACTAAAGGACGACAATTACATAAGTACATACCAACTGTATACCAGAGACAAAAAATAACACTTAGCAATTCTAAACAAATACAATTTATATCAGGACATGGACCTACGAAGAGTTACTTGTACAAATTTAAACTAACAAACACAAATACATGTAAATGTGACAATGAGACTGAACAGACATATGACCACCTCTTATATGACTGTACATTACTTGACGGACCAAGAACAAAACTCATCAAGTATATTACTTTACAAAACGGAACTTGGCCGACGGACAAACCGAAACTTTTACTCAAATTCAACAGGGGATTTAATGCATTTATTCAAGATTTGGACGCCATTTTGTAGATATACACCTATTATTGTACACATATGTAATATTACATATGTTTTATTTTATTTTTTATTTTTATTTTTACTTTATTTTTGTTTTTATTTAATTCATTTATTGTTGTATAATGTTTACAATTATTATATAAGAAATATTATAATGTGCTGAAATGTGTGTAGTATCCAAAGGATGGAGCACACAACATTTAAATAAATTCCCACGTTAGAGGGATAAAAAAAAAAAAAAAGAAAAAAAAAAAAAAAAAAAAAAAAAAAAAGATTGATTCTATACAATTTTAGTAACGGAGATATTTCGAATTTTCGAAAATCCTCCCCTCTAAATCCCCCCTCCCAATGGTCCGATTTCAACCATTAACGAACTTGATCTGTCTTTTTACATAAAACGTTTATATATCGAGTTTGGTAACGATTAGATTAACTAAAAACGACCGTTAGATCGGCAACAGACAAATATATATATATATATATAGCATTTTCAACGGACCTCATTTTCGTCATCTCCTGGGTAGGATCGATGGAAAATTTTTGAAAATCGCGTCATGAGTACGACCTCAATAGCTGATTTCCCTTTAGGGAAATCTGCTAAAATCAGGTTTTGTGGTTATTCTCAAGACGAGATATCCATCAAATAATACTTGTAGCCACTACTATTTACAAACAATCAGGCAGAAAACCTTGCAATTACCGAGGCACACAAAACACTGCACGACATTTCAAGTGACAGAGAGAATAGTATAATTTACACGGACAGCAGAATTAACATAGACCGCATTTACAATAATGAAAATCACAACGTACAGACTGAGTACATAAGAAGACTAATTACACTATGTAGACAGAAAAATGTAATATTGGCAATAGCATGGATAAAAGGACACCAGGGAAGTTTAGGAAATGATACAGCAGTCTTAATTTCAAAGAAAGCTTCAAGAGACGAATCAATACCTATTACATACTCTAAACTGACTAAAAAGACCATTGAAATACTTTTGAAACACGAATCTCATAAAAAGAGCTATTTGCATTTTTTAGTTTTCAGTAATCCCTCACTCCTACTGATGCCATATTAGCTGAAAGCCATTCTATTATGAAGAGCTTTATTTGAATCTTAAATACAAAATATTGTTCTAATTGAACATTCACGTTTTGAGATAAATGCACTCAGTGAAAGTGTATTCCTGTATGTATCAGAAATATGTTATTCGGATGTGATTGAGGAAGCTCAATTAAACTTCTTTAAATGGCTTATGTGTCTCCCTAAAAACACTCCTAATGCTTACATTAGAATAGAATTTAACCGTACTGTTTGAGCTTTACCAAACTCGGAATTTAATCGTTTTATGTAAATAGGAAGATCAAGTTCGTTAATGGCTGAAATCGGACCAGTGGGAGGGCGGGATTTTTGAAAATTCAAAATATCTCCGTTATTATACGTCGGATCGAAAAATTGTATAGAATAAATCTTATTGCAAATTAAATTTACTATAAATATTGTTCTACACATTTATTCTGTATCTTGAATATTAACCGAGATATTTGTATTTGTATTCTGCGTGTGGTCATCAGTAGGGTATGTTCGGACTTTCCGCCGAGAGCTCTGGCGGCCGTTCCATTACTATTCGTCCCTCATGAATAGGTTTAGAGGTTAGGTTAACTGTTTTTTGGGGCTAGAAACTACTGGGTTATTACGCCCTAAATAATGTTTTAGGTTTAGAGGTTTCTTACTACTACAGTTGTTATTAGGCAGATTTCTCTATTGTAAAACTTCACGTGTGAAATCTGCTTAGTTTACGCAGCCCCTGCGTGACGGACTTTTTTACTATCATATGGAACTCATTTTCTTTAGGTTTAATTGGTCGAAATTGGAAAATTTCGATTTCCTAAGGGGAAATACCCTAAAATAACACAGGCTCCGTGAAAGGTGCCCTACAATAGTCCAAGGCCTCCAATATTATAATGAGTAAAGCCTTGAGAAAGAATTAGGCCGAGGGTAGTTTAGTATTCAGGGGATGGTGCTGGGCAGGGGGAGCCATCTTAAATAGAATTTCTAAATTAAACAGCAACCCTTAAATTAGTCTTTCCAATTTAACCGTTTGTACACCTCTCAGCTATAGTTCCCTTCAATGATTCAAGAGTTGCTGGCAACAGTTTTTGTCTCTGCGAGTGAATCGCCTCTAAGGTGCGGGCTCACTAAGTGGATTCAGATTTAATAAATTCATGTCGCTCAGGCAGCACTTACTTTTTGGTGGAAGACAGGAACTCTCTTCTTATTCTGGAGTAGAGAATCGATAATGTATTCAAGTATAACTTGATGTATAAATTTCTAAATGCGATTGAAAGTAAAATCGTGTTCTAATGTCTAAGTAAGAAATCGATGTTACTATTGCGGCTCGAATTCATAACGAAGCTGTTGAACATATACATATTATAGTATGGTATATGGGGTCCCAATACAGGAATGTAAAGGAAGGGGGAAATGTGACATAAAAAAGTCCGTCTCGCAGAGACTGCGTAAGCTAAGCAGATTTCCCAAGTGAAGTTTATGAATAGAGAAATTTCAAGAGAGCCGCACAGTTACTAAAACGGCTGAACTGCTAGCCGGAAACTCACGACTACAACCGAAGTTAGCCGATCTCATCATGTCCGTTCAATAATATGCAAATATCTCGGTTAATATTCAAGATAGAGAATAAATGTATATAACAATATTTATAGTAAATGTAATTTGCAATAAGATTGGTTCTATACACTTTTTCGATCCGACGTATAGTAACAGAGATATTTCGAATTATCAAAATTCTCCCCATCTAAACCCCCCTTCTACTACTTCGATTTCAGCCATTAACGTACTTGAACTTTAGTTGTGCATGAAACGCTTATATATCGCGTTTGGTAACGATCAAACAAAAATTGCGGCCTCTAAAGCGTTAACAGACATATATATATATATATATATATATATATATATGTATACACTCAACCGCAAAAAAAAACCGAACTTTTCATTTTTGTCGTATTAAACCTAATTTTCAGCAATTTTCTTTATGTGGGTATTCTAGTTATTACAGAGAATTTAGAGTCTAAGTCCATTGAACTAATCCCTTCAGTATTAGTAAACAATTAGATAAAACTCAGATTAGATTTATTTGTCGTGAAGTTGATCTATTCTAAACTGTAAGTAGTTTTTCGCATATTTAAACATCTTTAATTATCAACCAAGCATTTTCTTTAATTAATGTTATATTTTTATTTCGGTCCAGAATAATGGGTCTTTCAAACTTAGATTGAAGGCCGGAGCTTACGTAGTTTGAAATTGAAGCCGAAACGCTTGGGGTAGCGAAGTCTACCATTCATTGTAATAAAAATGAAGAATAATTTTTTTTTTTAAATGTGTTAATTTTTCATTTTTTTTTTTTTTTTTTTATTTTGTATTTTTTTGTAAATAATCAATAACAATTATTCACTTTTGCAGATTTTGTTTAAATAACCTGTAGATTAACCAATTATTTTAATTAAAAAGATTAATATACATATATATTAAGTATTTAACAAAATTATAAGACTAAATCTAAGTGTCCGGTTTTTTTTTTTGCGGTTGAGTGTATATATATATATATATATATATATATATATATATATATATATATATATATATATATAATTTTGTACGGACCTTATTTTTGTCATCTACCAGGTAGGATCAACGAGTATTTGAGAAAAGTTTTCCAAAATCATGTAATAGGTCCTAAAGTGAAATATTCTAAATAAGGTTGTAACCAGTACAAACCCAGTCCGAATTAGCCTTGGGAGCACAAAGTGGACTTAATTAAATAACACCTACCAATTTTTAAAAAAAAACGCAAGCAAAAGCGTGAATCGCAAATGATTAAATATAGTATATATAAATATAAATATATCATCATATGATGCAAGAAGGATGTGATCATCATATTATTTGAGAGTGGATGTGACAACACATGTTTGTTCTGAGAGCCAAGGTTCGGTAGGTTCCACTCTGTTGGCCAACACCATGTTAATCAGCTGTTTATTGTATTCAGTCAGTGACATTTTCCACAATCCGCAATAGTGTACCTCAAATTTCAGCTGTCGATCTCCAAGCAGGAAGGTCTTTTACTTATATATTTATCCAATATATAAGTATAATATTATATATAGTTAGCCGTGTTACCGGTCGTTGACGCATTGAAATAGAATTGTGAACAACGAAAGCACTATTCCATCAAGTCATATTTATCGATAATAACCCAATCCAGCTTAGAAATTCATTTACACATTGGTGGGTACCTTTCTCATCCTCAGGAAAATTCTGTCCAGCCAGTACAGTAAGCAGAGAAATTTAATATAATTTTAGATAACATAAATATACTAGAATATATATATATATATATATATATATATATATATATATATATATATATATATATATATATATATTATTCTTTTATTTGTTATTCTTTTTGGAGATTTGGTCAATATTGGTGAAAAAATCTTAGTTTATGCCGATATTTCGAAATATTTTATTTTCTCTTCTTCAGGGCTGTAAAATTACAGGTACTACTTTATAACATTGCACATTGTTATTAAACTACAGAGTAAAAGGGTGTTTTTTTCTATTATTACTTACCAAGACTTATGATACTTAAAACTATTACACATGACTATTGCACTTAGGACTAGGGTTATAGTAACCTCCCTTGTTTTGTTTACTCAGCAGGGCAGCCGCCTTGTATTTTGTATATCTATAGTATATTGTCTTTTGTGTAACAATAACTGTATAGTAGCAGCTGTAACATAACAATAACACAATTACTTTCATACAACATGAAAATAGCTTTAATAAAATCTAACAATAATTGAAAAAACACATAATAATAGTTCTAGCATAATATAATAACTGCAGAATAATAATTATAATATAGTCCAACAAACAAAAGACAGAATACTATAGATATGCAAAACATAAGGCTGTGCCCCTGCTGTGTAAACAAAACAAGGGAGGTTTCTATAACCCTAGTCCTAAGTGCAATAGTTATGTGTAATAGTTTTTAAGTATCTTTAGTCTTGGTAAGTAATAATAAAAAAAACACACCCTGCTACACTCTAGTGAAATAACAATGTGCAATATTATAATGTGGTACCTGTAATTTTACAGCCCTGAAGAAGAGAAAATAAAGATTCTCGAAATATCCGCATAAACCAAGATTTTTTCACCAATATTAACCAAAACTCCGAAAAGAATAACAACACTATATATTAATATAACATGGTCAGGAACTTGGGCAACCAAATGTATGCTGTTCGATACACTTAGTGAAAGTGTACTCCTGTATGTATCTGAAATATGGGGCCCTGGTTATTCGGATGTGATTGAGAAAGCTCAATTAAACTTCTTTAAATGGCTTATGTGTCTTCCTAAAAACACTCCTAATGCTTACATTAGAATAGAATTTAACCGTACACACACCCAACTGAAAATTTTCAAGAGGATGTTGAATTGGTGGAAGGCTCTACAAGAGAAGTCGGCAGATGATCTATCAAGACTGTGTTACATGCGCCTAAAGGAATTATCTGCCAATTATTCAATGCCATTTAATTGGGTGAATGAACTGGAAGGGTATCTTGGGTGCATAGGAGGGAGCTTGGAGGAATTGGAAAGGGCGGAAAATATTAATGGAAAAATAAAGACTTATTTAGAAGCTCTCGAAAACCATTTAATTTCGGTAGATATTGAATGAGTTTTAAGCAGCACATATATTAAGTACTTTAGAAGAATTAGCTCTCTTGGCAGAGGCGAGGAGTACCTGTACCAAAATGTGCCATTTTTTAAGACCAAAGTTATATCTCAAATCCGTTTATTAGGTACAAAAAATCAAAGCTTGATAGTTGGCAGGACAATTTACATATTCAATCCAGAAAAGCCATGCCCCTTTTGCGAAGATAGCCAAGACACTGCTCAGCACTTCATCCTTAAATGTTTTAGCAGAGAGAAGAAACCACCTCCTGAAAAGTCTCAAAATTCCACAGCAATCCATGAATAATCTGTTTGACTTTATGGGCAAGAATAAAATAAACTACATATATGTTTACATACTTAGGAGTATTTACGTCAGAGAGAAAATAATGCAAACAATGTAATTATTAAAATAAAATAAATGTTTTTTTTTTTGTAATCGTTGAATAATGGTAACATTACTAAACTGAAATGAGTGAAGAAAGTGAAACATTTAGCAATAGAGTGAAGATTGCCTTCTTAATTAGTAATAAGTATAAATTAAAAAATAATTTGAAGTTGGAAATTAAATGCTTCTAAATGTTTCTTAACATTGTAAGAATTTATTTTAACAAAATAAATTGAAATGTGAATGAATTATTGGTGGAAATAATCAATATATTTTAAAATTTAAATATAATAATAATTATCTTCCTTGTTTATAACCTGCACTTGTTTATAACTGCACTATTTCACAATCATCACTAGTAGTTTTATAACTATGCTTATAACCTGGGCAGCTGCAATTGTTGGATCAGCTAACTTTCAAATAAAGCTGCCAGATGAGACTAGCATATATACAGCTGAGCTTGAAGCCCTGAAACTTGCGATAGACAATATACCTGAAACTACAGACACGGACATCATAATTTGCACTGACTCTCTTAGCTCATTACATTCACTAAAAAACATATATAGTTCACATCCACTCATCTCGTACATATTACACAAAATCCAGACATTAAACAAAAAAATAACTATGTACTGGTTACCCGGACATACAAACATTAAACAAAGCACACAAGTAGACGAACTTGCCAAGTCAGCTACTCAAAAAAGAACTCACGACAACACATACTGTACACACCAAGATATTCAAGCCCAAGCAAAACATATGATACTCAATTCATGACAGAAAACTTGGTTTACTACAACTGATAACAAATTTCGAGAACTGAAACATTCACTTGGTGAATGGCCTTCCTCAAAAAGGCTAATTAGAAAAGAAGAAGTAGTTTTAACGAGGTTGAGAATTGGCCATTCACGACTAACTCACACTTACCTACTTACTGGAGAAGACGAACCCTACTGCCAACACTGTAACTGTAGACTTACTATAAAACATATACTTACTGACTGCTATCTAAGGACTCACATAGACCTACCATACACTTCCACTGAATTACTACATGACTGTAGCCCGTACATAGACCGCGTATTACAATACTTGAAACAAAACAACATTTTCAAAAAATTATAATGTAGGGCAATACTGAAAATATTTGCAGAAATGAGCATACTTACGTAAATATAATAATTATATGTTATAGGTTAAATATGTTATATGTTGAATATGTTATATATTAAATATGTTATATGTTAAATATGTTATATGTTAAATATGTTATAGGTTATATGTTAAATATGTTATAGGTTATATGTTAAATATGTTATATGATAATTATTATGCTGTATATTAAATAACTGATTCGTCGCTAAATCGCCCCTGTTGGGAAATGCGATTATTGTATGAATAATAATAATAATAATAATAATATAACCTTTCACAACCATGCTTATAACCTACCAACAACATACCATAATCTTCACAACATCCTAATTTTGTTCATATTCTGGCTAGATCTGATCATGTATTACACGATTACAGAAAAAAATTTAATATTACACTTGTGACGAAAGTAAATTTACAACTCTCGTGAAATTACCACACTCGCTTCGCTAGTGTGGGTAAACGTTTCACTCGAGTTGTAAAATGATCTACTTTCGTCACTTGTTCAATAAATAACTATTTTTCTATAGTAATTATTGTATATAGTTTTTTATTTTTAAATGAATTCTATGTTTATGTTTATATAAATAAAAGATAAAAGAAAAATGTAATCATAAAATGTGGCTGAATAAAATTGTTAAATTTTAAAAGCAATAGAATATTCATTCATTCATTCATATTTATCGACAAAATTTTTTCCCTTTAAGAAAATAATTAATTAAATAATTAAGCGAAATCTCAAAGTTTCTAAATCGTGTGAAATGGATCAATCACCAAATGTAATTTAAAGTTGAATTACGTCAGTCACAATTGGGCGTGGTTAATCCATGGCCCATTCATAAATTGACGAAGCTACCTCCCTCTGGGAGACTAATGAAGAAGTTTTAAGTTGAACAATCGTTGGAACTTTCACGATTAAATAAATTACCTTTTTCTTTCAGGCTCCACGTCAATTTGACCGAAAGAAACTTTTGTCCTTTGAGTATAAGAACTCCAATTAAAGTTGAGAAGTGCTTTTATATGGATGTACCTTCAATAATCTATTAAACCTTCCCAGCCAAGACTAATGGACTCTCCAATTATTTATAGTCTTAGGGGTAAAACTATATACTCAGGAATATCAGGGTGTATTTCAACAAATATATATATATATATATATATATATATATATATATATATATATATATATAGTATATGTTATTTTAATGATATGTAATTATGGTACTTCACTAAAAAACAGCTTAATTGAATTAATGCATACATATTAGAATATATAATTTATACTAGATTTTCCGTATGTTATAAATGAATTGAACCATATAACCATATAACTTTCTGAGGGCTAGGTGTTTTAATGCTCTTCATATTCGAAGGAGTATTAAGGGCGAAGAAATGTGAAAGATATTGTGGGCGGTAAAGCTATTGTACAAACCCATACATTTTGGCGGCGATATAAAGGGTAAGAGATGGAAAAGGGTCGGCCTAGAATGGAAAACTTTCAGTAAAAACCCTTTCGCAAAAAGTGATTTGCCCATCCTTTGGAAATTGCAGAAAATATATTCTGGCTTTTTTCTCGGTTGAATAGCACACCTGTTGCAGCTCCAGGTATCATAAAAAGAAAAAAAAAAGATCAGAGATAAATCCACTATGAAATATGAGAAGCCCTTGGCAACATTTCCCCACAGCCATTATCTCACAATATCTTTTCTCAACACAAAAATTTATCAAATAGATTACTAAATGAAAAACTTCTTATTTTTATACTTTACCTTTCTTTCAACAACACTATTTGCCCTGAAAAATATAAGTTCAGTGCATTAAACTAGGCATTCGATGAGAAGTTTCGGATAATGATTAACCCTCGGTCGTGCGCATCAAGAATATTCTGCCTCCGGGCGCGTGTATCTCAAAGATCATCCTCAACCGTTTTTACGAAAATACAGTTTATATATATATATATATATACTGAACATTTTAGTTAAATATATATATATTGCACTAAAATGTTCAGTGTGTGAATAAAAACCATAACAGAGGAAGTATTTGTTTGAAAGAAGTAAATAATTTTCAAAATTGACAAGTATTATAATAAAAGAAATCTTGGTAGATAAAATAAGCAAGTTGGTTATAGATTCATTATTATTAAAACAGTAGACGATAATTTTTAAAATATAATTAGAAAATACAAATATCAAACGTAATTGTTTAAATGCACATGTCTTAATTATATATAATTCATTTCAGTTTGTGTACAATATAAAAAAATTATCTAAATATAACTTCATTCAAAAATAAGTAGCACGAAATCACTTTTAGATAAGATTTATTAAAAATCATCTAAATTTGAATGTACCAATCCTTTTAAAAAGAGCAGTTTAATTATTATTTCTTTTGCAGAGCTGCATTACAATTAGGAATAGCATGGAAGGGGCTCAGGTTAGCCATGTGAGTTAAAGCGTTGACCTTAATCTCGCATGATAAACCTAGAGTGGCGAGTTCGATTCTCACCTGGGCAAAGGAAATTATTTAGTCACGAAATTCATTAAATAACATCCTAAGTCCACCCTGGCTAGAATAGGGTGGTAAACTGTAGATAACTCGTCCCAATTAGCCTTAGTTGCAAAATGTGGAAGTAAATAAATAACAAGAAAGCATGGAACTATGATTAAAAAAAAATTGTTTTTGCAAATCTCTCAAGAGTATTTAGTACACCTACATTTCATTTCAGTTTTCCTTGGTTCACGTCATTTTCTTTTGTTCGTTGTAGCGGAGTTCATTTACTTACTTGAGTTCATTTTATGGTCCAATGAATCTCTGTACTCTTCAAGTTTCGTCCTTAGTTCGGTTTGTAAACGTGTACTGTTGTCACTGCGCCGTACAATATTTTCTTGTATACGTTCTACTGAAAGCTCATGTATGAGAAAAATAATAGACAAATAGGGTTATATGATTCCATTTAATAAAGTCGAATGTATCAGACAATTACAGATACTTGAAACTTTATAGTTGAGACTTTACTTTGCTGATATAAGTTGCTATTTAAATTTCCTTCAATACGAGCACTTGATAAAGGAGTAATATTCCCTTTAAAAATTTAAATTGACAACTTAATTTGTATTTTAATTAGTTCTGAAGAGTTTCATAACTGAAGATATGTCCTATGAAGTATCTCAGTCGAGCTATCCATAACCTTACCTATCTGTTTAAATGGAATATACTTTATCTCACATGGTAAACCTAGAGTGGCGAGTTCGATTCTTGCCTGGGCAAAGGAAATTATTTAGTGACGAAATTCATTAAATAACATCCTAAAATCCCACCCTGGCTAGAAAAGGGTGGTAACCTGTAGATAACTCGTGCCGATCAGCCTAAGTTGCAAAAAGTGGTCGTTAATAAATAATAATAACAATAATAAATGGAATATAATGTAATAAGAAACTAGTTCATGGCAGCAAGGGAACGACCCCCCCCCCTCCCCCCTTTACCCAAGCGATGCCTTCGGGATCGCCATGCGCCGACTAGGGCTTCGCACTAGGATTACTGATTTTTAATTATACATGTATTTTGCAGATTAATATTCTTATCGTTGCATCTGTGATTTTTATTTCAATAATAAAATTCATCTCCATTTGGTAAGAAAATTTCATAAACTATATCATTAAAAAAGAAAAAAGAAAGATTGATTTGGGCTATCTATCTCTAAATGAATGACCTATATTCATGAAATCTTTTATATTAAGAGAAGATATTGAGATAAAATTGCTTTAAAAATATTAAACAATTATTGAATCGTTATCATGTAATGTGCAATGAATAATATACGTTATCAAAAACCATTCAAAATTAATTTTGTAAATATGGGAAATGGGGAATCAACTTTTTAGATTATATTAAAATTGTATATTACATTTTTCATAAGTAAAAATATTATATAAGTAAAAATAAGGAATTTTTAGTTTTTTTTTTCAAATATAAAACATTGAAATAAAAGTCCGGCACGCAGGAGCTGCGTTAACTAAGCGAATTTCACACGTGAGCCACATTTTTGCATTTATCTCAAAAATTAAAAGTTCAATGTGAGCAGAATTAGGTATTTATGCGTCATATTCATACTATAACAGCTTATTGTTAATATAACATGAGTTGGAGAGAGGGTTTATTGAAGGCCGAAAATTATATACTTAAAATATCACGGTTAATAACCAATATAGTGAAAGAACGTACATAACAACATTTATAGAACAAGAGATGAAGTTGGTTCTGTACAATTTTTCGATCCAACCCATAATAATGTAGGTATTAACAATTTTCGAAATTCCTCGGATTACATAAACAACTCTCGGTTTTATAATAAACCACATTATTCGAAGCTTAAATACCAAATATTGTTTAAAGTGGCCTTTATTACAAAAGATACAAGCAAATATGTTCTGGTGACCCCCCACCCCCGTTTTAAGTTCTTGGACTACTAAAATTTGATTGATTGAGACAAAAATTATTCTGATTCATTATAAATTACAATACTAGATATAGTACATAGTTTTCAACATTTGAGTGGTTAAAATAAAAATTATTCTGATTCTTTATAAGATAAAGTACTAGATATATTAAATAGTTTTCAATAAAATTAATACGTTATATTCAGATATATTTCAGTAATTGTTTTTCTTTTGTGGTGAAGAATATTTATATCTATCAGCACTGAGAGGTTGGCAGACCTGTTTGTTTAATATTCAGACGCATTTCCGTTGGGAGGTTACTATAATTGACTGAAAGATTTCTCTTTACCGTTTGTATTTATTCTCTTAATATTCACGATGGTTTTACGTGTTACCAGTATGTAGATGTATCTATTGTACAAATTCACGAGGGAAATCTGCTTAGTTTACGCAGTCCCTGCATGACAGATTTTTATTAATATGGCATGAGTAAAAGTGGGGGTTCAGTGAAGGCCGAAGACTATTCGCAATAATATTGATACTATATCATTTTTCGATCCGACGCTTAAAACGTTCGTCAAGCAGGGGCTGCGTAAACTAAGCAGATTTTTCACGTGAAGTTTTACAATAGAGAAATCTGCCCAATAACAAGTGTATTAAGGGATCTCTAAACGTCTTCACGAGGGACGAACAGTTACGAAAACGGCCACCAGAGCTCTCTTCGGAAAGTACCGAACAGCCCACTCCTGCCGACCACACACAGAATACAAATGCAAATATCTCTGTTAATATTCAAGATACAGAATAAATGTATAGAACAATATTTATAGTAAATTTAATTTGCAATAAGATTGATTCTATAGAATATTTCGATCTGACGCATAATAACGGAGATATTTGGAATTTTCAAAACTCTCCCTCTAAACCCCCCCCCCTCTGGTCCGATTTCAGCCATTAACGAACTTGATCTTCCTTTTTCCATAAAACGATTAAATTCCGAGTTTGGTATCTATCAAACACAAATTGCGACCGCTAGAGCGTTTTATATATATATATATATATATATATATATATATATATATATATATATATATATATATATATATTTTGAACGGACCTCATTTCCGTCATCTCCTGGGTAGGATCGATGCACATTTGAAGAAATTTTTCGAAACTCACGTCATGAGTACGACCTCAATAGCTGATTTCCCTTGAGGGGAATCTGCTAAATCGGTGAAATTTCGGAATTCGTCCCTCTAACACCCTCTCTCCCACTGGCCCTATTTTAGCCGTTAACGAACTTGATCATTATTTTTACAGAAAACGTTTAAATACCAAGTTTGGTAACGATCATCATCGATCGTCATCTACTCGGTAGGATCGATGGACATTTGAAGGCATTTTTCTAAATTCCCATCATGAGAAAAACCTCAATAGGAGAATTCCTCTAAGGGATAACTTCTAAAAACACAATTTCTGTTGAAGGGAGGATTTTGACGTAGAACAGTGTTATTGAGGACTGCTGAGCCGGCAGCTGAGGTGTCGTCTGGAGACAACCGAGGCTTCTCCAGCTAGAACTATTTCTACCTTTCAAACCATCCTGTTATCATTGGACCAGCACCTTCCAGATTAATACAGCTCGAAGCGGATACCCAGACTATGATAACTATCAGCATAATTCCCTCGGGAGAAATCCGCTATTGAGGTTGTACACATAATGGAATTTTCGAAAAGTTTCTTTATATGTCCAACGATCCTACCCAGGAGATAATGAAAATCAGTTCCGTTCGAAATTTGATATAAGTACTAGCGGACCCGACAGAAGTTGCCCTGCATGATATTTCAAGTGATAAGGCTATTAAATTTAATAATATTATGTTTAAAACAAAAGCTGCTTTTAATAACACAAAAAAACAACTTTTGTTATGTGCACGTTTGCCTAAAAACAAATAGAAAATGAAATATCTCGAATTTTTTATTCAGGCCTCCCTTATAACCTCCCACTCCTCTTCAAACCTAAAAACTTTAATATGGCTTATAATCTTGGTAGAATTAATGCTAATTAACATTGTTAATTTCGGTTCAATCGTTAAAATAAAATAAAATTGTTGGCTCCCACTTTAATTTTTTAGTGTATATCTCGTTTATACTTTGTTATACGACAAAAGTGAATATAACAAAAGTTACTCTAAATAACAAAATAAACAACTTTTATCCTGTGCATATTGCAGAAAAAATATCGCTATTTTTAATTATAGGCCTCCCTTACAACCCCCACTCCTGCTCCATCTGCCAGGCTGATTTGTAAATCTAAACTATCCAGGGCGTCACCCAAACGCGTACAAAGAAATTCATTCAAATCGGTCCGGCCGTGTGAGTTCAGTGACATACACACGTACAGTAGAATTATATATATATAAGTACACTACAGGAGGAATTCCGAAAATTCAAAGTAACTTCAGTTATTATACGTTGGACCGGAAAACCGTATAGACCACTCTTCTTGATTACTTAATGTCCTATGATTGTTGTCATGTACATGTTTTTTCTATATAGAATATTAACCGAGATGTTAAATATTTTAGTTTTCGGTCATCAATAAACCCAACTTCTACCCATTTCATATTAACTATAAGCTGTTATATCATTAACCCATTTACGTCCACTGATGCGTATATGCAACATTAATTTAGCAATTTTTTTTATTTTTGTAAGCTTAAATATTTTTCTATTTTATTACATTGGCTTATTATTTAAGGTTTCTAATTATTAAAAATAGTTTTTAAATAAATTTTGTGTTTTTTTATCCACTGAAAAATATTAGTACAGTTGGTTATTTTTCAACGATAATTAGCACTAAGATTTAAATGTTAATTTCAGCCAAATAAAGGTTGCTACAATTAAATTATCAGATTCCTCGTTTAAAACATTGTTTTTTTTCATTGTTCGGACGAAATTGCTGTATTCAATTCTTATATTCTTTTTAGAATAGTCGTTTTACTTTAATGTTGCGATAACGCATCATTGGCCATTACTATGAATTTTGTCCAATGAAGAGAAGTCCTTGCTTGTTCACCTCCCCGACTTGTCTAATGAAGACGTGCTCATGCATGTTCATGTCCTTCCCATAATTTCGGTCCAGAGTCAATAAAGAAAGCAAAACGCTACAATAGAAAAAATAAACAAGAAGAGATTATACCCCAACCTTATATAATCTATCAGTATAACAAATTCATGGGAGGAGTAGACTTGCATGATAATGGAGTTGCAAACTACAGAATAAAAATCCGTGGAAAAAAATGGTGGTGGCCTCTTTTTATAAATATGATTGACAGTACTGCGATAAATGCCTGGAAAATTTTTAATATAGCAAATGAAAGCAAGATAGCACTGCTTGATTTCAAATCCTGTATTGCAAGGAACTTGTTGCAATTTGAGAGTATAGAGCTGATTCCTAGATCTATCAATGAACAACCAAGAAGAGGAAGACCTACTGCAAACTCGGTGTTAGATGAAGTGAAAAAGGACAAAATCGGACATTTGATCGTCAGGGATGAGACAAGGCAAAGGTGTAGAGTATGTAAAAGTCCAGACAATTTATAGGTGTGAGAGATGTAATGTTAAATTACACCCAGATTGCTTCGAATATTCGAAATAGTTTCGAAAATTCGAAATATCTCCGTTACAGATTTAATCTTATTGCAAATTAAATTTACTATAAATATTATTATATACATTTATTCTCTATATTGAATATTAACCGAGATATTTGCATTTTTATTATATCTGGGCGTATAACGGATGAGTGATTCCCGCCAAAAGCTCGGTCGGCCATTTCTTTAACTGTTCGGCTCTCGTGAAATTTGTCTATTGTAAAACTTCTCGTGCTTTTAGCAGATTTCCCTTAAGGGAAATCAGCCTTTGAGGTCGTACTCATGACGCGATTTTCGAAAAATTTCTTCAAATGTCCATCGATCTTACCCAGGAGATGACGAAAATGTGGTCCGTTAAAAATTATATATACATATATATATATATATATATATATATATATATATATATATATATATATATATGTATCGAAATATCTCCGTTACCATACGTCGGATCAAAAAATTGCATAGAACCAATCTTGTTGAAAATTAAATTGACTCTAAATATTATTCTATACATTTATTCTCTATCTTGAATATTAACCGAGATATTTGCATTTTTATAAAATGTGGGCTTATAACTGATGAGTTTCCCGCCAAAAGCTAGTTCGGCCGTTTCCGTAACTGTTTGATAGATAGATAGATATTTTATTGGCTTCTGTTTACAACATGTTGCCAAGAGTTTGGCCAATTAGTGTTAGTATGGTTATTAATATATTGTAACTTCTTAGAGTATGTGAAATAAAATAATAATAATTCGTAGAATTACAACTGAACACATTAAACATTGGCACGTAATACAATATTCATACTAATCTAAATAATTATAATACTTAATTCAATAGATCATAATCTAATGTAAATGTAGATTAATTCATTCTTTTTTAATGTCTAAATAAAGATCAGTTTTCTAACATATCAGATTAACATAGCTATTCTCTAAGCTAAGTATAACTCTTCTAATAATAAGTATAACTGCATATAATAAATAATGTGCCGATTATTATTGAATAAGCACCCCCATAAAAATAATAAAATTCTTTCTTTTATATTGTTAACTTTCACAAACTTTTGATAAGAAACAAAAAATATCATTAACTTTACTTTCATTGTAATCCAAAATGTTTACCAATGATAGGTATTCTCTTTGAGGCACTATATATTTGTCAAGGAATTTTACTGTCTGATGTAAAAGCGGGGCAATACAGTAGTAAATGATTCAAATGTAGGTAAATATATTTTTGGCACCATTTACATACCTCTCCAGTTTTTATAATTTGAGTCATGTTTCTGTAGGATAATTTTAAATACTCGCTAGAGGAAATCCTTATTTGACTGATAAGTTTGATTTTATTTATGTTTGTGTGGAACGTTAAATAATTTTCAGGGAGAGAATGGTTAAAACTGCAAATACTTCTATATATTCGGCTGTAACTTGAGTTAAGAACTCTATCCACGTCAACGGAATGGAGATTGTTTACAATTGTTTCAATGATTGTGATCTTGTTGGCTAGCAAAGTTTGTTGGTCTAAAGATTCGAAAAAATATTCTTCAACATAATTATTTCCTGCTATAAATTTTACTTGTGACACCCAATTGTATATGATGTCGCTTTTCCTATTGTGCAAACTATGGAGCTTAAGAAAACATTTTTTCGGAAGTCGGTGGTCAGGCATTGAGAGCAGTTTAACACAGAACTGTTAGGTTTTCGTATGAAGATTTCTCTATTGTATAACTTCACGTGGAAAATCTGCTTAGTTTACGCAGCCCCTGCGTGACGGACTTTTTCAAGTGATTCAGAGGCTTTGAAATGTTACCAGGATTTCTGGATTATTCACAGAAAGAGGACCTGCACTAATGGACATTACATGAAGTTGTATAGTACAGGTGATGTATGCCCCAGATGGAGGTGCAATAAGTTGAGTTGCAGAAATGAAGTCAGCGTCTTTAAGGACACATGGTTTGAGAATAGTCACTTACCCTTGACGAAATCATTACTATTAATCTATGCGTGGGAAATGAATATTCCAGTATTAAGTTTTGCAAGAAAGAACTGGGGATATCTTGTAAGACTGTTGTTCATTGGAAGAATCATTGTGGTCCTCACTAAAACGTAGAAATAAACATGAATGTGGAACAAGGAGAACAATGGTAGAGTCCTACATATGTGAGTTTGTCTGGCGAAGAAGGCATCAAAACGATGACTTATTTAATGCAATATTATCAACTATGAAAGTTTATTGGCCACCAAAGAAATGTATTTTTTGTTATTTTTATACTTGTAATAAATGTGGTCCAGTTTCTCTTAAAACTTTCTTTTATCAATGTTTATAATAGTTTATTAGTAAGAGTTATATCACTGGTATTTCTAAAATCATGTGATTATAACCTAATTTGAAACGCGGGGCTAATGTAAAAAAGACCCCTACTTTTGTGTTTAATTTTGAAATTTGTTCTAGAATCTGAATAATTAGAGGTCCTTTATCCGCCAATAACAAATATGATCTTTAGTGTATACTGAAACTGCTAAATATCAAACATGGTAAATTTACTCATTTACCATATTTGACATTTTGCCGTTTCAGTAAATACCAAAGGTCATATTAGTTATTAGCGGATATAGGAGCTGTAATGGTACATTCCAAATATTTCCGTTATTATGAGTTACACCGTAAAATGTTATATAACCAGTCGCCTGTTGATAGCAGATTTTCCATAAAGGAAATCAGCTATTGAGGTTGTACTCATGATGGAATTTTCGAAATTTTTCTTCAAATTCCCATCGATCCTACCCAGATGACGAAAATGACGTCCGTTCAAAACTGTATCTACATATATATATATATATATATATATATATATATATATATATATATATATGTATATATATATATATATTTGCCTGTTACCGCTCTAGCGGTCGCAATTTTTGTTTGATCGTTACCAAACTCGATATTTAGTCGTTTTATGTAAAAAGAAAGATCAAGTTCGTTAACGGCTGAAATCGGACCAGTGGGAGGGGGGGGGGTTAGATAGGAGGATTTTCGAAAATTCGAAATATTTCCGTTACTATACGTCGGATCGAATAATTGTATAGAATCAATCTTATAGCAAATTAAATTTACTATAAATATTGTTATATCTGATAAGTTTACGAAGCCCCTGCGTGACGGACTTTCTTACAATTGTGGTTTTATCCATTCTTTCGTAACTTAAGTAGTAAGCGAGTTCTTAATTTCTTGTTTTCTGCCTTCGGTAACCCCCACCTTCTGCTTATCAGTTTGTTTTACATATAAATAGTCACAATTGTTATTCATTTGGAAAATCTGTTTAGTTTACGCAGCACCAGCGTGTCGGACTTTTACTAATTCAGTGATTAAATGATTGCCCATAATGAAAATATGTTCGTTTAATTGCAACACGTATACCAACTAATACGGAAATGAAAGAATGATTTAAAACCTCATTAACACGATCATTAACATTGAGCAGTCTTGACAAGTAATCGAAAATAGTAGACTTACTTTCAGAGAAAATAATTTCATTCTCCTTTTACAGCATTTCTTCTACTTTATAATTCAAAATTCGTAAGCACCATGATTAAATATGGGAACCGAACTTGCAATTAGGGCTATGACGAAATGGAAAAAGTCCGTCACGCAGGGACTGCGTAAACTAAGCAGATTTCCCACGTGAAGTTGTACAATACAGAAATCTCCATACGAGAGGCGAGCAGTTATAGAAACGGCCGAACTAGCTTTTGGCGGGAAACTCGTGCGTTATCGGCCCACATTTAATAAAGATGCACATATCTCGGTTAATATTCAAGATAGAGAATAAACGTATAGAACAATTTTTATAGTAAATTTAATTTCCAATAACATTGATTCTCTACACTGTTTCGATCTGACGCATAATAACGGAGTTATTTCGAATTTTCAAAAATCCCCCCTCCCACTGGTCCGATTTCAGCCATTAACGAACTTGATCTTTCTTTTTACATAAAACGATTAAATATTGAGTTTGAGCTAGAGCGTTAACAGACAAATATTTATATATATATACATATATATATATATATATATATATATATATATATATATATATATATATATAAATATATATATATATATAATTTTGAACGGACCTCATTTTCGTCATCTCCTGGGTAGGATCGATTGACATTTGAGGAAATTTTTTAAGACTCGCGTCATGAGTACGACCTCAATAGCTGATTTCCCTTAAGGAAAATCTGATAAAATATTCCGTCGAATATCAAAGACAAAAAAGGATATTGAGGGGGGGGGGGTAATCAAAACCAGCTCTAGAGGAATGACCAAAAGTTTGAACTTTGTAAACCGGGAGGGGGGGGGGTAATCCCAGAGTTTGTGTGCTCAGGTCTGCCAACACTCCTCATTTATTATATTTGTATCCAATACAAGTCATTTATCATGGAAATTATAAAACTTGTTTCATTACTCCCTTGAAGCGCTTTCTCGTGTCAGTGTCTAAAGACCATCAACCATTCCCTATCAAACCGATTCTTTGGAAAGCAAATACGACGTTGAATATTTTCCATAACGGTGAATCTGCGTTAAAGGCTACATAAACTCTTTTGACTTGAATTTCGAAACATTTCCTCGAATGACCATCGATCGTTTGCAAATATATATATATATATATATATATATATATATATACTAGCTCAGATGCCCGCTTTCGCCCGGGAATTCATTTGAGGCTGAATGGTGATGGTATTTTTTTGGCAAGGCTTTACTTTGCACAATATTTTGACATTTAGCCTTCCCAGTGTTTAGGGTTAATACCCGTCGTTTCTGTGGATTTGGTAATAATAAAATTAATTTTTTATGTAAGACTTCACTGTCTTCCATATTGTCATATTTCCCGTTTCCTGTGCATTATGCATAGATTTGAATTATTAAGGACAAAATATTAACATAGATTTGAATTAATTTTTCCAGGTGAGGTACCTGATAGTTCATATTAAAAATAATTGTTGAGCAAATTTCTCTAAATAACAAAATAAACAACTTTTGTTATGTGCATATTTGCCGAAACCCCAATAAGAAACGAAATATCACTATTATTAATTTCAGGCCTCCCTTATAACCCCCACTCCTGTCTGTCCCTAGAAATTTTGGTATGGCTTGTTATAATGAAAGCGTTAGTGCTAATACACATACCGAGATTTATTTATTTCGGTTGGGTCTTTTGTCCCAAATAAAATTGTTCTCTTCCGCTATAGGTTGTAGCCTATATCTCGTTTATAATTCGGCATAAGAAAAAATTGTATATTACAAAAGTTACTCTAAATAACAAAATAAAGAACTTTTGTTCTGTTTATATTTGCCGAAACCCCAATAGGAAACGAAATATGGCTATTTTTAATTTATGGCTTCCCTTATAACCCTCACTCCTGCCCGCCCCCAGAAATGTTGGTATGGCTTGTTATAATGAATGCGTAAGTGCTAATACATATACCGAGTTTTATTTATTTTGGTTGGGTCTTTTGTCCCAAATAAAATTGTTCACTTCCGCTATAGGTTTTAGCATATATCTCGTTTATAATTCGGTATGCGAAAAAAGTGTATATAACAAAAGTTACTCTAAATAACAAACTAAACAACTTTTGTTATGTTCATATTTGCCGCAAAATCAATAGGAAACGAAATATGGCTATTTTTAATTTCTGGCTTCCCTTATAACCCCCACTCCTGTTCGTCTCAGAGGATATTAATATAGCCTAAAGTCTAAGTTGGGTTAGTAGTAATATACATACCAAGTTTCATAAAATTCGGTTCAGCTGTTTATGCGTGAAAAGGTAACAAATAAACAAACAGACACCAAAGAAACAAAATGCAGTTATGGTGTCTATGACATGTGAAACGAAAGGTATCGTGAAATTTCGCGAAAAAAATCATTGTACAGACAGTGGTTACAATTATATATATATATATATATATATATATATATATATATATATATATATATATATATATATTGTTGCGTTTTATTACAAAACCAGTAATAAACGTTGTTGATAATAGTTCTTTTGGATTGCAAAATTAAACACACCCAAGTATCACAGTTTTTATCCCTGCACAATTTATTAAACAATGCACAATACACTTGGTTAATTATTCTTAATTACTACTCACAATAAGCAATGATAGCGCCACTGTTCTTGTTATCACACCGTCCAAAAATTCACTGACGGCCACTGAAATTCACAGAAAGAGGACACTGTACTGTTTTAAACACGGCACTAAACTGTTACTTACAGTCACGGCAGAACACTGTTCTTCACATAAAAACACTTTACCGCACTGCACTAAACGCACCTGATAACAGCAGAGAGCAACACTAAACTAAACTACACTACAGCCAGGAATGGAAGAGACCTGCTGGCTTCCCCCCACCAAGCCGCCAGTTTCCGTGAAAAGACTACTGTACTACCTGGATCACAAACGTCGTCACTTCATCTTAGCCGCCTACTGTACAATATTAGTGAGTTGACCTTAGCTTTTCTTGCCCGGCGACATATATTCCTCATGAATTACTACAGTAAATAATAAAATTCAACCTGAATCATCTTATTGGCAATTATTATTAATATTGTGCTAATTTTTAACCCACAAAAAGTGTGGCAATAAAAAAAATCTATATACTTTTTATCACTTTACAAAGCCGAATTAATAAAAAATACGGTTTTGTATATCTAACGATATTCTTCACATTTCACTATTATTGTAATTCCTATTTATTTTATAGTTTTACAATTTTTTATACAAGACATTTATCATTCACAATAATTCATTAAAGAATTTAAATAAATAACGTTAAAGAATTACAGATGAAATGATTGTAATTAAATAAGGTAACGTTAAATAATGATACCACCGTATAAAAAATAAATAAAAAAAAATGATTTATTAATATTAAAATTAAATTTGTTTTGTGCTTATAATATTATTCTGATTCACTACTGCTAAGCTGTAAATCATCTTCCGACTCGCTCCCATCAATGGCGATTATCATGCTGTCCACAAAATTTTCCATTTGTCCATCTTTTAGCCAATATTCCTCTTCTAAATTGTGGACGTGCCGACAATAACCAGCCCAGTCATCAGCTGTTATTGATCGTAATCCTAAAGGATATGAATAATTAACGGACTTTAACGCCGATATGTCGTAAAATAGTAAAATGTGTTATTGTGTAAAATTTATTTCTTACCTTCATTTATTAATGATTCCAGATTAGTCATTGAGAGTTCACCGCTTACATTTCTTTCACGCACAAATCTCTTCAGCTTAGCCCAAGCCAGTTCTATCGGATTTAAATTACACATGTAAGGTGATAATCTTAGAACGTTATGTTCATATGCCTCTAGGATTTGGTCAATTTTAAAAACTCTTTTTCTAGGTGCTATATTTTTGACCATGTCTAGAAGCATATACCGTCTCATGCTCATATCCGCAACTGCACCATTCTTATTAAGCCAGTCTACCATTTCTGTCTTGTTTGAAGAGTTGGTTGGTGGCTTATTTAATTGCAAATTATGATATGGGGCATTATCCATTATTATAACAGAAGAGGCTGGCAACTTTGGAAGCTCTTTTTCCCTAATCCATTTGGTAAAATTTCCACCATTCATTTGCCCGTGGTAATCTCCTGTTGAGGTGCCACCTCTAAATACAAGTTGACAATCAGGTAAAAATCCATTGTTAGACCCAATACCAACAACAATAAAGCGTCTGGTACCTGCTAAAGAGGATGTAACCCCCGTAATACCTGGGCATTGCCAACACTTTCCCATGGTTAAATCAGTGTCCAACCACGTCTCATCTATGAAGAAGATTGGACGTCCACATTCCCGATATCTTCTTATTGCGTGAAGATATCTTCCTCGCCAGTCAACTATGTGAGGCCTTTCTATTAAAATTTTTCGTCCACTTTGGGATTTCCTCCAACTAAATCCCATATCTTTTAGCAATTTCCGCAAGGATTCGCGGCCGAGTTTAAAATTTATACTTTTCCTCAATGAAGTGAGAAGTTTAGGTACAGAAGGCACAATTTTTTGTCTCACATAAAAATCCTCAATTGTCCGTCTAATAACATTTCTATCAAAATTATCTACCGTAATAGGACGACGGCCTAGGGGCTTCATTGGCGATTGTAAATTTCCTTCTGGAGACTTCTTTTTCTCTGAGGCTATTCGTTTCACTGTCGCCGGAGAACATTTTGTATATAAGGTCGTCCTCTTTTGAGGGCTAGTAAACGGAGCCAATAAATCATTTTTTCTTTTTTCTTCGATGCAAGCCTCCAAAACATTTCCAATAACTCTCCTCTCTTTACTATGAATAATGTGTCGCTTCTCAGCACTTTGAGTGGATGGACCGGGTCGAGACATATTCACAACAAAACAATTTAGAAGAAACTACTTGCACAATACCGGGCAGGTTAATGAGTTCTGGGCATGAATGTTTTCAGGTCTGGATTACACGCCCCCTTCCCTTGCTCCTTCGGCCACGCCCCTTCGCCCACCCTCCGGCCACAAGGCTCTTCAATTCTTGGCTGTATATGGTTGGCCAGGGTGTCTTATATAGATTGGCGGCAAAACATCAAAGGGCGGCCTGAACTCGATCCTCTGTCGGCTTCTTTGATCCACCTCGCACTTCCCTTCCCCCACTTCAACTACGTGACTATCTCTGCTAATCCTTCATGTATTTAATTTTCGCAACAATATATATATATATATATATATATATTTGTCTGTTGCTGATCTAACGGTCGTCTTTAATGTAAAAATAAAGATCAAGTTCGTTAATGGCTGAAATCGGACTAGGGGGAGGGGGGTTTAGTGGGTAGGAACTTCGAAAATTCGAAATATCTCCGTTACTATACGTCGGGTCGACAAATTGTATAAAACTGATCGTATTGCAAATTAAACGTACGTTAAATATTGTTATATACATTAATTCTCTATATTGAATATTAACCAAGATATTTTGAGTTTTCAGTCTTTGGCAAGCTCCCACTTCTACTCATGTTACATAAACAATACTCGATTACACAATAAACCACATTATTAGAAGATTAAAAACCAAACATTGTTCTCATGGAACTTATACTTTTTGAGATAGATGCAAATGCGTGGTACAGGTAGAAACTCTGCTTAGTTAAGCAGCAACTGCATGACGAACGTTTTAATAGGTTTCTGTTAAGGGAAATGAGCTATTGAGGTCGTGGGGGGATTTTCGAAAAATGTCTTCAAATGTCCATCGTTCCTATTCAGGAGATGACGAAAATGAGGATATATATATATATATATATATATATATATATACATATATATATATATATATATATATATATATATATATATATATATATATATATATTATATTTGTCTGATAACGGTCTAGCGGCCGCAATTTTTGTTTGATCGTTACGAAACTCGACATTTAACCGTTTAATGTAAAAAGAAAGATTCGTTGGCTGAAATCGGACTAGAGGGAGAGGGATTTTCGAAAATTCGAAATATCCCCGTTATTGTGCATCGGATCGAAATATTTTATAGAATAAATCTTATTGCAAATTAAATTTACTATAAATATTGTCATATACATTTATTCTCTATCTTGAATATTAACCGAGATATTGGCATTTTTAATAAGTGTATGGGACATGTGGTCGGGTATTGTTCGGCCGTTTCCGTAACTGTTCGGCTCTGGTGGAAGCTTCTTCTAACCTCTCTTGTCGTTTCAGCTTTTACTTTGTGAGATTTATGCAAATACGTTCTGTTCATCCGCCCCCTTCTTTAGTTCTTTGACTACTAAAATTTGAGTTATTAAAATAGAAATATTATTCTGATTCATTATAAATTGCATTACGAGAAATAGTAAATAGTTTACAATAAATTTATTGTTTTATACTCAGATGTTTAGGAGTAATTGTCTTTCTTTCCGGTGAAGAATACGCCTATCTATCTGTTCAGCTCTGAGTGGTTGGCAGACCTGTGCGTTTACAATGCAGAAGCCGTTTCCATTGGAAGTTTATTAAAATTAATCGAAAGATTTCCCATTACCGTTTGTATTTCGTCATGGTGGCGTTGTGTTACCAGTATGCAGATTTCTCTATTGTAAAACTTCACATGGGAAATCTGCTTAGTTTACGCAGCCCCTGCGTGACGGATTTTTTTTTTCTGTTGGAATGGACTATAGACCTTTAAGATCCTTAGCGGTCCTGGAGCAAGACTCGAGAAGTTCTCGGGTTTTTTTTTTTTCTATTTTTTTTAAATTTCAGGATCCATTCCTTTTCCGTAGACTTGTTTCAAAGATAATTTTACTGCTAAGGGATGCCGTAAATCGAGTAGTTCACAAAAATAAACTCCCTTTAGATTTAGATTTCCTACAAGAATACGTCATAAAAAGTAGGGCGTTCCATTGGAAATTCCAAAGTTATGGTCGCTGGAGAAGTTTATGAGGTTGAATATGGACTGAAAGGGTTCTTCAGGGGTCACAGTTATGGTACACCAAGTCTCAGACTTTTATTAATACAATTGCAGATTATAAGGGAGGGGGCACGGGAACATGGGACACCCTGTATATGGAGTTTGGTAACGATTAAACAAAAATTGCGACCGCTAGAACGGTAACAGCCGAGTATATATATACTTAGTCACCTAAGACCATTTCTGAAACTATTGATATATATATATATATATATATATATATATACACACATATATATATATATTTAATTATCTGTTTTCTTTTTTTAAAAAAATTCTCTTACAGAAAATCAGCTATTGAGGTTATTCTCATGTGGCGCTTTTTGAATAAATTCCTGAAATATCCATCGATCTTAGGAGCTAATGAAAATGTGGTCCGTTTGAAATACTAGATATACTAGCGGACCCAACAGACGTTGTCCTCCATGATATTCCAAGCGATTAGGATATTAAATTTAATAATATTATGTTTAAAACAAAAGCTACTTTACAAAACAAAAGTATCTCTGATCAGGATCAATAAGAAGGCCAAGTCCTCTACAGTTTTAGCAGATTTCCCTTAAGGGAAATCAGCTATTGAGGTTGTACTCATGACGGAATTTTCGACATTTTTCTTCAAATGTCCATCGATCCTACCTAGTAGATGACGAAAATGAGGTCCGTTCAAAACTGTATATATATATCTATATATATATATATATATATATATATATATATATATATATATATATATATATATATATCTATATATATTTGTCTGTTACCGCTCTAGCGGTCGCAATTTTTGTTTGATCCTTACCAAACTTCATATTTAAGCGTTTTATGTAAAAAGAAAGATCAAGTTCGTTAACGGCTGAAATCGAACCAGTGGGAGGGGGGGTTTAGAGGGGAGGATTTTCGAAAATTCGAAATATCTCCGTTACTATACGTCGGATCAAAAGATTGTATAGAACCAATCTTATTGCAAATTAAATTTACTATAAATATTGTTCTATACATTAATTCTCTACCTTGAATATTAACCGAGATATTTGCATTTGTATTCTGTGTGTGGCCACCAATAGGCTATGTTCGGAGTTTCCGACGAGAGCTCTGGCGGCCGTTTCCATAACTATCGTCCCTCGTGAATAGGTTTAGAGGTTAGGTTAACTGTTTTTTGGGCTAGAAACTACCGGGTTATTACGCCCTAAATAATGTTTTTTAGGTTTAGAGGTTTCTTACTACTACAGTTGTTATTAGGCAGATTTCTCTATTGTAAAACTTCACGTGGGAAATCTGCTTAGTTTACGCAGCCCCTGCGTGACGGACTTTTTAATATTATGCAAAGTGCACTTTCGGAGTCAATGCTCCATCCTCAGTGCCTGCTGACAAACACAACCTTGAGTTAATTTAACATTCATAGCATGACCAAAAGTAAAAAAAAAAAAAAAAAAAAAAAAAACAGTCACAAAAACAAACACGAAATAAAGAGTAAAAAATATAGAAAATCTAATAACAAGTCAACTAATAAAAATTAAAGAAGTAAACAACGATAAGCGTATGTCAAAACTAAAAACTATAAATAGAGTTAAAAACTAAAAAACCAACACCAATTACAGATGTATTTTTAAAACATATCACAGTGGGTGGGAACTTCTGAAGAACAACCCAGAGGAACTGTAAGAGACATCTAAAAAATAAACAAAAACACCTCATATTAATAATAGAAAGGAGATGTAGGGGGTACCTGATTAAAGCTGCGTAGCCTGGACCACGACCGCCGGGCGACTGAACCTCTGTCCCCGTAGAGAAGACAGGGCCCCGTCACTGACATGTCGCAGCCTTGCGATAAGCTCTTCCTGCTTATTAATATTCCGATCTCCATTCGCCTGTCTGTCCAGCCTTATATGCAACCCCCCAGCCGTATTTAATCATTTGCCCTTCTTCTCCTCATACAGCAATTGATATTTTATGGTGGACATGTCATGGCCCTCTTTCTTGGCGTGTGCGGAAAACTCAGTGTCACGAGTGATGTGCTCCTTAAGACGCGTCCATATCTTCCTACCACTTTGCCCCACATAAGAGGCATCACATCTCGTGCACGAGATCCTATACACGCCAGATCTATCCAGGGGGTAGTCCTTAACACGGGACTAAATCCAATTTTCTTCAACCTGGACCCTATCTTCCCTGAAACAGGGCCCAAGTACGGGATGGAGACAGGGAACGACTTATTTTTCTTTTTGGCCCGCTCTTCAACCGTGGCATCCTCCAGCTCCTTGGCTAACTTCCTCTTCAATCGGCGTTGGATAAGCCTGTCCACCAACTGTTCCTGGTACCCATTTTCTTTCGCATATGCTTAATGCAGACCACTTCCTTGGCGTAATGTTTTTGCGCTAGTGGGGTACTAATCAGCCTCTCCACTAAATAAAGCAATCCTGCCATCTTGTATCTTGGGTGATGAAATGAATCGGCAGGTATTAATAAGTCGGTGGATGAGGCCTTCCTATAGATACCGAATTTATGACCCCCTCCATCTCTCTCTATCTCCAGATCTAGGTAGCATAGCTTCTTAGCTTTTTCGTTCTCCAAGGTGAATTTAATTGTCTCATGGCAGCTATTTAGGTAGGAAAGCAACCCATTCAAGTCGTCCCTAGTGCCACTAAAACTGACAAAAGTGTCATCAACATACCGGGCCCAAAAATCAATGCACTTATAGAATGGGTTGCGTGCCGATAAAATGAATTTCTCCTCAAAGAAATTCATAAACATGTCGGCGGCAAGTGGGCTAATAGCAGAGCCCATGATCAATCCCCGGTCCATCCTAAAGGATTTCCCACCAAACTTGAAATAATTCTGTTTCAGACAGGCCGACAATAAGTTTATAAATTCTTTTGCCACCACCGGATTAAAATTTTTGATCTCGAAAAACTTTTCAAAAACCCAAATGACCTGTGTGGGGGGAACATTTCCGAACATGTTAATTATATCAAACGAACCTAAAATACGGTTCTCTTCGAATTTAGAGGCGCTTAATTTTGATATAAGCTCTTCTCTGTTATCCACGGTGTAATTGGGTTTAAAATTCGTGAGCCTCTTAAATATTTGTACCAAAAACTTCGCTAGCTTTTCCGAAGGTGCCGATTTAAAAGAAACAATAGGTCTAAACGGGTAACCGTCTTTATGGATTTTCGGTAGGCTATACAATAATGGAGGTAGCGGATTCATATGAACAAGGTAAGGGAGGTCCTATTTTTTACATAAATTGGGGGCATGTAATATGGCTTCTTTTATTTTCCTATTAAAGCTATCGGTAGGGTCTCGTTCCAGTTGAGAACACCCTTCCTCAATAAGAAGGGAATAGACTTTATTTTCATATTCAGTTTTACTTATTATAACAGAGCCCTGTCCTTTATCGGCCTTGGTAACAATTAAATTGTTGTCCTTTGATTTTTTGTTAATCTCCCTAATAATTTTCAAAACTGGCCGGAAACTCCTCCCTCCCCTCTCTCTACTACGAACCCCTCCGCTCATGCCTTCTAAATATTTTTCCAATTCTATTGCACATTCCCTCATCGCGACATTAAAAACCAATAGGAAACGAAATATCGCTATTTTTAATTTTAGGCCTCCCTTACGACCCCTACTGCATATGCCGGGCTGATTTGTGACTTTAAACCATCCAGGGCGTCACCCAAACGCTCAAAAAAAAAATTCATTCAAATCGGTCCAGACGTTTAGGAGGAGTTCAGCGACATACACACAAACAGTAGAATTATATATATAAATATAGTATGTGTAATTGTGAACGAACGTAATTTTTGTCAAATCCGAGGTAGAATATATGGATTTTTGAAGTAATTTCTCGAAAATCTCGGGTCTTGAGTACTACCTGAGTGAAGGGAAATCAGCTAAAGGCTTGAACGATGCACCAAGAATTATTGATGTAGCAAGAAGAGCCGCAGACATTGGGAAACATAATTTTTAGTTTTCATAGACCATACAATGAATATGGCCTGGCCTTTTATAGCCATGTTTAGTACTTCTTGTTTATGATCTTCGGCTGAAAACTGCGCCCTTGAGCTTAATATCTCTGAAGGGATGGAGAACGGCCTGAAACATTGTGAAAATTCACGTTTACGGCCTAATTAAAGAATATAATGATATTCGAAAATTTTGACATAATAAAGAACTCTTTTTATCACCTATTATTATATTATTACCAAGTTAGGAAGAGGGATATGAGGTTAAAACGTCCTTCGCGCAGGGTTGCGTAAACTAAGCAGATTTCCCACCTACTGTAATAATACACTTTTGATCTCAATTCATAACATATTACCAATTTCTATGTAAAAATAATAAAAGTCAGTCACGCAGGGACTGCGTAAACTAAGCAGATTTCCCACGTGAAGTTTTACAATAGAGAAATATTCCTACTAAGAGCCTTAGTGCATACTTGTAAGTATGCAAAGGTGAGTGAAGGCTGGTGATCAACAAAACTTACACCAGTCTCTACACCAATTTCACGAGAGCCGAAAAGTTACGGAGATGGCCGAACTAACATTCAGAGGAATCGCACCAATCTATCTATCTCTCTCTCTCTCTCTCTCTCTCTCTCTCTCTCTCTATCTCTCTCTCTCTCTCTCTCTCTCTCTCTCTCTCTCTATATATATATATATATATATATATATATATATATATATATATATATATATATATATATATATATGACGGCCGGCCTGTCTCTCGCAATAGAGAGATTGAGTTCCAGGCACGTCGAGATATAAAATAGCTGGTCGCAGCAGAAAAGGGGGAAACACATAAAAGAAAAGATAAAATAATAAATAAAGAACATATAAATTTAATGACTTGTAATATAATAAATAACCTTCTTCAATGTATTTAAAATGCTCAACTTCTTAATCTTCTAAGAATAAATAAAACAAATAATAATACATACAATAGGGCAAAGAGAAAAAGGGAGCAAAAACATGTAAATAAATATAATATATAATATAATATATGTAAATATTAAATAGAGAAAAAAAAGTTAAGGTGAGTGCCTGGGAATTGAACCCGTGAGGTTCCCAATGCAAGGCGAATAGGCTACTCACTGAGCCACACTGCCTTCGAAGATAAGGTGGCGAAATTCTACTAGTCCCCTGTTTTTATCAACCTTAGAGTTCATCTCTTCAACACTAGTAGAATTTAACTAAGAATCACAATAGTACTTTATAAAACAAAGGGTCATTTCCTACTCACGCAAACCAAAAAGTGTGCAATTTCTCCTCATTCTCACTTGGAAATAAGGCAGACATGTTTGCTGCCGAGTGGGCTTCCAACAGCTTCTGCCATGTATCTTTGAAGCTGTCAAAGTATGGCTTCAGCTCACGGAACATACCCTTAAATAAGAAGAGTTGAGTGGCATCTTTGGCTATTAGTCGTCCTTGGTCCAGTATTCCTTTTATTTCTGATGTAGTATCACGAAGTTTTGACTTCAGGACGTTAATGTGGGCCACAGTTGGTGAATCCAGCTTCTCCATGTTGTTTATATGTTAAAAACGAAATAAAATATTAAATAAATTAATACTTAAAACCAGTGGGCGTCATGTGAGGCGAACCTGTGGAATACACAAACATAAAAATAATATATAAATAAAGGCTCACAAAATATTAATAATAATGTTGTAGCACTTAACTGCTGGAATCCACTCTCGGAGGACCAAATGTGACGGCCGGCCTGTCTCTCTGAATCATAATAGTACTTTATAAAACAAAGGGTCATTTCCTACTCACGTACACCAAAAAAAACCATCATTAGTTCAAAGAGGCGGCGAATTTCCACTGGTGTCTCCTATGTAGGGCCTCTCGTCCACTTCTCCGTTCTCGGCAAAATGATGATGAGATCTTAAATTCCTCATGAAGGAAGAAGCCGCCTTGAGCAGCGATGTGCGTGGCAAATAAAAACAATAAAGAAGGAGCTGTTGCCCTGAGCAAATGCCATCTCCTCAGCTGCACGTGGTGCTACTTTACTACTGACATAAAGTCAGCTGTTATCCCCGACGTGACCCGAACTTGCACGAAGTCAAGCCGATTAACCCTTCGCCATAGCTCCCAGACGCTCGCAAAATATATTACAAATAGTATACATCATATTATTAATGGTAGATTTATAATATAAAAGAACAGCACCTACACTAAACTTAAAATTAAAGAGGGGCCACAAAAATTAAATATGTCGTCCTCGACAATATATATATATATATATATATATCTGTTACCGCTCAAGGGGTCGCAATTATTGTCTGATCGTTAACAAACTCGATACTTTGTCCTTTTTTGTAAAAACGAAGATCAACTTCGTTAACGAAAGAAACCAGACCGGAGGAAGGGGGGGGGTTAGAGGAGGGGGAGAATTTTGCAAATTTGAAATATCTCCGTTACTGTACGTCGGATAGAAAAATTGAATAGAATCAATCTTATTGCAAATTTAATGTGCTATAAATATTGTTATATACATTTATTCTCATTCTGCCAACCATCACTTCTACTCATGCTACATAAACAATACTCGGTTATCTAATAAACCACATTATTCGAAGCTTAAATACCGAATATTGTATTCAAGAGACATTTATTCTACGAGATACATGCAAATATGTTCTGGTGACCCCCCCCCTCCGTCGTAAGTTTTTGGATTACTTAAATTTGATTGATTGAGATAAAAATTATTCCGATCCATTACAAATTACAGTACTAGATATAGTAAATAGTTCTCAATAAAATCAATATGTTATATTCTGATATATTTCAGTAATTGTTTTTCTTTCTGGAGAGAGTCGGGTTGGCATACCTGTTCGTTTACATTTCAGACACTTCCCGCCTGGGGGAAAATATTTCGTATTACTGTCTGTATTTATATACTTAGTATTCAGGGTGGTGTTGTGTTACCAGTATATATATGTATCTATTATTAAACTTCACGAGGGAAATCTTCTTAGTTTACGCAGCCCCTGCGATGAGTAAATTTGGGGATTTAATACTTGAGCTACGAGATCTGTAGAGCATGAACAGTTTACCAAGACTGGCCCATTACCCTTTTCGATCAAGAGAGGGCGAGGTGAAGTCGTACTAGGAAGACTCCGAATAGGCAACAAGATTTACGCACCCCCTCCTACTAATGTCATACTAACAATAAACTAATATATCATGGACTACTTTATTCTAATCTTAGTTACCAAGTATTGAGTCTCATTGAACTATGACTTTTCAGATGCAAATATGTGACGCACGTGGGAAGTCGGCATAGTTAACGCAGCCCCTGCGTGGCGTAAATATTCATAGCTTTTTGTAGATTACGAAATGAAGGTTCGTTCATTTATATATATATATATATATATATATATATACACACATATATATATATTTTTGTCTGTTAACACTCTAGCGGCCGCAATTTTATTTTAAACGTCATCAAACTCGGTATTTAATCGTTTTATGTAAAAAAGAAGATCAAGCTCTTTAACGGCTTAAATCGGACCAATGGTGGGGGGGATTTCGAAAATTCAAAATATCTCCGTTACTATACGTCGGATCGAAACATGGTGTAGAACCAATCATATTGCAAATGTATTTTGTATTAATGTAATATACGTCTATTCTCTATCTTGAATATTAACCGAGATATTTGTATTTTTATTAAGTGTGTTCCTCAGAACCGAGTTGAGATCGTCAAAATTCGGTTCTATTCGGGACTTTCCACCGAAAGCTATTTCGGCCGTTTCCGTTACAGATCGGCTCTTGTGAAATTGGTTTAGAGACTCGTTACTACTACTGTTATTAGCAGGCAGATTTCTCTATTGTAAATTTTCAGGTAGGAAATCTGCTTAGTTTACGCCGGCCCTGCTTGATGGACTTTTCTCTCTTTGCCTCGAAAACTATTCCCTGTTTGGAAGTGGGGTTTAGCAACTTGACAATGACGATATTTATGAGGGCGTTTAAAAGAACAATCGGCAGAAAAATAATGAAAGGAAAAATGAAAATACAGCTTTATTATTTAAAAACCTTTTAAAGCTCTGGTGGTGTAAAAAAGGAAAGAAAAGGATACTGAGAAAGAGAGAGTGATTTATAATAATGGAGCCAGATCCAACGATATTTTCTGAAATATAAACCAGATCAAGGCTTCAGTGAAAACGGAAAGAAAAAAAACAAGCTCGGTGGCAACAATGAATGAAAAAGGGAATATAATCCCCAGTAACATTTATGAAGTTTTGATATTTATTTGCTATTAAATCAGGGATTGATATTCGACATGTTTAAAAGATGAGTCCGTTACTCCATAAACTATTCAGATTGGCCTCATGCCTTTTGGTGGGTTTCGCTTGAAGGAAATCTGCTATGGAGGTCGTCCTCATGACGCGCTTTTATGAAATATTTACACAAATCTCCATCCATGACACCTAGGAGCTAACGAAAATGAGGTCCGTCCAAATTATATATATATATATATATATATATATATATATATATATATATATATATATATATATATATATATATTTGTGTTACCACTCTAGTGGTCACAATTATTGTCTGATTGTTACCAAACCCGACATTTAAACGTTTTATGTAAAATTAAAGATCAAGTTCGTTAACGCCTGAAAACCGACAAGTGGAGGGGGTGGGAAAAGGGGAGGATTTACGAAAATGGAAATATCTCCGTTACAGTACGTCGGATCGAAAAATTATATAAAACCAATCTTAAATATAAACCGAGATATTTTTAAGTTTTCAGCCTTCAGCAAACCCCCACTTCTACTCATGTTACATCTACAATACTCTGTTATGTAATAAACCATTTTATGCTAAAATATCAAACATTGATTTCAATAACACGCAAATAAGTTTTTTACATGATTGACACTATATATATATATATATATATATATATATATATATACATATACACGTGCATGTACATGCTACTAGCCGTAAGCTCTATAACCCTCGCTGACCTACAAGAATAGGATACGTAAGTTGAACTATCCATGATATTAAATACTGTATATAAATACATTAACAAGTAAATAGCAAATAGATTAGTATAATTTATTTACTTTGTAATATATACTAAATCAATCACAGATACTTAAAACAATCTAAATTCTAAATTTTATAGGGCATAATGACCACGATTTTGATTACCCATACAAACATTCTGTCCCCCCTCCCACAACGAATTGGCATGCATTTCGTATAATACAGCTCTCTTGAAAACTATATTTAGTAGTATAGTTAGAATGAAGTGGTCCATGGACTAACTGTTTATTGCTATTCTGACATTAGTAGAAGTAGGACTTTACTTAAGGGTGATAACTAAATATTCCAAATATCTCGGTTAATATTCATGACACAAAAACTACATTTTTATCTTTATCTATCTATCTATCTATCTATCTGTCTATCTATCCATCTATTTATCTATCTATCTATCTATCCATCTATCTATCAATCTATCTATCTATCTATCTATCTATCTATCTATCTATCTATCTATCTATCTATCTATCTATCTATCTCTCTCTCCCTCTCTCTCTCTCTCTCTCTCTCTCTCTGTCTCTCTCTCTCTCTCTCTCTCTCTCTCTCTCTATATATATATATATATATATATATATATATATATATATATATATAGATATACTGAGATATTTCCATTTTTCATATGAAAAATATGTTCCGTTGCATTATTATTGTCGGTTCCGTTCGTGTGATTCATCTGAATGTTAGTTCGGCCGTCACCGTAACTGTTCGGCTCTCGTGAAATTGGTGTAAGTTTTGTTGATCATCAGCCTTCACTCATCTTTGCATACTTACAAGTATGGAGATTTCTCTTTTGCAAAACTCCACGTGGGAAATCTGCTTAGTTTAAGCAACCACTGCGTGACGAACTTTTTTTAGTAGCTTAAGTATTCAGTGAGTTATTCGTACTGTTCGGTAAATCCCTCCCCCCAATGACCCCCCCCCTCCACCTATACGACCTCAATAGGAAATCAGCTATTGAGGTCGTATTCATGACGCGATTTTCGAAAAATGTCTTCAAATTTCCATCTCTATATATATATATATATATATATATATATATATATGTCTGTGAATGGTCTAGCGGTCGCAATTTTTGCTTGATCGTTACCAAACTCGATATTTAAAAGTTTTGTGTAAAAATAAAGATCAAGTTCGTTAATAACTGAAATCGGACCAGTGAGAAGGGGGATTTTGAGGGGGGATTTTCAAAAATTCGAAATATCTTCTCCTATACGTCGGATCGAAACATTATATAGAATCGATCTTATTGCAAATAAAATGTACTATAAATATTGTTTTATACATTATTTCACTATCTCCAATATTAACCGAGATATTTGCATTTTATATTTAAATTCTGAACGGTCGAACGTTATTTATTTCAGTTTCAATAATCGTTCCACTTTCGTTGAATAGCATTGACCATTAGGTTGTAGGTATAAACAGCTGGAGCATCGAACAATTCTAAACTAAACAAGGATTGTATGTAGGCTTTGGAATATATTTGCTGAGTTAATATTGACTAGTGGGTGTATGAGGAGGCGTGGGCCTGCAATGTCGCACATAAGTGATGAGTAAATATATCTACAGGGACAAAATACATTTCCCTGTAGACGCCGATAGAATTCTGTTTGCTCTCTATAGGTGTGGTGTCATTCTCATGGGGCTCCTCTTTTTTGCGAGGAGTGGGAGAGATAGACAGATAGATAGATAGATGCTTTTATTGTCATAGGACCAATGGTCCTCTCTTACGGACAATAGACATGTATGTTTACTATAAACTGGTTACTAATACTATAAATCAAACTAAGCAACTTATAAATTAAATTAAAACTTATCCAAAAAACATAAAAGAGAGAGGGGGAGAAGGAGAGGGAGAGGGGGAGAGGGAGAGAGAGAGTGGGAGAGGGAGAGGGGGAGAGGGAGAGGGAGAGGGGGAGAGGGAGAGGGGGAGAGGGAGAGGGAGAGGGAGAGGGAGAGGGGGAGAGGGAGAGGGGGAGAGGGAGAGGGGGAGAGGGAGAGGGGGAGAGAGAGAGGGAGATGGAGAGGGGGAGAGAGTGAGGGAGAGGGAGAGGGGGAGAGGGAGAGGGAGAGGGGTGAGAGTGAGGGAGAGAGAGAGAGAGGGAGAGGGGGAGAGAGAGAGGGAGAGGGGGAGGGAGAGGGGGGAGAGAGAGGGGGAGAGGGAGAGGGAGAGGGAGAGGGAGAGGGAGAGGGATAGGGAGAGAGGGAGAGGGGGAGAGGGAGAGGGAGAGGGAGAGGGAGTACCGTTGCAAAGTCGCGGTGGATTCAAATTACGCAATATCATAAAAACTGTACCAACTTTGAGTTGCAAGTTATGCGGTGGAAATCCTGGTAACTCCAGAGAGTTCAAAAACTCCGTTGGATAATTTACTACATCATCGGGATTTGTTATGGAATCAACGGATTTGTATGTCACCAAATCGCCAGCAATTTTTGATTGAATGGTGAAATTCAGTGCGTGTACATCATTATTCTTTGCGGCAAGAATTGCTCGTTGACTTAACCAAGCATAATTCTGATAATTCTCACTAATGTTTGGGAAAACATTTTCAATAAGAGCTAATTGAGTGTCTACTAATCGGCAAAAGTCGTTGGTAAGAGTAATTAATCCAGATGTCACATCAACTGGGACTTTTCCATTTCCAACAGCTAACAATTGTTTGGAAAATTGTGCAGCACTTTGATCATTTTGAAGTTGAACTCTCATATTAGTGGTTAGCGATAATGTTTTTACGTTATTCCATAAAGGTGATGCCTTCAGGCAAGCATTCAATTCATCTGCAGGCGTTCCACGGGGAATTACTGGCAACGTCTGCCTGAAATCGCCTGCCAACAATATCATCAAGCCGCCAAAGATGTTGTTATTTCGCCGAAGATCCTTCAGTGTGAAGTTAAGTGGTTCAAGTGATTTCTTATGTGCCATTGTGCACTCATCCCAAACAATGAGCTTGCATTGCATCAACAATTTTCCCATTGCACTGGATCGGGAAATATTGCATGTTGGAGTATCAATTGTGTTGAAATTGAGTGGCAACTTAAGCGCAGAATGTGCAGTACGACCGCCATCTAGAAGAGTCGCCGCAATTCCAGATGATGCTAACGCCAAAGCTATGTCACATCTTGATCGAATAGTGGCCAAAATCAATGAAATGACAAATGTTTTCCCTGTTCCTCCAGGTGCGTCCAGGAAGAATAGACCACCAGTATTATTATCCACTGCTTGCATTAATGTTTCGTACTTACTTTTATACTTGTTTTTGCTGTTCATTCAGCAACGGCACATTATTTCGAACGAATTCCTGCAATGTATCAACATTGTATTGCAGCTCTCGATTTAATTCTTGGTTGAATGCATCGTGCATCGATCGATGTGGCGCAATCATTCCTACTTCAATCAGTAGCTTGTTTGCAATAGTCAAGCATCGATCCTCAATCTGAATCAATCCTTCATTGTAGATTTCATCGGTTATTTGGATGTCAGGATTATTCGTTTGAATGCGCAAGCTATGCAAGATATCTTCACATATGTCGTCTTTGTATTTGTTCCATAACTGAATTGGTTGTGAAGGAAAACATGTGGTGATGATCTTTGCGAACAGTGTTCGTATTTGATACGCATTTGATGAAACAACTGAATCTGCAAGTGTTAAATCCCAATGAGAATCGTTCTCCAGCAAACCCAATAGTTGACATGCTTCTCGATATGTTTGGCATTGGTGGCCATTCACAGTTTTCAAATGCGCAAATGATTTTGGTCCACGTACATTTACCAACAGCAGTCGCAAATAAAAACATTCATAATTTCTAGGATGGACAGTATACATGCGACCTAGTGCATCAGTGGAAAACACCTGTGGCCAATCTGGAACTGGGGTTCCTTGTTTGCGACGTTGGAATTTCTTTGTTGATTGATTCCAAGTGTAATATCTTGGGCATTTCAACGTACATCAGCGTCGCTGCGAATGGATCTGCTTCACACATTGCAAAGAAGCTAGTCATTGTTGTCGATGGTGGTCTCTCAGCTCGTTGTGCCGCATTAGCCTCAGTGAAGTAAACTCTTTGGCCATTTTCCAAATGCACTGCTAAATGTACAGCTGTGGGATATCTTTCATGAATTTGAAATGACAATAATCGCCACAGTGCTTCATTAGTACTGACGTATCTGCCCATTTGGAAGTTGCTGATTTCGTCATTCGCATTTTCCGACGCAATACCAAACACAGCCATGTCGCTGCCTTTTGTGACGTACTTGCACAAATATTTGATTGATTTGGCCGAATGACAACTCTCAACGTTTGCATGTGTTTCGAAAATTCGTGATAGCAGCGGGCAATATGGTACAATGAATTCATTTCCGATCTCAATCTCTTGATTTTGAACTTTAACTTTGATAGTTCGACCATTATCTTCTTTTGAACGCCGACGATAAACTGGATATCCATCGTTCCCTGTGACTGTTTCAGCAACGAACGGTCGTGGATATCGTTTTGTGCACTTTCCATCAGCCATGCAAGGTGATAATGGATTTAATGCACCGCACGGTCCATGCACCATCTGTGTCGTCACAATGTCGTGTAGATGGGGATCAGTGACTGGATCAGGAATTTCAGCTGATATGATGTCATCCACTTCATTTGAATGTAATTTGTTCAGCAACCAAATTAGGATATGAGATGCGGTAGTCCACGCTTCTGCCATTCCACCGAGTACGTATAACAACGTGTGTCACCAAAAACTCGATACTTAGTAAACACATCCATCATAACCTTGAGTTTTTGCTGAAATACTCTGGCGATTATGTCATGGCGATCTTGCGGTTTTTGGCCCGGTTCCAACTCACGTTCAATTTCCGTCCACTTCGGATTGCATGTGAACGTAATAAATAAATCCGGAGTTCCATAATTTCGCACGTACGTCATAGCGTCTTGAGCGTATTCGTGCGTGTGGCGAGGGCTTCCGATATAAGATGATGGGAGAATCGTCAGACGTCCAATATTCTGAACATCACCATCTGAATGAATAGCATCAAGCAAGTGTATATAGTCCTCAGATCGTAGCTTTGCCTGATTGATTCGGATAAACTCTAAACGTTCGGTCTCGACTTTGACATACATGTCAACAGCGAATTGCTGGAATAGCCGACGGCACTTCAGAATGACATTCTCCTCATGTGTTCGAATCATCATACGATACGCATAGTAATTCATTGCGCTTAGATTTTTATTCGTTGATACGCCTGAAAATGCAAAATTAATTGAATTGTTAATGGAAACCAATAATAGCAATAATTAGTGTGTGAATATTGTACCTGTAATTGGATCGACCATCTTCAACGTGATGTCGTATCCGTATTGCCTTGCCAATAAATGATTGGATATTGTAACGCATCGTACAAACGATGTGTCTCGTTTACACGATGCATGATATTGCTTCTTCGCTGAACGACAATGTCTCGCGATTTAGTTGGATCGCCAACAATAATTGCAGCAACATCATTAACGGTGGGTGCATTGAATCTTCGCACATGTTCACCTGTTGGGGTACAATCTGCTCTTATGACAAATTTGTGCGTATCCGATGGCATTCGTTCCAATGCTGTTTTGAACATATTAACCACAGCATTATTAGCGTGAAAACATGGTTGCAACTGTTCAATAATTCGTCTCTTTAACTGTTGTGTTCCCTGTATATTGCAGCGCACATTCAGCTGATCCACCATCGACGAAATGAAATATATTTGCAGAAACCATTGAGCCATGCAAATGATATATTTGTCCTTGTATCTGTAATTGCAAACAATCATTTGTTAAGAATACGGTGTAACTTCTGATCGTGTGATGGTGTAGTGTGTGGTGTATATGTAGTTGTTATGTGTTGCAATTCATTGTGTTGGTGTGAGTGATTGGTTATGTGTGTTGTATCTTTTACCTTGCAAGTCGGCATGAAGCCGCCTTCTCGAATGATATTAGCTCCAAAGGAAGTCATGCGAAAGCAGTTATTGTATTCAAGTATGTGTTGAAGAAAATGGCTGGAATCGGGATCACTTCCATCGAACAATGGTTTCAGTGGCTGTGGTGGTGTAAGTAATGGATCCAGTTTGACTTTTCCACTTGCGCAGCACAATCCAGCCGTTTCTCTTTTGAACTTTAACGCATTGCAATATCGGCATATAGTCGTCATTGGTCCAATATCTAAATTTTCATCATCACTGTAGTTCGCAGTGGGATCATATTGGAATGCCAAGCGATTGTATGATGCCTATGATCTTCGTGTGCTCACGCGTTGTCTCAATCGGGCATTTTCTCTTATTATATTTTGTCTTTTTTCGCTTAAGTTCTGTGAATACACTTGTTGCTGGCTTGCATGTCTTGTGCGGCGGCCGATGTTCGCACGTCGTCCTCTAGGCATTTTGGACTATGGACAGAGTGGTGAATTTAACCTCAAATGCACGATCCACATAATTTACACAGTTCAACTTACCACCTTAAAGACAAATGCCAGCTGTTGAAGTTGAATAAAAATTTGCACAATACACGTGATTGATTTGATGGTTTCCAATTGGAATGTTAGGAAACGAATAACTTATTTTTTTTACTTTTTTTTCACAATTTCACAGTGAACACAATACCGGTTTGTCACATGAAATTAACTGAGCAGAGAACAATGAGCAGCTGTCAAACAATGTATCACGCACCGGCGCCATCTACTTAAAATATTGGTTTGTAGTACATGCTATGTATCAGAGATGGCGCTGCATGTGAAACATGTGTTTATTAAACTGCAAAGGTTATTCAACAGATAAATAGAATAGGCAAGAGACCTATAATTTAAAATTAATATTTATTGTGCAATTTTTATTGTTACTTATATTAATACCTTTTTGCGGTATTGATTGCTTAATTATTGACAAATTTTTGTTCGTTTTGATTTAATAAATACAGGTTAAGTAAGTATGCAATATACAATGAATGATAGTATAATGAGGAATATTCCAATAACAGCTGTTACTTTTCTGTACTTTGCATACTCAAACGATGCACTGAAAACACATGTTATTTTAACAGTATAATGAAAAAAGATTTTCCCGCTTTCCTGTTGAAATTTTTCCTGAATTTTCTTTGCTATAAACCTCACGGAGCCCGAGACCTTTCCAACGAAAGCAAAACCGTGGAAATCGGTTGGTGCGTTCTGGAGTTATAGCGTCAGGAAGGAAAACCCGACTTATTTTTATATAGTAGATAAACTGATTGGTTTGTAGAATATTGGTTTTCGTTGTTACCTGAGGAAACAAACAACGTGGCGCTCTTTTTAGTTTAATGTCTGCCGATTGATATGAGGCTAGGTAAATTTAATTTAAAAACCCACTCCCTTCTCCACTGAGCGGGGCAGATTGGTTACCCAATCTGTGGGTGACACAAGTTTCATAAAATTCGGTTCAGCCGTTTTTACGTGAAAAGGTAAAAACAAACAAACATACATGAATGAAAAAAAATGCAGTTATGGTATCTATGACCTATGAAACGAAAAAGTATCGTGAAAAAAATCAATGTACAGACAGAGGTTACAATTTTATATATATATATATATATATATATATATATATATATATATATATATCGCTATGTAATTTTCAAAGGACACTATTTCGACATCTCACCGTCACAATTCATAGTGGATTTCCCATAAGATAAATCTGCTAGAACGATTTTAACCCACGGCTTGAGGACACCACCTTTCCGAAGCGGCTTCTTTGAATCTCGAGTCAATGAGGGATTACTTGCGACATTAAGGATTCGAGCTAGAGAATGTATGGAGTATGAGTGTGCTATGTGGGTGACACGAGGGATTGGCTGGATGGGAGGCTTGGATTGCTTTGAAGGGGTGCGTGGGAAGGATGCCACCGTCCTGGAGGGGTTGGGGCTTAGTGACGTCATGGGATTACCCCTACATATGCTCTCTAAGCCCTACACTATCTCTATTACACGCTAAGCCCTCCTCTTCTCTCTCTTCCTCGTGTCTCATCCCTTATATCTAACTCGTCTCTCTTCGCCTCAATATCCTTCGTCTACTTGAAATATTTTCACTCCTACATAACCATTTTACAACACTCAGGTTTAATCGAGTAGGGGAAAGTGGGGTAAAGGTGGGGTGTAGCTAAGGCTTGAAGGCTTCCAGAAACTACAATTGAAGGGTTTGGTCCAAAAAGGAGGTAGCTCCAATTTTTCCAGTTTTTGAGAAACCAAAAAAAACGTTTAAAAAATTCAAATTTTAAGTTATGTAAAAATATTGTTGTTGCTTACTTTCAATTATGGTGTTTACATATTAGAACAGTATTTTCATTCAAAAAATATCATCCAAATGTTGGTGGTACGTGGATTATCCTTGGAGCTACCTCTTTTTTGCCCAAAAGAATGGAATATGAGGAATGGATAAATATGTTATGTCTTGGAAAAAGGTGTAAAAATAAATAGAATGTACTATTATTCATAGAAAACTGAAAATAAAGTACAGCAAAATTATTGGTTTTATAAACAGAAAATAACATCTTTATAACGAATAACATAAAATACGAAAATAACATCATTATAAAGAAAATAACATCATAACGATTGGAGCTGCATCCTTTTTGTGCCAAATAAAAGAGGTTTTTTTTTTGGCACATGAAAGTGTTTATAACTCCCAACAGCTATGGGATGGAGCTACCTCCTTTTTGCAGCAAACCCTTCAATTTTTACCACAAATAAGTGAAGTTTTGCTGAAATAAAGTCTACTTATCGGTTAACGTAACTACAGTTTCAAAAACAAGATCGAATTTTTTAAAGAAGTTTTACCCTGCTTTTATTGTGAAAAATCATTTTGCCCGGGTTTACCCCATTAGTAGGGTAAAACCGGGTGCATATGTTTTTCTTCTAGAAAAATGAAAATGTAAAGATTTTTAATCAAATTAATGTTTTTTTGTTAATAAAAAATGTTGCTTGATGCATTAAAACAAACCCCCCCCTCTTTGGAAACATTATAAAAAATTAAAGAAAAAAAATATACACAAATAACAAAATTAATCTTTTTAGCTATTTCAAAAAAATTATATATTTCAAAAAGTAAATTCATAGTTGCAAGACTTATCATATTGTTTGTCATTATACATGGTTTTACAGTGAAATAAATAAACAAAATTAGGTAAAATTATACTTTTCATGTTTCGAGAATAGTGGCATAGCTGCTACCCGGTTTTAAAGTTTAAATAAAACATTGAATGGCCATACCAAATGCTAAAGACAATTACTTACTGCTAAAATAAAGGTAATTATAACTTGTACTAAGGGAACTAGATGCCTGTATTCTAATAGGAATAGGAGCACAGTACAATCAAAAACCTTTTGCACGAAAATCATAAACAGGTTCCACGAAAATTGAATTATTGTCACTGTACCCGGTTTGCTCCCGACTACCTGCTTTTACCCTACTCTCCCCTGTTAAACACAAAATAACGTCATTAGCCATATATATATATATATATATATATATATATATATATATATATATATATATATATATATATATATATATACTAGCTAAGGTACCCGGCTTCGCCCGGGAATTCATTTGAGCCTGAATGAAGATGGTATTTTTTGGCAAGGCTTTACATTCCACAATATTTTGACATTTCCCCGTCACAGTCTTTAGGTTTCATACCTGTCGTTTCTGTGGATTTGTAAATAATTAAATTATTTGTTATGTAAGGTTTCACTCTCCTCAATATTTTTATATTTCCCGTCTCCTGTACATGCAGTTTTTTATATAAAGTAATGAACGTATAATTTATAACCGTAGAAAGTATTCTGTCTTCCAAACCATGTATGAATAAAAGTTCCTTTCCCTTGATGCGGTACAAAGCTTAATGGTGGCAGCTGTTTTAGATTCGTCATAACCGCTATTAAAAATACACTTTTGTAAGTCACGATTGTAAACTGTATATTGATATTGGTGTTCAGTAAAGTATATCATACATTAACGAAGCAGAGTTAATAAATACCAGAAATAACTGGGCGCACCTCCCCAGCGTTCATCTTTTTAAGTTATTTATTTTTGGTAATTAAAAAAATTCACATTCCTGAGAATAACACTACATTTCTGTAAGCATCAATTAACATGTAAACATAAACCAATATGAGGTCGGCGGGGAAGCGGCAGAACTGATAGTACAAAGGAAGAAACTTGACACCACCCTAGGCTCAGTGCTGCCAACTCATTTAGGACAATAATCCTGTAATACCTTAAATTATATGAACAAATCATATTACATTTTCTTCACAATATTAAAACTGTTTGTTTAAATATTTTCCAGGTTCTAATTAAATAAAGTATTAAATACACATAGGGAAAACCGGCATTTCTCATGAATTAATCTTTGGGTGAAGAGAAGGGCGGGTGGGCAATATACTTGGAGCAATCTGTTACTGAAGTTAAAAAATAACATAGATTTGAATTATCAAGGATAAAATATTAACATAGATTTGAAATTATTTATCCAGGTGAAGTACCTACCTGGTTGTTCGAATTGGAAAGAATTGTTGAGCATATCAATATTTCTACGCAAATTACTTCCTTTTACACTGTTATACAAAAAATTTTATAAAACAAAAGTTACTCTAAATACCAAAGTAAACATCTATTGTTATGTGCACGTTTGACGAAAAACAAATAAAAAATGAAATATCGCGAATTTTTATTTCAGGCCTCTCTTATAACCCCCACGCCCGTTCGAACCTAAAAATTGTAATATACCTTATAATCATGGAAGTATTAATGCTAATTCACATACCGAGTTTTGTTCATTTCGGTTCAATCGTTAGTACCCAATAAAATTGTAGACTTTCGCTTTAGTTTCTAACCTATATCTCGTATATACTTTATTATACGGCAAAAGTTAATATACAAAAGTTACTTTAAATAACAAAATAAACAACTTTTGTCATGTTCATATTTGCAGCAAAACTAATAGAAAACGAAATATCACTACATTTACATTCAGGCTTCCCTTATAACCCCCACTCCTTCCCGTCCCTAGAAATGTTGGTATGGCTTATTATAATGAAAGCGTTAGTGCTAATACACATACCGAGTTTTATTGATTTCGGTTGGATCTTTTGTTCCAAATAAAATTGTTGACTTCCGCTATAGGTTTTAGCGTATATCTCGTTTATAATTCGGTATACGAAAAAAGTGTATATAACAAAAGTTACTCTAAATAACAAAATAAATAACTTTTGTTATGTTCATATTTGCTGAAAAAACCAATATCAAACGAAATATCGCTATTTTTAATTTCTGGCTTCCCTTATAACCCCCACTTCTGTTCGTCTCAGAGGATATTAATATAGCCTTAAGCCTAAGTTGGGTTAGTAGTAATATACATACCAAGTTTCATAAAATTCGGTTCAGCCGTTTATGCGTGAAAAGGTAACAAACAAACAAACAAATAAACAAACAAACAGGCACCTAAGAAACAAAATGCAGTTATGGTGTCTGTGACATGTGAAACGAAAAGTTATCGTGAAATTTCGCGAAAAAAATCAATGTACAGACAGAGGTTACAATTTTATATATATATATATATATATATATATATATATATATATATATATATATATATAAAATTGTAACCTCTGTCTGTGCATTGATTTTTTACACGAAATTTCACGATTACTTTTCGTTTCACATGTCATAGACACCATAACTGCATTTTGTTTCTTTCGTGTCTGTTTGTTTGTTTGTTACCTTTTCACGCATAAACGGCTGAACCGAATTTTATGAAACTTGGTGTGTATATTACTACTAACCCAACTTAGACTTTAGGCTATGTTAATATTCTCAGAGACGAACAGGAGTGGGGGTTATAAGGGAGGCCTGAAATTAAAAATAGCGATATTTCGTTTCCTATTGCATTTTCGGCAATTATGCACATAACAAAAGTTGTTTATTATGTTATTTGGAGTAACTTTTGTTATATACACTTTTGTTGGATACCTAAGTATAAACGAGTTATACGTAAAACACTACTGCGGAAGTCAACAATTTTATTAGGCACAAAAAAACTCAACCGAACTTAACCAAACTCGGTATGAGAATTAGCACTAACGTCTTCCTTATAATAAGCCATACTAACATTTCTAGGGACGGGCAGGAGTGGGGGTTATAAGGGAGGCCTGAAATTAAAAATAGTGATATTTCGTTTCGTATTGGAGTTTCGGCAAATATGCACATAACAAAAGTTCTTTATTTTGTTATTTAGAGAAATTTGCTCATCAATTCTATGGAACTACCAGGTACCTCACCGGGAAAAATTAATTCAAATGATGTTAATATTTTGTGCTTAATAATTCAAATCTATGCATAATGCAAAGGAAACGGGAAATATGACAATATGGAGGACAGTGAAGTCTTACATAAAAAATAAATAATTTTATTATTAACAAATCCACAGAAACGACGGGTATTTACACTAAACACTGGGACGGGTAAATGTCAAATTATTGGGCAAAGTAGATGATCAGTCGGCATTTTTAATTCAAATTTCCCGCGCTCGACTAGCCATCCCAGAGAGGTCCCCGCCGCACACAGCTGCAAGGATGAAGGCTGTAGCCCAGCTAAGCGAGGAGGCCATTGCAAACAGCTGATTTCCGCCGTTACCTTGCTAACGGCCCAGTTACAGTTCACCCTCATGAGAGAAAGCATACAGAGTGTCTCCCCTTTCTGATCTCCACCATCTTGGCTTCACCAACGCTGCTAGCACATGTTCCAGCGCAACGATCAAGAGGACTTCATCCATCACGAAGAAGCATGCCTCCGCAAGTACCTAATCATAAAGCTAGCTTGTCTCCGCAAACTTAAATGAGTACTCAAATAGATATATTAAGGGCCCATGTGTACATATAGTTATATAGCCGCCAACTTGTTTCACAAAGTCACTTTCCTTTGTCTATAGCTCTCTTTAGATTGTATCAGTGTAAATATTTATTGTTCTTTTTTCTGTCTATAATTATAAAAGGTATTCATGCATAGATTTATGTTCACACAATATACGTTTATTCTTTGGAGAACTCAAACAGTTGTTTATCTTTGTGTTATTATCCCTCCTATTTCACTTAGTTCAGTCTAAGCTCTCCCAACATTCAGTCTAATACTTTTCTTAATTCTTTTGCCAAACCAAAAGCTTTACGCCCCAACAGTAGAGCCTTGCCAAAAAAAATACCATCACCATTCAGCCTCAAATGAATTCCCGGATATCTGAGCTAGTATATATATGTATATATATATATATATATATATATATATATATATATATACACACACACACACACACACACACACACACACACACACACACACACACTCACACAGTAGATTTATACACTGACCATTTATTACACAGGCCTAAAGAAATATTTTTTTTTGGTGCCGTTAGTCTTTGAGTTTTTTTACTAACTAATTTTTACAAACTTTTTGTCACTGAATCCAAACATAAATTTCGTTTTAGCAGATTTCCCTTAAGGGAAATCAGCTATTGAGGACGTACTCATGACGCGATTTTCGAAAAATTTCTTCAAATGTCCATCGATCCTACCCAGGAGATGACGAAATTGACGTCCGTTTAAAACTATATATATATATATTTGTCTGTTTACACTGCAGCGGTCGAAATTTTTATTTAATCGTCACCAAACTCAGTATTTAATCGTTTTATGTAAAAGGAAAGATCAAGTTCGAAATCGGACTAGTGGGAGGGGGTATAGAGGGAGGAACTTCGAAAATGCGAAATATCTCCGTTGCTATACGACGTATCGAAAAATTGTATGGAACCAATCTTATTGTAATGAAATTGACTATAAATATTTTTATATACATTTATTCTCTATCTTGAATATTAACCGCGATATTAGCATTTTTATTAAGTGTAACGGACGAGCTAAGGTCAGTTCTATTAGTTTCCGCCGAAAGCTAGTTCGGCCGTTTCCGTAACTGTTCGGTACTCGTATGGCGATTTCTCTATTGTGTAATTTTTCGTTGGGAAATCTGCTTAGTTTCCGCAGCTACTGCGTGACGGAAATTTTAGGTATCAGCTCTACTTTTATAGATATGTCATATGTAGTTTTTTTAATGTTTCATATACTGAGGAATGGATTATTCACAGTAATACAAATTATCAAATAAACTACATCCTTACTTATCTGATCATTTCCTCAGGATTATGCCCTGTTTTTTGAGGCCAACCCATTAGTGTAAAAAGTTAGTTTTATTATACTATATAATATTTAGAGCATTTGGTAGTGCATTTCGTGAATCGTTGGTAGTCGGTATTGCTCGGCACCTTTCGGCACCCAGCTGATGACAATCACTGTGCGTGTAGAGTGCATTGTTCTGCCGGCCAAGTGACTGCACTCTCCAGCTTCTCCCAGTTGCAACAACTTGTTCAAGCCCAAGGCTTTTCCACAATTGGACCAAATCCTCTTATTAGAGCTTCAGCAGTTCCAGGACGGCCGTCGCGGAAGACAAATGGTGGAATTCCATTGATATCCAGTATCAGGTACCTGTTTCGTCCATCTGCATTCACCTTGACTGTGAGTGCCTTCATTCATTGACGTGGATCGATTTTCGCTGAAGACGATCATCATTTTTTTTTATTGTTAATATTAAGTCATTTTTGCTCATTTAAAAAAAGCAAAATTATTCAAAGTCCAAGACCATATAAGAAATTTATTCAATGTATTTATTTTTTCTTTTAATGAGAAAACATTTATTTCATTTAATCATCTATTTCTTATCTTTGTAATTAACAGTTAATTTATAACTGACTTTTATAACTCAATTGAGTTTAATTTAGTTCATTTATTTGTAAGCATATATATATATATATATATATATATATATATGCATATTTATCTTTAAGATTACTTTCAAAAGAATTACAATATAATTTAATTTTAATCAACAACCCGGCATTTTTTTAAATTTAAGGTTCTATACAGCAGCCTATGGTGAGATGGGCTGGGCTAGGAGAGGATTGCACCAGAACATATTTGCATTTATCTTGTATAATACAATATTTGGTATTTAAGCTTCGAATAATTGTGGTTTATTATATAACAGAGTATTGTTTATATAAATGAGTAGAAGTGAGGGTTTCCTGAAGGCTGAAAAATGCAAATTTCTGGCTTTTTATTAAAGATACAGAATAAAAATAAATAACAATATTTATGGTAAATTTAATTATCAATAAAATTGTTTCGATACAATTTTTCGATCCGCCTTAATCCCCCCCCCCTCGCGCCCAATGGTCCGATTTCAGCCATTAACGTACTTGATCTTTGTTCTTATATAAAATAACGAGTAAATATCGAGTTTGGTAACGATCAAACAAAAATTGCGACTGCTAGAGCGTTAAAAGCAAATAACCATAATTTTGAACGGGCCTTATTTTCGTCATGTCCTGGGAAGGATTGATGGACTTTAGAAGACATTTTTGGAAAATCGCGTCATGAGTACGACCTCAACAGCTGATTTCCGATACGGGAAACCTGCTAAATCTAAATGACTCAGGTTATGTAACGATTGAGTGTTTTAGCAAAAACGTGTTGCTGTGCCAACTTGGAATCTCTACCAACAGCTCCATCAAATGCTTTGAATCCATGTAGCAATATGGTTAATTTACTCAGAGAAGGTAAGTGGCTTATGTTAATGAGGCCCTATGTTCATTGATGTCTTGATAAATACACTTGTTCCGTTCATTATGGCACCTGATGAAATGAGTCTTTCTCCTTTCCTTTAATAACCAATTCCCTCGCTGCTGTATCAACAGGTTCATTACATATTCATTTCTGCTCCAATTTTAGAAAGGTATTTACACACGCAACACTAACAAAGAAATTCTCAGTCATGATAATGGTACAAATTTAATTCACTTCACTCAAACTTTCAAAGCCTGCAATTGAGTTGAGCTTATTCCAGTTTTACTAATCAGCTAATGAGGTCGTAATGATGACGCGATTTTAGAACATTTTCTTAAATGTCCATCGATCCTACCCAAGAGATAACGAAAAAGAGGTCCGTTCAAAATTATATATATATATATATATATATATATATATATATATATATATATATATATATCGTTACGTTTGATACCAAAATCAGTAATAAACCTTGTTTATTAGAGTTCTTTTGGATTGCAAAATTAAACACACTCAGCTTCACAGTTTTTATCACTGTACAATTTTTTTAACAATAATAAAATAAACCCTAGACTCGTGGTTAATTGTTCTTAATTACTACTCACAGTATGCACCGATAGCGTCACTGTTTTTCGGATTACACAGTCCAATAATTCACTCACAATCACTGTTCACATAAACACGGCACAGCACTGTCCTTTACTTCACGAAGTTAAAGGCACTGCACTGTCTTAAACACGGCATTATACTGTTACTTACAGAGTCACGGCACAACACTGTTCTTCACATAAAAACACTTTACCGCACTGCACTAAGTTGTGGTGTGTGGGGTCCGGAAGGCCAATGAGTCCAAAGGTAACTTTTGTTTTGTGTGGGGTCAAGCAGGCGAGTTAGTCCAAAGGTAACCTGTGTTTTGTGTTGGGTCAGGCAGGCCTATCAGTCCAAAGGTAACCTGTGTTTTGTGTTGGGTCAGGCAGGCCAGTCAGTCCAAATGTAACTTCTGGTGTGTGGGGTCAGGCAGACCAGTCTGTCAGAGTGTAACTTGTGGTGTGTGGGGTCAGGCAGGCCAGTCTGTCCAAATGTAACTTGTGGTGTGTGGGGTCACGCAGGCCAGTCTGTCCAAATGTAACTTGTGGTGTGTGGGGTCACGCAGGTCAGTCTGGCCAAATGTAATTTGTAGTGTGTGAGGTCAGGCAGCCCAGTTAGTCCAAGGTTAACCTGTGTTTTGTGTGGGGTCAGGCAGGCCAGTCTGGCCAAATGTAACTTGTGGTGTGTGGGGTCAGGCAGCCCAGTTAGTCCAAGGTTAACCTGTGTTTTGTGTGGGGTCAGGCAGGTCAGTCTGTCCAAATGTAACTTGTGGTGTGTGGGGTCAGGCAGGCCAGTCTGTCCAAATGTAACTTGTGGTGTGTGGGGTCAGGCATGCCAGTCAGTCCAAAGGTAACCTGTGTTTTGTGTGGGTCAGGGAGGCCAGCCTCTCCAAAGGTAACTTGAGGTGTGTAGGGTCTAGCAGGCGAGTCAGTCCAAAGGTAATCTTTGTTTTGTGCATGGTCAGGCAGTCCAGTCTGTCCAAATATAACCTGTAGTGTGTGGGGTCAGGCAGGCCAGTCTGTCCGAGAGTAATCTGTGTTTTGTGGTGGTTCAGGCAGGCCAGTCTTTCCAAATGTATTCTGTGGTGTGTGAGGTAGGCAGGCCAGTCAGTCCAAAGGTAATCTGAGTTTTGTGGTAGTTCAGGCAGGCCAGTTTGTCCTAAGGTAACTTGTGGTGTGTGGGGTCAGGCAGGTCAGTCTCTCCAAATGTAACCTGTGGTGTGTGGGGTCAGGTTAGGTCAGGTAAGTTGGTGTGTGGGGAGGATGCCAGTTTTTATCACTTGGCATGTTGAGATACGGCTGACCATGTGATCCTCCATTCTCCGCGTTTCAACGCCAAGCGTATTCTGCTAATGAGTGCTTTCTCATATGTGAACTGGCCTCCTGATAGTTACCATATGTTGGTAAATGACGCAGATAGATTTTCAGCCTTCAGGACCTTTGCCTAAGAGGTGTTGAATGCGAAGTAAAAATGTATTTATTTGTAAATTATATGTATATATGTATTGTTTACTTGAGTTTAGGTTAGTATTTAGGCTTTAGGTATGCAGGCAATTTAATTAGGCTCTTGCTGCCACTTCTCTGAATAGAGGCAAAGGAGTCGGAGCTGCGGGTTCCCCTAGGACTTTTCGGACTTAAACTAAATCTCCCAAATATTACACTTTATGCTAAGCAGTGCTCGGTGAGCTAGGCTAAGTTACCTGGCCCAATTTAGCTATTCAAAATTTTATATCTCTTAATAAATGGATACCGCTGGTATGGGGAAACCCAAAGGTACAGCGGGGGCAGAGGTGGGAAAAAAACTTGACATGTTAATATCAACAGGTGAACTGTAGCCTCACTGACAGGCCAGGCGGAACATGTATCAAAGCCTAATTATCTCGTGGCTCACGGAAATGGACTACTTCTACACAGGTTGTGGTGAGACTGGTCAAGGTGGGGTTTCCCTTAATTAAATAATTAATTATTATTATTTTTGTACCATGACAGGATATCCGATTCTATCTTTGTGCGTTGAAAGGGGATTGTCCTTGTGATCTCCGGACCTTGACGGTGGGAGTGGGGGGGGGATAAATAGAGTGCGGGGACTTCAAAGGGCCTTCTTTGTTTCCTTCTATTACGGCCGTCTCACTTTACTCTTGGCTCTAGCCATAGAAGAAATTTTAATGGCGCCCAGACCTGCACCAGTTAATCCAGCATGTTGCCCATTGAATCTCATTGGACGAGCAAAGTCTGTCAAAAGGAACAATATTAGTCGAAACCCCACCAAGCCGGATAGCTGCATTCTAGCAGATTTCCCTTAGGGAAAATCCCATCGTGAGTGCAACCTCAACAGCTGATTTATCTTAAGAGAAATCTGCTAATAGAGGACGGGAATGTTAACAGATGTTTCTACCAATGAGAAGCGGAAGAAAATATTGAACCTCACCAAAACTGGCAAGCTCATTAATACTGGGTTGGAGTTATACTGCAGCTATTTTAGCAGATTTCCCGTAGGGGAAATTAGCAATTGAGGTGTTTTTCCTGACGCGTTTTCCGAAAATTTTCCTCAAAGGCCCATCGGTCCTGCCTAGTAGATAACGAAAATAAGGTCCGTAGAAAATGTATTTAATACACACACACACACACACACACACACACATCGGATTGTCGATAGGGGGGCTTTAGAGGACAGGAATTTCGAATATTCGAAATATCTTCGTTATTATTTGCCAGATCAAAAACAGTGATAGAACCAATCTTATTGAAAATTTTAAAAATGTCCTATACATGTTGTTATGTACATATTTTCTATATCATGCTTATTTACCGACAAATTTTCATTGTTTAGTTTTCAGTTTCCAGTGACCCCTACTCCTACTCATGCCATACTAACAAGAAACTGTTATATCGAGAAGCATATTAATCTAAGTCTAAATACTAAATATTGTTTTAATTGAACTTGAGATACATGCAAATACGTCATGTGATGAATTTATCATTTAATATTTTACGTTTATTTTATGCGTACCATACTCAATATTTAGCCATTTCAGTCAACGTTTAATATTATATTTGTTATTGGCTGAAATCGGACCTGGAATAAAAGAGGTTTACAGGGGGGATTTAAATATTCAAAAAGTCTCCGTTCTAATCAGTCGCTTCGTGATATGTTATAGATCCAATCTTGTTTAACTATTAATGCTCTACAATAGTTGTTCTATACTTTTTTTTGTAACTCAAGTATTGAGCGTGTATGAGTAGGTTTCAGCCTTCAGTACTCCCCCCGTCCCAGGTATTCATTGTTTTAGCAGATTCACCTTAAGGGAAATCTGCTATTGAGGTCGTACTCATTACTTGACTTTCGAAATTTTTCTTCAAATGTCCATCGATCCTATCTAGGAGATGACGAAAATGAGGTCCGTTCATATATATATATATATATATATATATATATATATATATATATATATATATATATATATACCTATACATATATATCAGTCCATACCTCACAAGTGCTCTCAGTTTATTAGAGACAATTAGTAGTTTCCCAGTGCTAAGAAAAGACTTAAAAGGTAATTTATTTATAGCTATTGAACTTATTCTAGCAGTAAAAGGGAATTTAGAAGAAACAACCCAGGATCCCCCGGAAATGTTGCAAGTCCCAGTGTGAATTAGGTTAGTCGGCACCACGTGCTAAACACATACTCATTAGTTTTTAATGTCAAAAGAAACCTATTCAGACTAAACACAAAATCTTAATCAAAAATAAAAAAAAAGAGGCTACACCTGTTGAAACAAGAAAACAATTTAAAGAATCTATTAACCCTCAGGAGCCTTAAATTAGGGGGGGGGGGGGGGGGGTATTTCAAAGATGTGAGATCTACTAGAAATGGCTCCTTAATATAGTAGAAACAGATAACGAATGAGGATCTACCGAGACTAAAATAGATAATGTTCTAACTCAGAACAATTCACCGTTGTCTCCTGTTCATTTTGAAAAAAATTAAAGCCAAGGCTAATCATCAAAAATATCCCCGAAGAATAAAACGCAACATGAACCTAAAACCTTCATTGCTTGAGCAAAAAAAAAAAAAAAAAAAATAATGAAATTAACACTCATACTGATGCTGAGTATCAGGTTAGTTTACCATATTTAATCTGAGGTTAAATCAAAACAAGAGGCACGCAGGATTGAGGTTAGCCCTGTTGCTAGATGTTACTTCTGAACCACGGATAAAGCTCTACCCACAACATCTGCTTCGCCGAGGATTACCTCGTCATCAGACGATATGGAAGATGCTCTAAGGCTGAATCATCCGACGAAGAGCTGCAACAGCAAGCTGACCTGTCCCCATCTGCGCCGAAGAGCACGATTACAAGGAGTGCTCCAAGAAAGATCAAGCCCAAGAAACATAAAATGAATTAACTGTATTATGTACAACAATCACTGTAAACCACATCAGAAAAGTAATGACAAACCATTCGACATTGAGTAAGTTATGCCCATCTTATTCTAATGCAATATTATTAGGCTACAAGAAATACTGGGGGGGGGAATACTAATGATCCCTACTTTTGTAAAGACAAAGAAACTTGTTTCATAACTTTATTTATTGCTGCTTCAAATGCACCCTCTCATTTTCACTATTTACATTATTCATGAAACATTACATTCACATAACACCAATAACCTACAAACGTTCAAAATTTTAGTCAACAGATTATTGTTGTTATCTTATAAACATAACTTATTTCAGGATATACAAACAATTTGTGCTCATGAAATCATATGGTTAACCTATATGATAAGGAATGACGTTCTTCAACATCAATTTATAAATACACTTAATGGCAAGTAGCTCAATAGGAAAACACATTTCGCTCTTACAGCTAAATATGAAACATTGTAAAACATCGGACTTATTTTTAAAAGAATATTTATCTAGGCAGAATATTGACATATTAATATTACAGGAACCTTATTTAACAGGGATTAGTAATATTAAATCGGGTACCAAATATCGGCTATATTCTGGTAATGATAATGAAGCTCGAGCAGCAATTGTCTTGACTAATAACAATATTGACGGACTGTTATTACCAAAATACTCTGACAAAGACATGACTACCTTACAGATTAAATATGAATCTTTCAACGCAATAATTATTAGCGCATATTAAACAAAGTGACCAAAATATAGAAATTGATATAAATAAATTAGAAAATGTACTTTCACAATTCCCACAATGATTATATTTTAACTTGAACTTGACAGTAACATTATAAAGCAGACAATGGCACATAAACTATACAACCAACGAGGACGGAAATTTGAGAATTTTATCATCCTAAATAATTTAGCACTTAGTAACAGAACGTTTGGACTTCCTACTTTTGACGGAACAAGAGGAACTAGCAACATAGACTTTAACACTCACCAAACACGAAGTTGAAAAACACTTTTTACTGATTGGAAGATCCATAACCATGATCAATTTTTCGGACCATTTTAACATTACCATATTGCATTAAATTACTACTGACACCAACTAAAAACGTCTCTAAATATTACTACTTACATTACTAAAGACGCTGACTGGGAAAAATATTAGAAACTGTCTAATGAGCTGAAAATTCGTAAACATTTTTAAGTGTACCACTGACAACCTGGACATATTTCTTACTGACTACATATATACCCATGACATTGATCACACTCTTAACAGATTTCAAAAGGTTTTGAAAGAAAACCTGTAATAAAACATTAAAAATCAAAAATAGATACCAGACTAATAATACGAAAAAAAACCCAAAAGAGATCATTACCTTGGTGGGATAATGAGCTGACTCAACTAAGAAAACAGACTAACAAAACTAGACGAATATACCAAAGAACTGTTGACGATGAACTAAGGGCAACAGCGAAGAATGACTTATCTTGAAACAAGACATCTATATCAAGACAAAAAGTAAAACAAAAGAGAAAACAATCATGGAAACGAATTCTGCTCTAACATAGATCCTAAGAACACCTGGACATGCCCGTAGCAAATTTGCTTTTGGGAAACCTAGTCAATGATATCGCTAAGTTTCTTTAAGAAAAGATGATGGACTCTATACTACTACTTCGATAACAGAAACATACTCGTTTTTTACTGAATAAACGTAATTGGAACTGACAATAAGATGACAGATAACGACTATCACAAAACATTGAGAAATAACGTACTTAACGAAACCTAACTCTAATAATCGACACTTACCACTTACAACTCAAGAAATAGAAAAAAATAATTAAATCACAACAATAAGAAAACTACTGGAATAGATGGCATTTCTGCTGAAATTTTCAATAACGTTTATTTTATTTTACCTAAATTTACTCAAAATATTTACAAAAGATGTTTCGATTCAGGCTATTTCCCACAACAATGGAAAATTTAGAAGTAAATATTAAAGTTAAAAACGACTTTTCTTCAGTACGACCCATAAGTTTAATCACAACAGGAGGAAAAATCCTCGAAAAAATCATTAACCAACGTCTATCACACTACCTATACACAAACAACCTATTGCACAGAAATCAATTCGGTTTTCAGTCCAACACTTAATATTTATTAAAACTGCGCTTACTCAAAAACAACATGTTCTCATTTCACTAGACATTAAAGGGTGCATTTGATAATGCATGGTGGCCTTTTATCCCCAACTCTCTCCCTAATAATGAAATGTCCTAAATAATTTATACAAACTTATCTTCTCATATTTTACTAATCACCAAACCTCTTATCAGTACACCCCCTCTCCCCAATCTAATGATCAATAAAGCTCAAACAATAGGAACACCTCAAGGTTCATCAAGTTGTTCTCAGCACTCTCACTTTATGAAACATAATTATTGATAAATTATTACATTTAATTAACATGAAACACGCAGCTATCTACGCATTCGCAGATGATATTATAATTTGGTAAAATCAAGATTCCTGGACAGAAACAGACCATAATTAACATCAATTCTTCTAGACGTTACTGAACAATGGGCTCATAAAAACAATTGAAATTCAATACAGTCAAATCATCCTACACCAGCATTTAGCAGATCAAGGACAACTCTATCGTTCAATTTGACATCAGGTTACAAGGACAAAAAACTTACTAAAGCAAATACAATTAAAATACTTGGGATAATTTTTGACAGTAAACTAACTTGGAACGCCTACATTCAACATCTTGAAACAAAAATCCTGAAACATATAAACCCTACTTTCAAATAGCAAGAAAACCCTGACTTTGGGGACTACAAACAGACACATTACGGAACTATTTACTCTGGCAGCAATACAAAACCTGCAATGACTTACGCCATCAACTACTGCCTGGCATGAAGTATACAGCCGGCAATACAATTTAAGGAAAATGGGAGAGAGAGTTCAGAGACTGATGGCTTTGAAGATAATAAAGGGATTTAGAACAATTTCATGTTGAAGCCTGCCATGTGTTCTGCGAGAATTACACCTATCTGCATTACTTGCGAATCAAGGGGGGGCCGAAAACACAATAGGTTTATTACTACAGCGGGGAGAGAGAAAACGGGACGGGACATATACATGGGAGGAACGGAGGGGTGGTAACTCATCTGACTCTCAGGGGCAGTATTCAGGTCGACAACAGTGAAGAGAGTGCCCTTGGGGGGGGGGAGACGCATTTGTATAGGCTATCACTCGGGGGGCGCGAGAGGCACACACGTCTGGACTACAGTTCTATTCATTAGAGATATGTCGCGCTCTCACTTCCAACAAAGAACGCGTAGACACCGGATCCAGAGCTCGGCGTCACACAACAACAGAATAGTCAAATCAAGGTACAATACAAAAGAGACGGAAGTATCACCGTGTGCACACAAAAAATAGGTAGGATGCGCTTGTTATTGTGATTCATAATAATATACTCACTGACTTACTAAATACCGACTAGGACCTTTATGTACAAACTACCAATGCTGAAGTTGGCGCTACCGACAATTAATAATGAACGCACTCGAATACGTAAAACGAAATAATAAACAAATTACAGAAGTAACTATAAACATAGACAGCAAGGTAACAATACAAAACTATTGAACACTGACATACATGACCCATTGACAGAACAAAGTAGGCAACTAATTAAAGACATTCAAAACAACAACACGAAAACGTATTTGACTTGGGTCAAAGGACATGCCGGACTTTACGAAAACGAATTAGTTGACAAAATTGCAAAAAAATACATCCAAGGACCAAAACATTCCCATAACATACTCCAACATAACAAAACAAAGTCTAAAATACACGTTACGCACGGACACAATAAAACAGTGGCAGGAACGATGGGACAAAACAGAGAAAGGCAAGCATTTAAAAACATTCATCCCAAAAATTGAGGAATACTCAACACCTGTACTGCTACTGACTATTACTCGACATAAGTACTCACTGGACACGGAACTACTAAATCTTATTTACATAGGTTCAAAATACTAAATGACAAAAACTGCCCCTGTGACAGAACGAGTCAACAGACTATAGAACTCCTTATCTACACTTGCACACACACTTCACAATTACGAAACACACTCCAACAAACACTTCTCAGAAACAAAGACCAGTGGCCAATGGATTTAAAGAGTTTGTTTAATAGTATTTAGGCATTTTTCTAAAACCTTAATAGAAACAGCGGACGTTTTAAACACCTTACTTAAAAAATAATATATAAGGTCTTCCTTCCATTCTTTCTTCGTTTTAACACCTCCATCAAGAATAATGCATTAGAATGAGTGGCATAACTTACTTAATGAAGTTAAATTAACATGTTATTGGATTGTTTCGATTTTTCTTATTATGCGTACTAATTTTTCATCACTTTGATTGTTTGTTCTTTTATTATGTATATTATTTATTATTTTTTTTCTTTTTTTATTTAGGGGGGGGGGGGGGGGGGGGGGGGGGTATATTTTCTTCTTTGGTTTCCTTATTCTTTTTTTCTTTTTATTTTATTTTTTAAACTCAAGAACAAATTTTATGAACATCATTTCTTGTACACAAAACCATACGATGTAATTATGAACATACTTTTATATATATATAGATATATATATATATATAATATAGATATATAAATATGAGAGGTATAAAACTGTAATAGTATGAACATGTAGCAAATAAACGCCCTTTGTGCATGGGTAATGTGCAAAGGAAAATATAAAATTATAATATATACATATATATATATATATATATATATATATATATATATGTATATGTTTGCTACCACTCTAGAGGTCGCAATTATTGTTTAATCGTTAGCAAAACACGATATTTAGTAGTTTTATGTAAAAATAAAGAACAAGTTTGTTAACAGCTGAAATCAGGAGCGGGGGAGGGGAGGGTTTAGAGGGGGGAAATTTTGAAAATTCGAAATATCTCCGTTACTATACGTCGGATCGACAAATTGTACAGAACCAATCTTATTGCAAATTGACCTCACTATAATTATTATATTCTCTATCTTGAATAATAACCGAGATATTTGCATTTTTCAGTTTTCAGCCTTCAGTAAACCCCCACTTCTACTAGTGTTATATAAATAATACTCTGGTACATAATAAATCACATTATTCGAAGTTTAAATACCAAATATTGTATTCATGAGACGTTTATTATACGAGATACATGCAAATATGTCCTGGTCCCTCCCGACCCGTCTTAAGGTCTTTGACTACTAAAATTTGATTTATTGAGATAACAATTATTCTGATTCATTATTAATTGCAGTACTAGATATAGTAAATAGTTCTCAATAAAATTAATATGTTATATACTGATATATTTCAGAAATTGTTTTTCTTTCCGGTATTAGGCAGGCAGACTTGTTTGTTTACATTTCAAACGCTTTCCGTCGGCAGGTTTCATAAATTGGCTGAAACAGTTCTTATTTCCGTTTGTATTTTTTTTTTACACCGGAATAGATAATATCTGGTGAGATGAGATCATAAGTGTATTATATGACGAAAATCTGCTTATTTTACGATGCCCCTGCACGACGGACGTATTTTGATTTACATACATCTTGGGCATTAGGAAATGGAAAAGGAAGTGACGGAATCTGCAAGCTTCAAAAGGACCGACGGTTTAGCCGGAGCCGGAAAAGTTGGGAAATTCTTTTCGGGAATCACCTTGTGGGTGGGTTCGGCCCTATCCATCACTGTCTCCTTCCTGACATGACTGATTGTCGTTCCCTCTCTCTTCGCCATTCCTCATTCCAGGATTCTTGAAACGACCGCCAATCCTACCCCCCGGATTCCTCGGCCTCTTCTGCAAAAGGCTCGTAGCCTAGAACATGCTTTGATAAATTAATGGATCATCCTTCAAAATGGAATCATTGACTGCAAACAGTCTAGACCCTGATAATTGTAAAGGATATATATATATATATATATATATATATATATATATATATATATATATATATATATATATATGTCTGTGTGTGTATATGTATGTTACCACTCTAGCGGTCGCAATTTTTTTTTATCGTTACCAAACTCCATATTTAATCGTTTTATGTAAAAAGAAAGATCAAGTTCGTTAATGGCTGAAATCGGGCCAGTGGGAGGTGGGGTTTAGAGCGGGAATTTTGAAAATTCTAAATATCTCCGTTATTATACGTCGGATCGAAAAATTGTAGAGTGTAAATCTTATAGCAAATTAAATTTACTATACATAATGTTTTATACATATTTTCTGTATCATGAATGTTAACCGAGATATTTGGATTTTATAGTGTTGGCTTTCAGTAAACCCCCACAACTACATATTATATGTAATTAATTATAATTATATTAATTATTATTATATTAATAATAAGCTGTTATATCATGTACGTCTTCATTACAAGCTTAAATAAGGAATATTGGTTTTTGTTATAAACTAAGTAATATTCACAATTCTTATTCCGAAAAGCAACCCCAAACACTTCAAGTATACCTATTTTAAGATTTTAATAGCCACTCTTAAATATATTCTATTGAATGCCCGACGAAGAAACTTAGTATTCATAATTACAGGCCTCCTTTATAACGCCCATACCTATTCGTCTCAGAGAGTATTAGTATAGCCTATAGACCAAGTTGGGTTAATAGTAATATACATACCAAGTTTCATAAAAACAAGTTCACTTGTTACTGCAGTTCATTGTGCTACCTTTGTTGGTATAACGGTTGTTTGACGTCTGATATACTCGGCTGGAATATATCCATTTTCACAACTATGTAAATATTCCATATAACAATTGCAATTATTCGATCCGTCGTGTATTGACGAAGATATTTCGAATTTTCAAAATTCCTTCCCTTTAACCCCCCCCCCTCCAGCCAAAAATCCGATTTCAGCTATTAACGAAATTTATCTTTCTTTTTGTATAAAACGACTAAATATCGATCAAACAAAAATTGCGACCGCTAGAGCGGTAACAGACAAATATATGTAAATATAATTTTGAACTGACCTCATTTTCGTCACCTACTAGGTAGGATCGATGAAAATTGGTGAAATGTTTTTCAAAAATCACGAGTACAACCTTAATAGCTGATTTCCCTCAAGATAAATCTGCTGAAATCAATATTCTCATCTCTTCACACAATTTTCACTTTATTGTGATATTCGTATTTTGCAACATTTATCCAACGCTTTGTAATATGTCTTTCAACAATTATAAAAGAAAATCTGATGTTTTTTTAGCAGATTTCCCTTAAGGGAAATCAGCTATTGAGGTCGTACTCATGACGCGAGTTTCGAAAAATTTCTTCAAATGTCCATCGATCCTACCCAGGAGATGACGAAAATGAGGTCCGTTCAAAATTGTATATATATATATATATATATATATATATATATATATATATATATATATATTTGTCTGTTAACGCTCTAGCGGTCGCAATTTTTGTTTGATCGTTACCAAACTCGGAATTTAATCGTTTTATGTAAAAAGGAAGATCAAGTTCGTTAATGGCTGAAATCGGGCCAGTGGGAGGGGGGGTTTAGAGGGGGGATTTTCGGAAAATTCGAAATATCTCCGTTATTGTGCGTCGGATCGAAAATCAATAGAATTAATCTTATTGCAAATTAAATTTACTATAAATATTGTTATATACATTTATTCCCTATCTTGAATATTAACCGAGATATTTGCATTTTTATTAAATTTGGGCCGATAACGGATTTTTGAATTTCCCGCCAAAACCTAGTTCGGCCCTTTGCCGTAACTGTTGGGCTCTTGTATGGAGATTTCTCTATTGTATAACTTCACGTGGGAAATCTGCTTAGTTTACGCAGTCCCTGCGTGACGGACTTTTTTTTTTATTCTTCAGCAACAAATACACAATATTTTCTCTTTGGTTGAATTTGATGTTTTGTTAGGTTCCAGTATCTCGTTTAGAATTGCTCTTGTTTTGCCACCGGGATATGGCCATCAGAATGGAAAATGTAAAATAACATGAAAATGTTATTATTTCTGGGTAATTGTGTATTGAGACAATAGTTACAATTCCCCATTGAGGGCTAAATAAAACTTACCCTTAACTATCTCTCTCGTATCTCTAAATCCATTGAGATTTCATATTTATACTCAATTTATCATATTTATTCAAGAATTCTTTTATCGTTATCAGCAGATTTCCTTTTCCAGGTTATCAACTGTTCAGAATGTAGAGTTGACGCCACCATGAATTGACGAAAATTGCGTTGTAACTTTATATACGTGTGAGTGTAAATATATATATATATATATATATATATATATATATATATATATATATATATATATATATATATATATATGGTCGTGACTGAACTCAATGTTTAACGTATTATGTCAAAATAAAGGCCAAGTTCGTGATGGCTGAAATCGCAATGGTTATTGAGGGGGGGGATTCAATATATCTCAATTATGATATGTCGGATCACAAAATTGTAGTTAGATTTATTTTTTTTTTTTGAGCCGATTTCCCTCAAGGGTCGTACTCATGACGCGATTTTCAAAAACTTTCCTCAAATGTCCATCGATCCTATCTAAGAGATGACGAAAATTAGGTCCGTTAAAAATGTTATATATATATATATATATATATATATATATATATATATATATATATATATATATATATATAGACTTCTATATTTGTTTGTTATCGCTCTACAGGTTGCAATTTTTGGTTCAATCTTTACGAAATTCGATATTTAAACGTTTTATGTAAAAATAAAGATCAAGTTCTTTAACGGCTAAAATCGTAAGGTGGGATGGGGAGTTTAGAGGGACAAATTTCGAAAATTATAAATTTTATGCGTCACATCGGAAAATTCTATAGAACCAGTCTTATTTGCAAAAAGTAATCTTGTATAAATATTGTTATGTTTGTCAAAACGTTTAACAATTTTGTATATAATAATATATATACATATTAAAATGTAAATAAGATTAAGAAAATTAAATTTGACAAAAAGAACATTAAATATGAACAATTAAGGAATACAATGAAACAACGATTAAAATAAGTTACATAATATTAATATTATATTATCTTTTCCTCTTTCAGCTTAAGGATATCATAGGCTATGGCTTTTAATAAATTTATGTCTTTTGTAAATAAAATATTGGGACTGATAGCCATGTGCGAATGTCTTGAGTCAGTCTACATTCATAATTCAGGTGGGTAAACCCCCACTTCTGCTCATGTCAAATTAACAATAAGCTGCTATATTATGAAGCACTTTATTTGATGCCTTAATAACAAATATTGTTCTCGTTGAACTTTTACGTTTTGGGATTAATTATTGACGCACGTGGGAAATCTACCTAGTAACGGTGAAAATATAGCTTTCACTTAACGTTTACTGTATTTTAGGGTTGACGTAGTGAATATGATTATTTTCTTTATATACTTTTAGCTAGAATGGCCAATTGGAACGGCTTAACTACAGGTTACCACCCTTTCCTACCCAAGGTGGGACTAAGGATTTTATTTAATGAATTCGTCACTAAATAAATTCCTATTGCACTCACCACTCTAGGTTTACCAACACCTTAACACCCATTAACCAACACCTTAACTCACATTGTGAATATGTGATTTGTATTTTATGAACATCGCATTCATATCCGTTTTCCCAACGCCGCAGATCATATTCGCTGATTGCTAAATTCTTATCGAGGTGAGGGGAAGGGGTTTTGGAGGGGAGGAAATTTGAAAAATTTCATCTAAAAAGAAGAAGTAGAAGAATTATTACTGCCATTGGAAATGGTGAGGTATCTCTTGAACATTTCGATCAATAATCAGTTTCCCATTTGGGACTCATTGCGTTCTATTGAGAAAGTCATAGCATCCGAGTTTCTCGCCGGTCATAAATGAATCAATGGTTGAAAACCTTTTCGCCAGCTGAGCCATGATAAGGTATTAATGGTGGCCCACTCACAGCCACGACTTCAAAGCCATTCTTAAAACACGGATCCTTTCTTTACAGCCACAAACGAGTTTTCGAGGTATTTTTCTTTTCATCTCTCTTTATTTCTTTTACTTTCTCCCGTTGTGAGGTGTTCGTTAAGAATTCATGCAGCTGGAAACTTTCATCTGCCTACAAGTCTCCAAAAATAAATGTCTCTCATTTCTCCAGAAATATATTTCTATCAAATTTTTTTCCCCGAAGAGGGGGGGGGGTAATTGGATATTTTGCGTATTTCGTTATCTTCTGAACTTAGGTTTTGGGCACAATTTTTCATTGACGCTACTCAGAATTTATGTGCATTTGAAATTATGTGAGCATTTTTTCAGTCCACGACATTATTTCTTTGAACTCATTTAATTATTTTAAATGGAGGGAGGTTTCTCTGTAAACATTTCCTTTTTCCTACTTAGGGAAAGATTAAGCAGCCTTTTTAAAAAGCATTTTTATTGGAAAACTGGCCCTGTTACACATCTTTGAGCGTTTGAAATAATTAATAATATTATTATTTTTATTATAATAATAGAATTCAGAAAGCATCACCAGCAAATTTAATCCGCCCTCTTATAACATGTTTGAGGATTGAATGGCAGCTTCGACCAGAAGAGCATAGGTGCGGTGCGCCAAACCCTTGATAGTTATTGTAGGGAGATGATCAAGTACAATAATGTAGCCTCTTACAGATCATGTCTTAGAGACAACAATATTGTAGTCTGTAAGACTCAAGAACAAGACTCCGAGATGAAAGATTGGCCCATCACAGCTAAACCACGATGACCAATATAAACACCTTAATGGAACTTGGAGCAAGAGGAAGGAACACAATGACTGTGCTGTACGCAAGAAGAAAAAAAGTCCGTCACGCAGGGGCTGCGTAAACTAAGAAGATTTCCCACGTGAAGTTTTAAATAAAGAAATCTGCCTAATAACAGTAGTAGTAACGAATCTCTAAACCAATTCACGAGGGACGAACAGTTACGGAAACGGCCGAACTAGCTTTTGGCGGAAAGTCCCGTATATAGTCGAACTCTGCCTGCCGACCGCAAACTCACTACACAAATGCAAATATCTAGGTTAATATTCAAGATAGAGAATAAATGTATAGAACAATATTTATAGTAAATTTAATTTGATATAAGATTAAATTTATACAATTTTTCGATCCTAAGTATAATAACGGAAATATTTGGAATTTTCAAATATCCCCCCCTCTAAACGCCCCCCTCCTACTGGTCCAATTTCAGCCATTAACTTGATCCCTCTTTTTACATAAAACGATTAAATATAGAGTTTGGCAAAGATCAAACAAACATTACAACCGCTAGAACGGTAACCGACCTATATATATATATATATATATATATATATATATATATATATATATATATATATATATATAAAATTTTGAACGGACCTTATTTGTCGTCATCTCCTGGGTAGGATCAATGGACATTTGAGGAAATTTTTCAAAACTCGCGTCATGAGTACTACCTCAATAGCAGATTTCCCTTAAGGAAAATCTGCTCAAAGGTCATTATCAATGGTAAAACTAGCCTAGCTACGCGGATCTGCACAACTTGGAAGCATTATTTGGATTTCAGATTTGTATTTGGAGAAAAAAAAATGAAACAAGTCTGCATGAGTGAGTGAGTGGACGCATAGGTTATATATATATATATATATATATATATATATATATATATATATATATATATATAAAATTGTAACCTCTGTCTGTACATTGATTTTTTTCGCGAAATTTCACGATAACTTTTCGTTTCACATGTCATAGACACCATAACTGCATTTTGTTTCGTTGTTGTTGTTGTATAGGGTTTAAGGGCGAAAAACTACCAGGTTATCATCGCCCTGTAATATTTATAATTCACATTTTGGAATCCTCATCCATATCGCCATTTTAACAATACAAACGAGGATACGAGCAATTGCACTTTAAATTTCTTTGTATAAACTCGTGTTTTTTACAAAATTAAACAATTTATCGAGTTCTTTCGGGTCATCTCCAAGGGCCACTTCTATACTATTGGAAATATTGTATTTGTTTCTAATATCTGTGTACTTATGGCATTGCATTAATATGTGATATATAGTCAGTTCTGTGTTACATTTCTCACAAATCGGGGGTTGACCTTTTGTCATAAGATAGCCATGCGTAAGTCGTGTGTGCCCAATTCGGAGTCTTCCTAATACAACCTCATCTCTTCTGTTGTCTCTTGTCGAATATTTCCATGGACGGATGGTGGTTTTAATAGTTTTTAATTTATTGTTCTGGGTTTCATTCCACATGTGTTGCCAGTTTTTATTAATTTCTTCTTTGAGTGGTTGGTAGAGTTCTGCAGATGTAATTGTTGTTGGGCTGATGGAGTCGAGTTGATGGGCTTCTCTGGCTGCTAAATCTGCTTTTTCGTTTCCATCTATTCCCACGTGGCTTGGAATCCACATGAAGTAGACGGCCCTTTTTAGTTCTCGGAGCATTTGTATTTGATTTTGTATTTTTTTTACTATTGGGTTGTTTGTGAATACATCTTTGATACTCAATAGGGCACTCAACGAGTCAGTGCAAATCAGGAATTTTTCTTGAGTTGAGTGGTTGCAAATGCAGTGATATAGAGCGAATTTAATTGCGAATAGTTCGGCGGAATAGATGCTGGTTAATTTGTTGAGTTTGAATTTTTGACAGGCATTTTCTTCGTAGTAGGCGCAGGAGGCATTTTCTTCGTAGTAGGCGCAGGAGGAAGACTCGGTAATTTTCGAACCATCAGTGTATATTATCTTTGTGTGTTGATATTTTTCTATTTTATTAATGAAAGCTTCCTTTATTTTCCAATAGTTGATCTCTTGAGACGATTTGTTTATGAGTTTGGTGATTCCTGTATCTATAGATATTTCTTGAATTGTCCAAGGAGGAGTTGGGTCGAATTCATTAAGACTGTTTGAGTTTTGTAATAGTTTGTCTGTTATGTTACTCAGCCTAATTCCAATAGGTTTTGGTGTTGTGGGGTTTTGGTCGTACAGCCGTGAGTAGAGAGGGTGGAATATACTCTGAAATGTCGGGTGACCTCTCTGTGTCACTAGTTTGGATAAGTATTTAGCTGCCAGCTTTTGCCTTCTGAATGTCAATGGTGGGATTCCGGTTTCAGCACACAAGCTTATTGCTGGGCTAGAGCGGAAGGCTCCTATGGATAAACGTAGCCCAGCATTATGAATTGCATCTAGTTTGCATAATTTATTGAAGTTTGCTGAGCCGTATACAAAACTGCCATAGTCCAATTTAGACAATACCAGAGCTTTGTATATTGTTAGCATGGTATTCCTATCTGCTCCCCATGATGTGTTAGCAAGTACTTTAAGAATTTTAAGCCTTTCAGATGTGCGTTTTTTGAGTTTGTCTATATGTACATTCCATGTCAGTTTGCTGTCGAGAGACATACCTAGGAATTTAGCATGGTTGACATATTCTATTAGGGTGTTCTTAAGATAGAGTTGTGGTAAATCATTTAAATTTCTGCGCCTTGAGAATAATATGCACTTCGTTTTTTCGGGGGAAAACAAAAAACCTGTTTTTTTTGACCATTCTATTAATCTAAGAGTCACAGCTTGTAGTTGTCTTTTGATATATGCCAAGCTTTGCGATCGGCAAATAATGGCAAAGTCATCAACGAACAGAAAGCCTTTTACATTGTTGGTAAGACATTTCGTTATTTCGTTCACTGCAATCAAAAAAAGATTTGTACTCAAAATACTTCCCTGTGGGACACCTGATTTCATTGTTCTTTCTTTGGACAGTGTGTTTCCAACTGCCACTTGGAAATACCTTTCCTTTAGGAATTCCTGGATGAGTATGGGCATGTTGCCTCTATAACCCCATTGATGTAGTTGATTTAAGATATAAAAGCGCCATGCTGTGTCAAATGCTTTATGAATATCAAAAAATATTCCAATTGCGTGCTGTTTGTTAGCAAATGCATTTAGAATTTCCGCTTCTAATCTGGCCAGGTGATCTATTGTAGACCGCTTTTTCCGGAACCCACACTGCCAGTTATTTAGTAGACTTAAATGCTCTAGTGTCCACGTGAGGCGTCTGTTAATCATGCGTTCAAGAATCTTGCATAAACAATTTGTGAGAGATACAGGCCGATAGTTAGTAGCAGCCTGGCTAGATTTTCCTGCCTTGGGGATGGGTGCATTTTGTTTCTTTCGTGTATGTTTGTTTGTTTGTTACCTTTTCACGCATAAACGGCTGAACCGAATTTTATGAAACTTGGTATGTATATTACTAGTAACCCACCTTAGACTTTAGGCTATATTAATATCCTCTGGGACGAACAGGAGTGGGGGTTATAAGGGAAGCCAGAAATTAAAAATAGCGATATTTCGTTTCCTATTGGTTTTTCGGCAAATATGAACATAAGAAAAGTTGTTTATTTTGTTATGTAGAGTAACGTTTGTTATATACACTTTTTTCGTATACCGAATTATGAACGAGATATACGCTGAAACCTATAGCGGAAGTGAACAATTTTATTTGGGACAAAAGACCCAACCTAAATAAATAAAACTCGGTATATGTATTAGCACTAACGCTTTCATTATAACAACCCATACCAACATTTCTAGGGACGGACAGGAGTGGGGGTTATAAGGGAAGCCAGAAATTAAAAATAGCGATATTTCGTTTCCTATTGGTTTTTCGGCAAATATGAACATAAGAAAAGTTGTTTATTTTGTTATGTAGAGTAACGTTTGTTATATACACTTTTTTCGTATACCGAATTATTAACGAGATATACGCTGAAACCTATAGCGGAAGTGAACAATTTTATTTGGGACAAAAGACCCAACCTAAATAAATAAAACTCGGTATATATATTAGCACTAACGCTTTCATTATAACAAGCCATACCAACATTTCTAGGGACGGGCAGGAGTGGGGGTTATGAGGGAAGCTAGAAATTAAAAATAGCGGTATTTCGTTTTCTATTCGTTTTCGGCAAATATAAACATAACAAAAGTTGTTTACTTTGTTATTTAGAGTAACTTTTGTTATATACATTTTTTTTTTTATACCGAATTATAAACGAGATATACACTATAAACTAAAGCGGGAGTCAACTATTTCATTAGGCACTAACGATTAAACCGAACTTAAAAACTCGGTATGTCAATTAGCATTAATTCTTCCATGATTATAAGCTATATTAAAATTTTTAGGTTAGAACGGGAGTTGGGGTTATAAGGGAGGCCTGAAATAAAAATTCGTGATATTTCATTGTCTATTTGTTTTTTGGCAAACAAGCAAATAACAAAAGTTGTTTACTTTGTTATTTAGATTAACTTTTGTTTTATACATTTCTCCAGGAACAATGTGTGGAGCAAGTAATTTGCGTAGAAATATTGATATGCTCAACAATTCATTCTAATTTGAACTATGAGGTACCTCACCTGGAAAAATTAATTCAAATCTATGTTAATATTTTGTCCTTAGTAACTGAAATCTATGCATTATGCACAGGAGACGGGAAATATGGCAATATAACAAAATATGAAATATGACAATTTGGAGGACAGTCAAGACTTACATAAAAAATTAATTTTATTATTAACAAATGCCAACAACGGATATTAACCCTAAACACTGGGACGGGTAAATGTCAAAATATTGTGCAAAGTAAAGTTTTGCCAAAAAAATACCATAACTATTCAGCCTCAAATAAATTCCCGGGCGAAGTCGGGTATCTGAGCTAGTATATATATATATATATATATATATATATATATATACAACGAAAAATATTAATTAATGACGACATCACATGACGTATTTGCATGTATTTTCTCCCATTGTAATAGTTCAATGAAATCCATATTTAGTATTTAACGTTGGAATAAATGGTTTATTATATAACAGCTTATAGTTGAGTAGGAGTATAGAAATATCTGGGTTTAAGTTCGGTATAGAGAAAACATGTATGTAACAACATTTATAGAATATTGCATTTGCAATATGATTGATTCTATACAATTATTTGAGCCGAAGCATAACGACGGAGATATTTCGAATTTTCGAAATTCCCCTCCTATAACCCCCCCTCCCTATATATAATTTTGAACGGACCTCATTTTCGTTATCTCCTGGCAGAATCGATGGACATTTGAAGAACTTTTTCAAAAATACTATCATGATTACAACCTCAATAGCTGATTTCCCCTGAGAGTAATCTGCTAAAAGTAAACCATGTTCTAATAATTCTATTTTTTAGGGAAAATAAATAACTCTAATAAATTTTAAGTAATCATAGTTTAGCTTAGATTAAGAAAGCGAGATGGGAGGAATTGGATGGAAATTTATAACCTCCTCACTTACCCGAATCATATTTAGAACAATCATTTAAGTCTTAAAACGTAACATCATTTGATGTAATATGGTATTATCTAATATTTTTTTATATATTTATTTATTGGAGCTTCGTAGATGTGGCGATGTTGCTAAAAAAAAAAAACTATATACAAATATAAGCATAAAAACAACTTAAAAAACAAAACAAAATGAATTTAAATGAAAATAAAACAACATAACTGAAATTAAACACGAACACCAGAAATGCAACACAAAACAGAAATTGAACACGAAAAACAAAAATGCAACACAAAACAGAGATGGAAACTAAAAACACAACAAAACACAGAAATAGAAAACAAAATTGTATCCCAAAACAGAACTGAAACGAAAAACAGAAATGGAGCTCAAACACAAAATGGAAAACAAAAAACAGAAATAGACCAAAAAAACAGAAATTAAACACAGAGAAAAAATGGAAAAAAGAAATGAAACACAAAAACAAAATGGAAAACCAAAAACAGACGTGGGACACAAAACAGAAATAGAAAACAAAAATGGAACACAAAACAGAAATAGAAAACAAAAATGGAACACAAAACAGAAATAGAAAAAAATGGAACAAAAAACAGAAATAGAAAACAAAAATGGAACACAAAACAGAAATAGAAAACAAAAATGGAACACAAAACAGATGTAGAAAGCAAAAATGGAACACAAAACAGAAATAGAAAACAAAAATGGAACACAAAACAGAAATAGAAAAAAATGGAACAAAAAACAAATGTAGAAAACAAAAATGGAACACAAAACAGAAATAGAAAACAAAAATGGAACACAAAACAGAAATAGAAAAAATGGAACAAAAAACAGAAATAGAAAACAAAAATGGAACACAAAACAGAAATAGAAAACAAAAATGGAACACAAAACAGAAATAGAAAACAAAAATGGAACACAAAACAGAAATAGAAAACAAAAATGGAACACAAAACAGAAATAGAAAACAAAAATGGAACACAAAACAGATGTAGAAAACAAAAATGGAACATAAAACAGAAATAGAAAACAAAAATGGAACACAAAACAGAAATAGAAAACAAAAATGGAACACAAAACAGAAATAGAAAACAAAAATAGAACAAAAAACAGAAATAGAAAACAAAAATGGAACAAAAAACAGAAATAGAAAACAAAAATGGAACACAAAACAGATGTAGAAAGCAAAAATGGAACACAAAACAGAAATTGAAAACAAAACAAAAAAAAGATCTAATAAAGTTAATGGATACTAATCATTTGATTTAAAAAAAGTTTTATTTTACACCAAGCCATTTATATTAATATTAAATTTATACAATATCAATAATTTCAGGCTTTGTTACCTTCTCAGGCTGAAACGACGCCTGCTTACACTTTTAGTAATGGTCCTCTCAGAAATTAAAATTTGTTTAATTCTCTTAAATAAATAATTTAAAAGGATGAATCCAGATTATTTTTGCAATTTATGAACGCAGCTCCATTAATATGTTATACTTTACTGAATTTTCTTTACGCCTTTATGAACATAAAGTTTTATCAGACAAACAAAAGGATCTTAAGGTCTCAAATCAGCAATCTTTATTATCTTTTTCCAGCTAGCAGACGTTTCGCTCTCCTGGGCATTAACAATCCTAAAACATACAGGGTAACTTTGAAATTTTTTGTCTCTCGTCCATTCAGTACAACCACAATTCTCCACAGGAGAATAAAGAAACAGACGTAAAAATGATCCCCAATGGTGATTTGTCAACAATAATTAATCTTTAACAGGGTAGGTTCTATTACTCTAATAAACCCTATGCCATAATTAACTGTAATCAATTATAAATATAACCTCTAGATTGTATTCACAAATTATAAGTAAATAAATATGATAAGGCAGCTCAGGTTAGTCATGTGAGTTTAAGCGGTGTCCTTTATCTCCATGGTAAGCCTAGAGTGGCGAGTTCGATTCAGGCCAGGGCAATAGGAATTTATTTAGTGACTAGCTAAGGTACCCGGCTTGGCTCGGGAAATCATTTGAAACGGAAAGATTCTATTTTGTTTTTGGCAATGCTTCTACGTGTACAACTGCTCTTCCCGTCTAGGCGCATTTTTTCCCGTAAGTATCAGTTGGCGAACTATAGAAAAACAATTTTAGATTTGAAGAATAAATGAAAATAAGTCTCTAATCATTCCTTCTCCACTGTTTGACTCACCGTGAATAATTCAAATCGTTATCATGGATAGCATTTATTATAATTAAATATCATCTATAATTTTAAATATCATATTTTGTATATACAATCTAGCTAATATACCCGGAGATGACCGGGAAATCATCTTTGTCTGACTAATGATGGTATTTTTATAGAAAATCGTTGAAAAACCAATCGGAATATCGCAATTTTTCATTTCAGGCCTACCAATAACCCCCACTCCCGTTTGGACCTAAAAATTGTAATATAGCTTATAATCATGGAAGAATTAATGCTAATTCACACTCCGAGTTTTGCTAAGTTCGGTTGAATCGTTAGTGCCCAACAAAATTGTTGGCTCCCGTTCTAGTTTTTAGTGTATATATACGACAAAAATGAATATTACAAAAGTTACTTTAAATAACAAAATAAACAACTTGTGTCATGTGAATATTTGCAGAAAACCCAATAGAAAACGAAATACTGCTATTTTTAATTTCAGGCCTTCCTTACAACCACCACTCCTGCCCGTCCCTAGAAATGTTAGTATTGCTTATTATAATGAAGGCGTTAGTGCTAATACACATACCGAGTTTTATTTAGTTCGGATGAGTCTTTTGTGCCAAATAAAATTGTTCACTTCCGCTATAGGTTTCAGTCTATATCTCGTTTATAATTCGGTATACGAAAAAATGTATATAGCAAAAGTTACTCTAAATACAAAATAACCAACTTTTGTTATATTCATATTTGCCGAAAACCAATAGGAAAGGAAATATCGCTATTTCTAATTTCAGGCCTCCCTTACAACCCCCACTCCTGCCCGTCCCTAGAAATGTTAGTATGGCTTATTATAATGAAGGCGTTAGTCCTAATACACGTACCGAGTTTTATTTAGTTCGGATGAGTCTTTTGTGCCAAATAAAATTGTTAACTTCCGCTATAGGTTTCAGTCTATATCTCGTTTATAATTCGGTATACGAAAAAAATGTATATAGCAAAAGTTACTCTAAATTCAAAATAACCAACTTTTGTTATATTCATATTTGCCGATAACCAATAGGAAACTAAATATAGCTATTTCTAATTTCAGGCCTCCCTTATAACCCCCACTCCTGTTTGTCTCAGAGAATATTAATATAGCCTAATGTCTATGTTGGGTTAGTAGTAATATACATACCAAGTTTCATAAAATTCGGTTCAGCCGTTTATGCGTGAAAAGGTAACAAACAAACAAACACGAAAGAAACAAAATGCAGTTATGGTGTCTATGCACATGTCATCAAACGAAAAGTAATCGTGAAAATTCGCAAAAAAAATCAATGTACAGGCAGAGGTTACAATTTTATATATATATATATATATATATATATATATATATATATATATATATTGATGTAATTCATTAAATAAAATTCTTAGTCCAGCCCGGTACGTAACAATCTGTAGTTAGATTTAGTAAATATATATGTAGGTAGGCACATATTAATACTCTTTCTAGTAATGAATTATAATAGAATTTGGCTAAATTAATGTTTTCTTTTTAATTAATGTTATTATTTCTTGAAAAGGGAGATCCTCTGAAGAGGTGGTATGGGACCACGAAACATGTAGGCCAGTATCAATAAAGTTTACGCGAAAAAAATGGTTTTTATTGCTGACTCTTGCCATGAAAATGTAAAGAATATATAACAATATTTATAGCATATTTTATTTGCAATAATATTGGTGCTGTACAATTATTCCATCCGAGTTTAATAACGGAATTTTCCAAACATCCCTTCTTGACGACCTCAATAGCTGATTTCCCTTAGGGGAAATTTACTAAAAGCCCTGCCCTCCGTGCTTGCTTACCTTATTGAATAACTATAATTTGATATCTTAGATTAGATTTCTTTAACAATAAATTAGACTGAATATATGGGGATATAGTGGAATTCCATTCCAATGAGGCATATTTGAAATTATGGATTTACGAAACTCTCGTTTTGCTCGTGATGTCATTCAATTATACAAGAATTTATTTTGAAGTCTATAGTGAATTATAATAAAAATATTTATTTGTTCACCGGTCCATTTAAAAGTAACCAGAATTCGGTTCAGAACTTGAATAGAATGATATTTCTAGGAATATAACAACAGTTGGACCCTGGTATTCATTACCACCGCAGGGAATACCTACATTTCTGAACAAATTATTCAATAGAGGTTTGACAAAAAATAAAATAAATGAAATATCAGCACCCAGGCAAAACCAACCGTTTATACATTATACAGGCTGTACATATTTAAATGGTGGAGTGAACTATCTAAAATATTCCAATATACTAGAAAGTCCGTCTCGCTGTTTTTGCTTAAATATGCTGAATTCACTAGTAGCGGAATATCATATAACACGTAATGACGTCATCTCATCATCTGTTTTCTATTTATCTCGAATTAAGGTGCTTATGTATACGGGTACTTAAAAATAAAACGACTTCTCCCTTTAACGTTTTATTATTACTTGGGGTAAAGAATTAATTTCAATGGCCTTTCTCTATCCGCCCCCCCCCCCGATCTCAAATTTAATTTTGATCTATCTTCTCTAGAAATATTCGAATTAAGTAAAAAAAAAAGTCCGTCACGCAGGGGCTGCGTAAACTAAGCAGATTTCCCACGTGAAGTTATACAATAGAGAAATCTCCGTACGAGAGCCGAACAGTTACGGAAACGGCGAAACTAGGTTTTGGCGGGAAACTCACTCGTCCGTTATTCGCCTACATTTAATAAAAATGCAAATATCTCGGTTAATATTCAAGATAGAGAATAAATGTATAAAACAATATTTATAGTAAATTTAATTTTCAATAAGATTGACTCTATACAATTTTTCGATCCGATGCATAATAACGGATATATTTCGATTTTTCAAAAAAAAACCCTCTAAACCCCCCCTCCCACTGGTCCGATTTCAGCCATTTACGAACTTGATCTTCCTTTTTATATAAAACGATTAAATTCCGAGTTTGGTAACGATCAAACATAAATTGCGACCGCTAGAGCGTTAACAGACAAATATATATATATATTTAGACCTCTTTTTCGTCATCTCCTGGGTAGGATCGATGGACATTTGAAGAAGAAATTTCTCGCGTCATGAGTACGACCTCAATAGCTGATTTCCCCTAAGGGAAATCTTCTAAAAACAGGCAGAAGAAGTAAATTTAGAAAAAAATAAAAATTCCGTCACGCAGGGGCTGCGTAAACTAAGCAGATTTCCCACGTGATGTTTTACAATAGAGAAATTTCACGAGAGCCAAGCAGTTAAGGAAACGGCCGAACTAGCTTTTGGTGGGAAAGTCACTCGTCCGTTAGCCACCCTGATTTAATACAAATGCAAATATCTCGGTTAATATTCAAGATAGAGAATAAATGTATAGAACAATATTTATAGTAACTTTAATTTGCAATAAGATATATTCTGTACAATATTTCGACACGACATATAATAACGGAGATATTTCAAATTTTCGAAAATCCTCCCTTCTTAACCCCCCCTCCCACTGGTCAGATTTCAGCCGTTAACGAACTTGATCTTTCTTTTTACATAAAACGACTAAATATCGAGTTTGGTAACGATCAAACAAAAATTGCGACCGCTAGAGCGGTAACAGACAAATATATAGATAGATAGATCTATATATAAATATATATATATATATATATATATATATATATATATATATATATATATATATATATTTGTTTGTTAACGCTCTAGCGGTCGCAATTTTTGGTTGATCGTTACGAAACTCGATATTTAATCGTTTTATGTAAAAAGACAGATCAAGTTCGTTAATGGCTAAAATTGGACTAGAGGGAGGGGGAGTTTAGACGGAAGGATTTTCGAAAATTCGAAATATCTCCGTTATTATATGTCGTGTCGAAATATTGTACAGAATTACTAAAGATTTAGTTCACTAGCTAACAAACTGATCAAACGAACATTAATAGGTATATGACGGTACAAATACGATAAAAGGAAACAATTATGGAAAATGTGAGATAAAACCGATTTAAAATTATTTGACCAATATTAATGAATATATTTATTCGAGATTTATTTTATTTGACTTTTTGATATTTGGAAAATAACGAGTTATGATAATAAGTTTATTAGCAGATTTCCCTTGAGATAAAATCCAATTGCCAATGTGGAATGGATGTAAACCATCGACAGCTATAAATTGTAAGCTGTTTTCATGCTTGCGGTTTTGGATGCTATATCTTGACGCTATAGTACCATATCTTGGTGATATATCATGGTACTATAGTGCTATAAAATGGACCTATAGTGCTACATCTTGGTGCTATAGTGCTACATCTTGGTGCTATAGTGCTACATCTTGGTGCTATAGTGCTACATCTTGGTGTTATAGTGGTATATCTTGGTGCTATAGTGCTACATCTTGGTGCTATAGTGCTACATCTTGGTGCTATAGTGCTACATCTTGGTGCTATAGTGCTACATCTTGGTGTTATAGTGCTACATCTTGGTGCTATAGTGTTACATCTTGGTGCTATAGTGCTACATCTTGGTGCTATAGTGCTACATCTTGGTGTTATAGTGCTATATCTTGGTGCTATAGGGCTATATCTTGGTGTTATAGTGCTATATCTTGGTGCTATAGTGCTATATCATGGTGCTATAGTGCTATATCTTGGTGTTATAGTGCTATATCTTGGTGCTATAGTGCTATATCTTGGTGTTATAGTGCTATATCTTGGTGCTATAGTGCTACATCTTGGTGTTATAGTGCTATATCTTGTCATAAGGCGGCGAAAGGAGGGCAGAGATTGGCTCTAAATTTCCAGTAAGGGCACTGCATCACCGCCATATGATTTGTGATAGTCCATCCAATACAATAACTCAAAGCTATTCTTTTAGAAAGCCGTTCACTAAGCTTAATTGACGTTTTGCTTATAGCAGATTTCCCTTAGGGGAAATAAGCTATTGAGGTTTTGCTCAATAGTGTTTGGGAAGTACGAGGTGGATGGGGGCATACGACCGATGGCGCCAGGAATGTTCTTGGCGAGGTCAGTCTGGGATCTGGCCCATTCTTGGCCCTGTTTCTTTGATCTCGCCGACGTCTATAAAAGCGGCCCAGCTCGCCTGGCAGTTTAGTTTGTTCTCAGTTCTCTTCTAGTGAATAACAGTGCGTTCAGTGCAGCTTTAGTGAATAGTCCATTTTAGTTTCAGTATGGTACAGTGTTTTATGTGTTGACGAACTGTGCAGTGCCGTGTTTTCTGATCGCCAGTTATTGAACCTTAATAAGAAGAGAAGCTATCAGTGCATACTGTGAGTAGTAGTTAAAGACAGAAAAGAACAGAACAGTATAGTGTCGTGCTTAAGACAGTGCAGTGCGTTAACTTCGCGAAGTAAAGGACAGTGCAGTGCCGTATTTTTGTGAACTTCAGCGATCGTCAGTGAATTATTGGACTGTGTAATCTGAAGAGCAGTGAAGCTATCAGTACATACTTTGAGAAGTAGTTAAAAATAATTTACCAAGCGTGTAGTGCATTGTCAAATAAATTGTGCAGTGATAAAAACTCTAAAGCTTCTGTGTTTAATTTTGCAATTCAAATGAACTCTAACTCAACTTTTGTTATTTTTGTAGATAGATAAATTAGTCTATAAGCCCTCCAGTAGTCGCAATTTTTGTTTTCTCTTTACCAAACTCCATATTTAAACGGTTAATGTAAATCTGAAGATCAAATTCGTAAAAGGCTGAAATCGGATAAGGATAAGTTTGGGATTTAAGGGAGGGCATAAAAAGATTCGAAATATCTCAGTTACTTTTTCAGATTTTAGCAGATTTCCCTTAATGGAAATAATAAGATTCCAAAGGCATTTCTCTATGAATATATATATATATATATATATATATATATATATATATATATATACACATATTTGAACATTTTCGCCATCTCTTGGATTGTTCATTGTAAACCAATTAACAATTTTCGACAGAAATGGCATCAATTTCAATCTGATATTTATTTTTACTGTCACGCAATTTGGAACGATTTACACCATTCATTAAATAAAGAAATGGTAAAAATAGCACTAGTTGGGGAAAAAAAATTAAGATGTAATAAGAACTAATTAAATAAAAACTATTAAATCAAAGAACTTTATAAACGTGAAAAGGAAAGTCAAAAAAAAAAAAAAAATGAATAATCAACAAAAGAGAAAAAACGAACAGAAGTGTAATATTAAAATCCAAAACGAAAAATATTTTATAAAATTAAATAAAACTATGTTGATTTTATAAGAAATAAATAATAATTTATTTAAATGTTTCTGAAACCTTACACATGCAAGGACTCTCACCCTCACTCACGGATGCATATAATAAAGTAGTACAAAATGTAATTTGGCATTTTATTTGGTATTACATTTTGTTGGAATGAAGCCATTATGGCTTTACTTTTTTAAAAATAGGAAGGGGATGAGACTTAAATCCATAAATTTTAAAAAGGAAATTTGTTAAAATAAGTTATGTATGTCTTTTGGGTTAGATAAATGTGCTGTCTTGCATATTTCACGAGGTCAGAAAATGACTACAGATAATATAATAGTTTCTGATGAAACCTATATTCACGAACTAGAAAGGACTGAATCATACAAATATCTTGGTTTTCAACAGCATCTGAAAATAGCGAAAAAGGATGTAAAAGACCTATTAAAAAATGAATTTATTAAGCGCTTGCGACTTATTTTTAACAGCTATCTTTCAAGCCGCTATAAAATAAAAGCAGTTAATACATGGGCGATACCATCTCTTATCTATAGTTTTGGCATAATAAAATGGTCTGACACTACTCTTGATGAGTTGGATAGACTCATAAGAACGGAGATGACAAAAGCCAGAATGCACCATCCGATTTCATCTATGATCAGGCTGTATTTATCGAGGAAACAAGGAGGACGAGGCCTTCTCAACATCCGAAACCTATGTCGGTCTCAGGAAGTTAACCTGAGACATTACATGAGATCGAATGATAGCCACGTCTTCAAAGAAATAGTTAAACTTGATGACGGGTTTACGGCCTTGAACTTGAAATGTAGTAACAATCCTGAAGTTAAAAATGAATCCCACTTTCTTTCAGAATGGCAAAATAAGGAACTTCATGGTCGTTACTACATCGCCTTTATGACTCGGAGGTAGACTTGGCTTATTCTGGCGCGTGGCTGACGTCTGGAAAGCTGTTTTCAGAAACAGAAGGTTTCATTACAGCTATCCAAGAACAAGTGATTGCCGTCAGATCATACAGACGTCATATCCTCAAAGACAGTAGTGTCCCAGACAAATGTAGATTATGCAACAAAGCTTATGAATCCATTTAACATATTACGGCAGGATGTGAAATACTTGCTGGATCCGAGTACTTACAAAGGCACAACAACGTGGCAAAAGTATACCATCAAGCTCTAGCAGAGAAATTCGGCATGGTAGGCAGTAAGGTCGCTTATTATCGCTATAATCCTCAAAAATTATTGGAGAAAGATAATATAAAGATGTATTGAGACGAAGCGATGATAACTGACCATACTGTGCACCATAAGAAACCGGATATTCTCATTATTGACAAGATCAATAAGACTGCAGATATTATTGACATTGCAGTGCCCAATGATGAGAATATTCGAAAATCCCATGCCGAAAAGTTAAGAAAATATCAAGAATTGGCTATCGAGCTCAAAGAGGTATACAAACTGAAATCTGCCATAGTTACGCCTATTATAGTAAGTTCAAATGGACTAGTGCCAAAAACAACGATAGCAGGCACCAAGAACTTGAATCTGCCAACAGCAATTATAAAAGAAGCACAGCAAGGGGTACTTCTTGATACTGCTAGAATCGTGCGAAAATTTTTAAATTCCCCTTAATATGTCACACTCACAAACTCCATATCGTTTGGATTTTCCCCCGATATGGATTTTACTCCAGTTTTCACTGAGTATAAACCTCCCCCATCATAATAATAATAATAATTCATTGTTCATTAATATTGTTGCGAATATTAAATACACAAAAAATTAAACAGAGATAGTCGCGTATTTGGGAAGTACGAAGGAGATGAAAGGCGCCGACAGAGGAATATTTGCGCCTTTAGTGTCTAGTCTAAAGAGTCCAGTATGTTCCAGACAGCATCCTTTGATGTTGCCGCGCCTCTATATAAGCATGTACACCTCGCCCGACAGTTAGTGAGTTGGGCCTTGTCCCTCTCCGGGGTCGTTTAGCTACCGGGTCACCCACTGTTGTTAGTTCCATTACACCCAGTCACAATTACCATCTCCCTTAAAATGGAACTATAGTTCAGTAGAAGGGGAACTATCCTTTCTTACCCCTGATGGGTCACACCACCTTAATACCATCAACTTATGAAGAATGCCGTGTTTTCTGATCGCCAGTTATTGAACCTTAATAAGAAGAGAAGCTATCAGTGCATACTTTGAGTAGTAGTTAAAAACAGAAAAGAACAGAACAGTATAGTGCCGTGCTTAAGACAGTGCAGTGCGTTAACTTTGCGAAGTAAAGGTCAGTGCAGTGCCGTGTTTTTGTGAACTTCAGTAATCGTGAGTGAATTATTGGACTGTGCAATCTGAAGAACAGTGAAGCTATCAGTGCATACTGTGAGTAGTAATTAAGAATAATTAACTAAGTGTGTAGTGCATTCTTAAATAAATTGTGCAGTGATAAAAACTGTGAAGCTTCGGTGTGTTTAATTTTGCAATCCAAAAGAACTCACGCAACGTTTATTACGAATTTTGGTAATAAACGTAACGATATAATAATTCAATTAGAATTAAAAATAAATAAATGACTCTTTGTCAATCTTGAATTTCTAGTAATGAGCTTATTTGGAAGGTTGAATAATACCGAGGAAAGAGGAAGTGGTTGTAGTTGAGGAAGAAATGGAGAGTTGGCCGTGACGCCCTCTGCCCACATAAATAGCACTAATCCTGAAATTAGAAGCCGGCATCTGCAGTCTATCCTTTATCTCACTTTCCCTCTCTTTCTCCTCACAAAGTATCTCTCACACGAGGTTCCTTTATAGCCCACCTTCTTTATTGGCGCTTAGTATTCTTATCGCCGTAACTACCATATCCCCAATCCTGCTCTCTGAATATCTAGGTACAATTTATTTTAAGAACGGTCTTTTCTCTGGGGTTCTATAACTACCCTTTCACCTAACTGGAGGCATATTCTGACTATCCCTGTTCCTTTGCTATTATGACAGGAATAGCCTTTCACCTAACTGGAGGCATATTCTGACTATCCGTGTTCCTTTGCTATTATGACAGGAATAGCCTTTCACCTAACTGGAGGCATATTCTGACTATCCGTGTTCCTTTGCTATTATGACAGGAATAGCCTTTCACCTAACTGGAGGCATATTCTGACTATCCGTGTTCCTTTGCTATTATGACAGGAATAGCCTTTCACCTAACTGGAGGCATATTCTGACTATCCGTGTTCCTTTGCTATTATGACAGGAATAGCCTTTCACCTAACTGGAGGCATATTCTGACTATCCGTGTTCCTTTGCTATTATGACAGGAATAGCCTTTCACCTAACTGGAGGCATATTCTGACTATCCGTGTTCCTTTGCTATTATGACAGGAATAGCCTTTCACCTAACTGGAGGCATATTCTGACTATCCGTGTTCCTTTGCTATTATGACAGGAATAGCCTTTCACCTAACTGGAGGCATATTCTGACTATCCGTGTTCCTTTGCTATTATGACAGGAATAGCCTTTCACCTAACTGGAGGCATATTCTGACTATCCGTGTTCCTTTGCTATTATGACAGGAATAGCCTTTCACCTAACTGGAGGCATATTCTGACTATCCGTGTTCCTTTGCTATTATGACAGGAATAGCCTTTCACCTAACTGGAGGCATATTCTGACTATCCGTGTTCCTTTGCTATTATGACAGGAATAGCCTTTCACCTAACTGGAGGCATATTCTGACTATCCGTGTTCCTTTGCTATTATGACAGGAATAGCCTTTCACCTAACTGGAGGCATATTCTGACTATCCGTGTTCCTTTGCTATTATGACAGGAATAGCCTTTCACCTAACTGGAGGCATATTCTGACTATCCGTGCTCTTTTGCTATTATTTACTATTATCTTTCGTTTCTAATGCATTGGAAGTGGGACTCATGATGCGATTATGGAAAAAGTTCTACAAATTTCTATCGATCCTCCTCAGGATATATTTGTCTGTAGGCGCTCTTGCGGTCGCAATTCTTGTTTGATCGTTACCAGTCCCGATATTTAATCATTTTATTTAAAATGGAATGTCAATTTCGTTACTGGCTGAAATCGGAACCTGGGGAGGGGTGGTCTAGTGTGGAGAATTTCGGAAATTTGAAATGTATCCCTTATAATTATACTTCGGGTTGAAAAATTTTATTGAACTATTCTTATTGAAAAGTGAATGTGCTATAAATATTGTTTACACATTTAATCTCTTTCTTCAATATTTACCGAGATATTTACATTATTCAGTTTTCAGCCTTCCGCGACTCCCCCCCCCCTCCTAACCATGTCAAATAAACAATACTCAGTTATATAATAAACCTCTTCGAAGCTTAAATACCAAATATTGTTATCAAAAGAACATTATTATACAAGATACGTGCAAATACGTTTTCCTGAACCCCCTCCTCCCATCTTTAGTTCTTTGACTCCTAAATTTCGTGTGATGAACATAAAAAGTTATTTTGATTCATTATCCCTCATCTCCTACGGTTGGGTCGGATCCGACCGGGGCGCCGGTTCCCCCTTGTCTAAAAATCGCCTGGCTTCCCCGACTACTCCATGGTCTTAAGTACCAGTCTAGTTGTGCTTGGGGGACTGACAAGTCCACTTCGCTCAGGTAAGTGTCCTCTCCTCATTATTACCCATTTGGTCAGATCCAACCCACCGTAGGAAATAAGTTAGGGGTCGGATCCGACCCACCGTAGGTTCTATGCTTTAGATTTTTTCATGATTATTTCTACATTCCCATAAGAATGCAAGTTTTTTTTTTTTTAGAATGGCACTCAATAAAATTTTCACTACCCCGGAAGAAATTTTGGAGGTGTTTCGACGCCAAGAGAATGAAGACATGTTGGAAGAAAACGAGGATAGTACATCCGAGCAGGATGATGATGTATTTGATGCTGATGAGAGTGATGATGAGTGTGGATTGAAAAATGACCAGGTTTTTGACGATGATGAGAGAAATTTCGATTTCGGCAAGGATGGGGAAACCCTCTGGACCGATAAGCCGATGCGATCAAAATTTTCTTCGGTTTCCTTCTTTTCGAGTTCTTGCAATCAATGTGGTCAGAGGAAATCCTGGCCCAAGAGGAGAAGCAAGAAGCATCGCGGATATTTTGAAACTGTTTTTACTTTTCATTGATGAAGAAATGATAAGTGATGTTGTAAAGCACACAAACGAAGAAATCGAACGGACGCGGCATTCATTTACCGGCGATGTTTTGTATATTTCATTACAAATAATGAAGAATTTAAAGCCTTTCTTGGCCTCCTTTATTTGAGTGACATATTGAAAAATTCCACCCTGAATACCAAGGAAATGTTTTCCCAAATTTATGGTCCACCCATGTTTCGATGTACTATGTCCTGAGAACGATTTGAATTTATCCTCGAGAAATGCAGGTTTGACAACAAGATAACCAGTTTTCTTGAATTTAATTCTCACATTTGTTCCTTTATTTTGTATTTATTTTTTATTTTTTATAATTTAAGTATATAACATTAAGAGACTGTCAAAATTTAGTCAAAAGACAATAAAGACTGATATAATTGTCAATGTCAACTTTTTTAAACATTAAAGTAAATAAAAGTATTGTTTTTTAGTTTTTAATCAATATTTATCCTTTTCCTGCATAATTAACGATTTCTTTAATGATTAAGCCCTTCAGGAGCCATCATGGTCGGATCCGACCCACCTTAGGAAATGTGGGACGAAGAACCACCGTAGGAAACGAGGGTTATAAATTACAGTATTAGCTATAGTAAATATTCTTCAATAAAATCAATTTGTTATATTTAGATATATTTCAGTAATTGTTTTTCGTCGGGTGAAGAATATTTCTATCTATCAGTTCAGCCCTGAGAGGTTGTCTAACCTGTTGTTAACACTTCAGGCTCTTTCCGTATTGAGGTTATTTCTCATTACCGTTTTTATTTATTCACTTAATATTTACCGTGGTGTTAAGTGTTACCAGTATTGGGAAATCTGCTAAGTTTACGTAGGCCCAGCGTGACGGAGGTTTTAGTTAGAAGCGATTCGTGAATACGAACATATGGAGTTAGGTAAAACAGGTAAAAGAGCAGTCGTTGAAAATAATTTTTTTTATGGTATAAAAATACTTGCATTACTCTGTAGAAGGAAGTTCTTAAGTTGTTTCACGAAATGCAATCGTGGAAAATAGAAAAGTTCATGAATTATTAACGGTTGATGTTCCTTGGTGGAGAAGTTATTTCATGAAAATTATTAATTGACCGCTTTCCTTTAGGTTATTGAAATTCAATAGTCTCGAGAAAGCCATTATTAAAAAGAACGATTGGTTTACAAGTTGATAGCCATTGACTGTAGAGAAAGTAAGCAATTCTGATAAGCCCAGCCGTTGAGAGGAACTTTCAAAGAGACCATTGTGGTCGTTAAATCGGGAAATACGAGCTTGCCAGCCAACCCTTGTGAGTTTAATGATGCCACAGAACTAGTTACAAGTCAAAGATTCGAGTGGCCCTTGCCTGCTTTTGAGGCTTGTATACAGATTAGTTATCAAAGATACATTTTGTCGGAGAGCAATACTTGATCTCGCCAATGGTCAAATATTTGGCTCTCAGCTTTAGCAGATTTCCCTTAGGGGATTTGAGGATGCACTCATGATGGGATTTACAAATAATGTATTCAAATGTTCATCGATCCTACCTTGAAGATGACTGAAATGAGGTCCGTTCAGAATGTTATATATATATATATATATATATATATATATATATATATATATATATTCTAGCTAAGGTACCCGGGTCATAAGAAGCCCCGAAATCATTAGAGGCTGAATATTGAGGGTATTTTTATAGCAAGGCTTCAATGTGTTTAATTATACTCGTACTTCCCGTTTGGGCGTATTATTTTTCTATAAGGGTCAGCTAACAGTAGGGGACTATTAGAATAGATATTTTAATTAAAAAGGTTAAATGAAAATGAGTGACTGGGAATGAGTTCCCAATCAATTCCTCTCTTCTGTTTGACACACCGTGAAAAATTCAAATCATAATCACGGATAGCATTTATTATAATTTTAAAGTATCTATAATGGACATATTTTCTGTCAAACCCACTCCGAGCACACATAGTTTAGAAATAGTCGGTTGTAAGTAAATAGAAATTGAAAGTGACAACATTTAACAGGAAATAAATTAACACAATTAACTGTGTTAGCCTCCGTGCAACTTCCCTTTCCACTTGAGGGCTGTCAACATTGCTTCACTTAAATTAATTATTCAAAACATTAAAGAATTTGATTTTTCAAATAGTTAATTTACCCGGTGGCATCAAATAATTGTGGTAACTTAAAAATAATTAAATTTATATTTAAAATGCAAGGTGAGGTGGAAGGATCGTAGCCCTCCATGCAACCTAAATAATTCTCGAAACAATCAAAACGAGTTTAAACGCATATTGTCTTTTATCATAACTACGTCAAAACTCTTTTTACGCCTCAAGATTCGCTGGATCTTCTCAGAGACGAAGCCCAGATATATATATACCACATTGTTCTCCCTTAGACATAATCGATGGATGTAATGTATTACATTTTTCAGGTGTACGACGAAAATAGATAATTTTCCTAGTGAGATCTCGACAATTAATTGTTACATGCGAATAGCAGTAGTTTTTAGACAAGTCCGGCACGCAGGAGCTGCGTTCATTAAGCAGATTTCCCACAAGCGTCAAATATTTGCATTTATCACATGACATAAGATTTTTGTGAGGACAATATTAGGTATTTAGGCTTCATACAAAGTGGTTTATAATATAACAACTAATTATTAATATGGCATGGACTGGGGGGTTTACTGTAGGCCGAAAACTAAATGCAAATATCTCCATTAATATTCATGATAGTGAAAAAACGCACATGAGAACATTTATAAACCATTACGTTTGCATTAAGGTTGGTTCTATGGAATTGTTCGATCCGAAGCATGATAACGGTGGAATTAAGAATTTTTGAAATTTCTCCCTCTTAAACCACCTCTTTTATTAGTAGATTTCCCTTAAGGGAAATCAGCTATTGAGGACGCACTCATGACGCGATTTTTGAAAAAAAATTTCAAATGTCCATCGAGCCTACTTAGATGACGAAAACGAGGTCCGTTGAAACTGTATCTATCTATCTATATATTTCTCTATTACCGCTTTAGCGGTCGCAATTATTGTTTAATCATTACCAAACTCGGTATTTAGTTGTTTTATATAAAAAGAAAGATCAGGTTCGTTAACGGCTAATATCGAATTTTTAAAATTCGACATATCTCCGTTACTATACGTAAGATTGAAAAAATGTATGGAATCATTCATATAGAAAATTAAATGTACTATAAACATCGTTATATACATTTATTCCTTATCTTGAATATTAACCGAGATATTTGCATTTTTCAGCCTTCACCAAACCCCACGTCTACTCATGTTATTATACTAACAATACTCGGTTATGAAATACACCACATCATTCGAAGCTTAGATAACAAATATTGTTTTCAAGAGACATTTATTATACGAGATACATGCAAATATGTTCTGATGACCCCCCCCCCCTTCTTAAGTTTTTGGACTACTTGAATTTGATTGATTGAGATAAAAATTATTTTCATTCATTATAAATTACAGTTCTAGATGTAGTTAATAGTTTTTAATCAAATTAATAAGTTATATTCAGGTATATTACAGTAATTGCTTTTCTTTCCGGTAAGAAGTTCTGGCAGAACTGTTTGTTTACATTTACGCCGGGAGGTTTCTTATTTTAGTTTGTATTTATTCACTTAATATTCACAGTGGTGTTGTGTTACCGGTATGTAGATTTATCTATCGTTAAACTTCACGCGGGGAAATCTGCTTAGTTTACGCAGCCCCTGCGTGACGGACATTTTAGTCATCTCATAGGACATTTGAGGACACTTTTTGGTAATCGCGTCATGAGATAAAGGATATGTAAGGGAGTTGTTCAAGACCATCTGACGCGTTGATTCGTATTGTGCTAGATCACAATAACAGCCATTCATCGCTAATCCATCAAATAAATAAACCATCATTCGCCTTAATTAAGCAAATCTGAGCCGAATAAAAACTCGGTTTTGGGCCTGTAACAAAATGGCAGTTTACACTGAATGAGGGATTGATGAGAGCGGAATGTATCGGGATGTATGTAAATGTGATATGTATAGTGATGAGAATCCGATATCGTGGAACGTGATCCTGGGCAGAAGCTAACGAGCCCCTGGTTATCCCGACCTCCTCGGTCCAATCACTGTCCGGGGTAGGGTGATTGTCCTCTTATCCCGAAATAGACAATCTATGCCGCAACTCGGTTAGGTGATGACAAGGTCTCCGATAGCCTATTAGCAGGTTTACCCCGAGGAAAATGAGTTAATGTGGTTCTAACTAGAGATGTGATTTTCAAAAAAAAAAAATAAAAAAATAAAAAAAAAATGTCTTTCCCCGGGAGACGAGGAAAAGTCCGTCTCGCAGGGGCTGCGTAAACTAAGCAGATTTCCCACGTGAAGTTATACAATAAAGAAATCTCCATACGAGAGCCGAGCAGTTACGGAAATGTCCGAACTAGCTTTTGGCGGGAAACTCACTCGTGGTTTAACCTCCCACATTTAAAAAAAATGCAAATATCTCGGTTAATATTCAAGATAGAGAATAAATGTATAAAACGATATTTACAGTAACTTTAATTTGCAATAAGATTGGTTCTATATCATTTTTTGATCCGACGTATGGTAACGGAGATATTTCGAATTTTCGAAAATCCCCCCCCCTCCCACTGGTCCGATTTCAGCTATTAACGAACTTGATCTGTCTTTTTGCATAATACGTTTAAATATCGAGCTTGGTAACGATCAAACCAAATTTCGACCGCTAGAGCGTTAACATACAAATATATATATATAATTTTGAACGGACCTCATTTTCGTCATCTCCTGGGTAGGATCGATGGACATTTGAAGAAATGTTTTTAAAATCGCGTCATGAGTACGACTTCAATAGCTGTTAAATGTTCAATGGGAACAATATTTGGTATTTATACTTCAAAATATAACAGTTTATTGTTAATATGACGCGAGTAGGAGTGGGGGTGGGGGTTTTCTGAAAACCCACATAGTCAACGTAGTGAAAAAATGTTGGTTAATTAACTTTTATAGAAAATCACATTCGCTCTAAGATTTGTTCTGTACAACATTTCGATCCGACGCAAAGTAACGGGAATATTAAGATTCTTCAAAATTCTTACTTCTAAACCACCCTCCCCTTGTTCTGGCTGGATTTAAGCCGTTAACGAACTTGATATTTAGTTTTACATGAAACGTTTAAATATTGTGTTTGGTAACGATCAAATAAAAATTGCGACCACTAGCACTATTATAGCATGGCTTTAACATTTAATAGAAAATAAGTTAACACAATTATCTGTGTTAGCCTCCGTGAAACGTCCCTTTTCGCTAGAAGGTTATCAACATTGCTTCACTTAAATTAATTATTCAAAACATTAAAGAATTGGAATTTTCTAATAATTAATTTACCTGGTGGATATAAATAAGAGTGGTAACCTAAAAATAATTGAATGTGTATTTAAAATGCGAGGTGAGCGGGAAGGATCGTAGGCCTCCGTGCAACCTAAATAATACTTTAAAAAATCAAATCGAGTTTAATCCCATATTGTCTTTTGTCATGATGACATTATCAAGTAACGTTTAATATTTTTTTTTTTTTTTTTTTTGTGTGGCTCCTGGCACTAGTAGTGTCATTGCCACTTTCTCGTCGCTTGGGGAAAAGGGTTACCTTAATTCGACTTTATTACTTTTTTACTTAATGTGACATGTTCTTCCATTGCTGTATGAATCTTTGAAATGCAGTTGTGTTTTCCTGTGTGCTGACCATATCCGCAGGTTCCGGTGAATTATTATGTACCGCTCTCATTAACTGGATTCTTGCCGAATCATATTTTGGACAACTAGTGAGAACATGCAACGCTGATTCCTCGTTCTCTCCGCAGGAACATATTGGAGTGTTTCTCCTTTTATATTTGTGCAAATAAGTCGCGAAATTGCCATGTCCAGTCAGCATTTGACTCTACCAGTAGTCTGGGACCAGCCAGCTGCAAGCAACTCTAGCAGCCACGCTTGGGAAGAAGTTCTTAGTCGTTTGGCCTTTAGTTGTTGTCTGCCATCTTCTTTCCCATTCAGCAAATACTTGATTCTGCGCAGCTTCTTTTATTTGCTTCACACGATCCCAATATTGACTGATTCTGCCAGTATTCTCGGCGTAATGCGAGGTAAAGGCCATCCTTTAATCGCGCATCTTTCGGCAATTTTCCCTTGAACCAACAAGTCTATTGGTGCAGTTCCGGCGAGTATTTGGACAGCTTCATATGACACTGTGCGATAGGCCTTGGTGATCCTAATCAGAACTTGCCGCTGGACCTTATTCAGTGCTGCGAGATGCCCTTTTTTTAATAGCGGTCCCCAAGCAGTAATAGCATAGGTGACAGTACTCACAAAGCATGCCTGATAAAGTGTGATGGAAGGTCTGAAATTGAGTCGCCAGGTGACTCCTGCCATTCTCTGGAGTAGGTTGATGAGCCTGTTAGTCTTCATCTGCAGCATATCTATGTGGGCTGCAGGGTTCCGGTGTTCACCCAAGCTAATTCCCAGATAGGTCACCACTTCTGGGAATTTCACCGTCGCCTATTCTTATTCTAAGAGGGTGCCTCTTATCGAAGCTGCCTCTCATAATGACGGCACTTGTCTTCTCGGCAGCTATCGATAGTCTTGCCTCTTTCAGCCAGTCTCTTGTCATCCTCATTGCTTCATTTCCTTGTTCTGCGATGCTTGCTCGCGAGCTCCCTCTTATTGTGATGGCAACGTCATCGATGTATGCGACTACTCTCAACCCTTGGGCCGCCAACATTCTTAGTAGTCCGTCTATTTTAATTATCCACAGAGGAGTTCCTAACACTGAGCCTTGCGGGCATCCTTTACTAACTTCCACCTCTGCCTCTGGTCCTCCACCATCTCTAAGGTAGGCCGTCCTGTTTTGCAGAAAGCTGCTGATGAGGGCATGGATGTTACTGGGCAGCTCCAGCTCTTGGACTGCTTCCATAAATCGCGGCCACCACGCGTTGTCATAAGCTCCTGCAATGTCGGTAAAGATGGCGATGGCGTATTTCGGCTCTCCCTCATCGCTGTCTTCTAGCAGCTTGCGAATAGAATCTTCTGTGGATCTGCATGGGACACCTCCAAATTGTCTGCTACTAATTAAACGTTTAATAGTTATATATAGTACATAGTTGTTTCAATAACGTTAACTTCACTAGCGGAGGAAATAACCTACAATGTACCAGAATTAAAGAGTTTAATTCCCCACAACTTCCGCTATCACTCCTTGTGTAAATTCAGCGTGGCTTTGTTTAAAAATTACATAATAAAATTGAATAACGAAAATGCTCATATAGTTTACATTTTAATTGGAATTGAATAACGTTACTTCCTAGTGAAAATAAATATTAAAAGAGGTGGTGGGGGGGGGCCGAGATTTATAGCCTCACCAATTTAATAATTCTTAAAATCATGGAAAAATTAATGCTAATTCACATACCGAGTTGGCTCCCGGTTTATTTTTTAGTGTATGCCTCGTTTATTCTTTGTTATACGACAAAAGTGAATATAACAAAAGATACTCTAAAGGTTTATCCTGTGCATATTTGCCGAAATACCAATAGGAAACGAAATATCGCTATTTTTATGAAATAGGGCTGATTTGTGAATCTAAATCATCCAGGGCGTCACCCAAACGCATACAAAAAAAGTATTCAAATCGGTCCAGCCGTTTTATATAAACATATATATATATATATATATATATATATATATATATATATATATATATATATCATAGTTTTATGGCAAGATTCACCCATAAAAAACAGTTTCTCGTTCTAACTTCATTCAAACCTAATAATTCTTTTTGTAAACGAATCTGATTTAGATTCACAAATCAGCCCCGCAGATGAAGCAGGAGGGGGGGGGTTGTAAGGGAGGCCTGAATTTAAAAATAGCGGTATTTCGTTTTCTATTCGTTTTTCTGCAAATATGCACATGACAAAAGTAGTTTATTTTTTTATTTGAAGTAACTTTTGTGGCATTCACTTTTGTCTTATAACGAAGTATAAACGAGATATACACTAAAACTTTAGCGGGAGCCAACAAGTTTATTGGGCACAGACGATTGAACCAAACTTAACAAAACTTGGTATGTCAATTAGCATTAATCTTCCAAGATTAAGCTGTATTAAAATTTTCAGGTACGAACGGGAGTGGTGGTTAAAGGGAGGCCTGAAATAAAAATTCGCGATATTTCGTAGTCTATTTGTTTTATGGCAAACGTGCACATAACAAAAGTTGTGTACTTTGTTATTTAGAGCAACGTTTATTTTATATCTTTTTTCGAGAACAATATATGAAGCAAGTAATTTGTAGCGTAGAAATATTGATATGTTCATCAATTCTTATCAATATGAACTATCAGGTACCTCTCCTGGAACAATTAATTCAAATCTATGTCAATATTTTGACCTTAATAATTAATAAAGCTATGCATAATGCACAGGAGAAATATGAGAATATGGAGGACAGTGAAGTCTTACATAAAAAATTAATTTTATTATTAAAAAATCCACAGAAACGATGGGTATTAACCCTAAACTCTGGGACGGCTAAATGCCAAAATATTGTGCAAAGTAAAGCCTTGCCAAAAAAATACCATCACCATTCAGCCTCAAATGAATTCCCGGGCGAAGCCGGGTATCTGAGCTAGTACTACTATAAAGGGGATAATGACCTAGTTGTTGAATGCCCAAATCATGTTAATCCTAATCCTATCGGGGTATTATCTGGGTTAATATTTATGATACAGAAAATATTTATAGAACAACATTTTTGAAATATTTGAGATGGGCTAATCAATAAGATGGGTTCTATACAATATTTCGATCAGAGAGGAGATTTTTCGAATTTTCAAAATGTCCAATGCCGAATTCTCTAAATCCCCGTCCCTCTTTTCCGATTTCAACCATTAACGAATTCCATAACAAGCCATAAAACGATTAAATATCAAGTTTAGTAAGTATCAAACAAAAAATGCGCCCGCTAAACCGTTAGCAGGCCAACATATATGTATTTTTGAACGTACTTCATTTTCGTCATCTCATGGGCAGTCACGATGGACATTTGAAATTATTTTTCGAAAATCGTGTCGTGAGTCATGGGAAATCTGCTAACGAGACACACTCCGGGCCTCTACCTGCCAACACAATAATTTTTAACATAACGTGTTAAGCATAAAAGGAGCAGCATGCCGTATCGTATTAAAGTGGAGGACTTGATTAAACAAAACAAAATTAAAATCTCTGAAAGACCGAGTTGCGAATTGAATGTATCTAGCTCGAGAGATAGAGTGAACAGAGGCGGAAATTAAACTTGTTCAAGCAGCTCTCTTAGCAGGAAATTCATTTTTTTTTGTATAATGAAATGTTACAATGTGTCAGATTTAACGCCTTCCACAACACCATCGTGTATGAAAAAGTGAATTATAGCCACTATATACGAGGATGTTATTATGACATTTTGTGATAGACCTTTACAAATAATACTATTTAATGCTAATACTTGTTAGACATGTTCTCAGTTAAAATTTCCTCTTATCTCGATGGACTAGTTTCACTAATTAAAATCCATGTATTAGCCTAATTAACAGTCCGGAGTTTGATAAATAAAAAGTTAGCATTATTGCATTTTTTGGACTAATTTTATTTCGGAGAATCAGATATCATAATCCCCAGAAAGACCTACATATATTTAAAATTGTAGGGTCTGTCTGTCATTTGATTTTTCTTTTTCTTTTTTTTTTCAAAATTTCACGATACTTTTTCATTTCACAGGGGATTAGAAAAGATATAATCTATTTTGGCTTTGGTGTCTGTTTGCTTGTTTCCTTTTCACGCCAGAGCAGAATTTTATGAAACTTGGTACTTGTATGAACAACAAGACGGACTGGAGTGGAGGTTATGCAGGAGGCCTGAGATGAACTATTGCGTTATTTCGTTTCCTATTGGTTTTTCAGCAAAGATGCATACTACAAAAGCTGTTTATTAAGTTATTTAAAGTGACTTTTATCATATAAAACGATGTATAAATGAGAGCTGAAAACTATAGCGGGAGTCAACAATTTTTTTGGGCACAAAAGACGGAACTGAACCGAAGGTTTGTGCATTTTAAGGCTAAAAAACGCATCAAATCAAAACATTAACTGGTTTTAGAATTTGATTTTGATTTTACAGTAAATTCAAAATTGGACTGAAAAGATTCTTCCGGGTTCACAATTATCGCACACCAAGTCTCACAGACTTTTATTAATAAAATTGCAGATTTTAAAGGGGGGGGCACGGGCAGTGCGGACACCCTGTATGTATATATATTTATATAATACATTACTGATCTCTATTTGGGCATTCATATTCTGAGTATGTAAATAATATAGAAAGTCTCCAAATAATATTTTGTCAAAGAAATTCAGTGGCATAAAGCCCTTGGTGTCGCAAGATAAATACTGTATATTAAAATTATTTTCTATATATATATATATATATAGGTAATTTAAATAATTAGTAGAAAAGAGCCAAAATTAATTTCAAGACCTCATTGGAAATAACCAAGGGGTCCGTCACGCAAGGGCTGAGTAAACTAAGCAGGTCTCCCACGTGAAGTTTCAAAATAGATAAATCTACATATTGGTAACACTTAACTCCAACGTGAATATTAAGTGAATAAATACAAACGGTAATTAAAAAAAAAATGATTCAGTCAATTTTAATAACCTTCAAACGGAAAGCGTCTGAATTGTAAACAATCAGATCAGACAACCTCTTACAGCAGAACAGATAGAAATTTTCATCTCCGGAAATAAAAACAATTATTCAAATATACCTGAATATATCATATTAATAGTTTTATTGAAAAATATTTACTATATCTAGTACTGTAATTTATAATCAATCCGAATGATTTATATATCAATCAATCAAACTTTAGTAATCTAAGAACTTCAAGTCCGGTAGGTGGGCGATCAACAGAACGTTTTTGCATATATCTCACAAACTAGAAGTTCAATGAAAACAATACTTGGTATTTAACCTTGGAATGAAGTGGTTCGTGATATAAGAGCTTATTTTAATATGACATGAGTACGAATGGGGGTTTGGAAGGTCGTAAACTGAAAAATGCAAATACCTCGGTCAATATTCAAGAGAATAAATGCATATGTTAAATGTGATGGGGTATTTCATTTGGAAATGAATATTACTTTTTTACTTTGGGATTATGTGACTGCTGGTTTTATGATAGTGGACAGTATAATGGGGACAGAGTGGTAAAATAAATAAGTCTATGGAAATGATTCTAAATGGTGCATATATTAGTTGAAATTACAGTCTTGTGTGATGATTTCTGATGTTGAAAATGTTGGGTTATTCTACCTGGCTAATGTTTCATAAAAATGTTGGTGTTGTTTACCGCATTGAAGAGATGCTATAGAACGTTTCACTTCGAGATGGCAGTATGTATTTTCAATGGGGTGCTCTGTCTCCCTCTTGCATATGCCTCGCTAGATAGCTCTGTCCTCCTCCCTTCGTGCGGCGTTGCCGCTATATCTCAAAGTTGTCCAATTTTTACGGGAAAAATTCTCTAAAGTTCAGAATTTATCGCTCCATCTGCCTATGCTAAAAATTTATCAAGAAAATAAAATCTGTTTTTGCAATTAATTGTTTTTTGTCCATTTTTTACATAAAATTTTTAATGGAAATTCTTGTTTCTCTCGTCACTGTGATCTTATTTTTTAAGATATTAGTTTGAAATTCGACATGAAGTTAGTATATATTATCTTTATTCGTAGCAAGGAACAATTTTTTTTTCAACGACATTCCTTTCCATGTTTTTGCCATAATAAAAATAAAAATTGAGAAATCCTATTTTTAAAAAGTAGCCTGCGGGGAATTTCCGTTCTATAATTGTTTATTAAGTTTTGTTATACTCCTTTTAAAGAGGACAATTCAAATTTAATTTTGAGCCTCCTCCGAACATTATGGGACGCTGACAACTGATGCAATTAATGTTTATATGTTGTGGGAGCGTCGCGGCACGAGGAGAGCTGGACCCCCCGGCTCTCTCCCGCCCGCTCTCCCGTTCTTTCTTATAACTGTCTATTCTACCATGATTATTTAAAAAGCCTCAACTCAGAAATTGTAAATTTTACTGGGAAGCACTTTTTTTATTAATCTTTTTAATGTGATTTGAACTTAATAACTTAAATATATCTTTCAAAATGTAATTTTCGACAAAAATTGGAGTTAAGGCCTTTTATAAACTGAGAGCAATAGAGGACTGTGAACAAACAGGATTGGGATGATTATTTATAACAATAATATTAATATATATCTTTAATCCATTAATAATTATTCATTATAATCATAATTATAGTTGCATAATTAAAAAATAAACCCATTTTAATCAAAGAAATTCCTAATAAAAATCTTTAATGACCTTCAAAAATGTCTATTGAAAGCAACTTAATTTTAGAGTATCTAATTTCTTAGCCCATCTGCCAAGGAGAAGAAGGCTATTAAATTTAACGTTTAAAGAAAAAACTATCCATTTAGATTATTGGCCAAAATAGTCAAAATCTTAAGTATGCTTCATGCCTAACAATCAAAACAAAAAGCACGAAAATGTAATATTATATTAAGAAAATATAATATTATAATAGGTGCTATATAAAAACATCAGTACTTGTTTCTTCGTCGGACAGAGGTTCAACTCCGCTCATTCCTTGCGAGTCCGCGACGCTCGCACAACATATAAACATTAATTGCATCAGTTGTAATCGACCCATAATGTTCGGAGGAGGCTCAAAAATAAATTTGAACTGTCCTTTTTAAAAGGATTATGACAAAACATAATAAACTATTATAGAACGAAAATTCCCCGCAGGCTACTTTTTTAAAATTGGATTTCACAATTTTTATTTTTATTAAGGAAAAAACATGATAAGGAATGACATTTTAAAAAAAATTGTTCCTTGTAACGAATATAGATAACATAAACTAACTTCGTATAGAATTTCAAACAAATATCTTAAAAAATATGATCGCAGTGACTAGAGAAACAAGAATTTCCATTAAATTCTTTAGGTAAAAAATTGGCACAATACAATTTATTTCGATTGTGTATCTTGTTTTGTTGATTTATTCTTAGTATAGGCCGATAGAAGATTAAATTCTGCACATTTCAGAATTTTTCCCGAGTTTTTCAGAAATTTGGCGGATTTGAGTGAGATTTGGCAACAGCGCACCAGATCTACTGCCATCTCGAAGTGAAACGCACTATAGTTAATTTCTTTTCTCTGGTTGTTAGCAGATTTCCCTTAAGGGAAATCAGCTATTGTGGGCGTACTCATGACGCGATTTTGGAAAACTTTCGTCAAATGTTCATCGATCCTACCTAGTAGATGACGAAACTAAGGTCCGTTCAAAACTAAATATTTATTTGTCTGTTAACACTCTAGTGGTCGTAAGTTTGGTTTAATCGTTATCAAACTCGACATTTAATCGTCTTATGTAAAAAGAAAGTTCAAGTTCGTTAATGGTCCAGCGGGAGGGGGGGGGGTTTAGAGAGGGGAATTTCGAAAATTCCTCCTCGGCTCTAACCGGGCCGGATTGATGGACATTTGAAGAATTTATTCGAAAAACGCGTCATGAGTACGACCTCAATAGCTGATTTACCCTAAGGGAAATCTGCTAAAACCGGCATGTTGTGACTTCCCGTAAACTAAACAGTTAGACACTTTATATCCACTTTAGATTTTACGCCCCTAGATTGTGTTCAGTACGTAATTTGTCAAATGAAAATTAAAAATGCTGACTCTAGAGCAGAAGAGAATAAATGGTTGATTGAGAACGGCACTTCTTTTCCGACCTGATAAAATTGACTTTTAATAAAGCTGGCTAGGAAGGTTATTTTTCACGCCTGTCAAAAAAATAACCTGGCACCATCTTTTTTAGAGCTTTTGAAAAAATACATGGCTTCCGAAAAGGTCGCCCCTGTCCCCCGATTTTACAGGTCGTTCTAGTTCACTTCACTTCTCAACTTTAGAAATTTAATTATTTCATATTTACCACTCAGATTATTTCTGTTTTATCTTTTATATATTTATTTATCTCCGTATTCTTTACGGTAAAATCTCCAAGGCACAGTCTTTGCGAAATACAATATATTCAAGATTTTAATTGACAACTATTGTCCCTCTTTAATCGTTTATGTGCAGAGTCATTTTCCTGGAGATTGGAACATGTACCTTCAGCTCACTGTAAAGTGCACTGGAATGACAGGCTGGTGCAGCGGAAAGTAACTAGATTTCATACTCACTAGAATGTAATCTCAGCTCACCATATATTCTATATTTCCCCTGAAGAAAGAAGCCTATGTAAACAGCTCGTTACGCAGGGACAGCGTCAACTAAGCACATTTCCCACGTGCACCACAAATTTGCATTTATCTCAAAAAGAAAAAAAAGTCCGTCAAGCAGGGGCTGCGTAAACTAAGCAGATTTCCCACGTGAAGTTTTACAATAGAGAAATCTGCCTAATAACAACAGTAGTAGTAAGGAATCTCTAGACCTATTCACGAGGGACGAGCAGTAAAGGAAACGGCCGCGATAGCTCTCGGAGGAAAGTTCCGAACTTAGCCGACTCCTGCCGACCACACACACAATACAAATGCAAATATCTCCGTTAATATTCAAGATACCAGAATAAATGTATAGAACAATATTTATAGCAAATTTTATTTGCAATAATATTGATTCTATACATTTTTTCGATCCGACACATGATAACGGAAATATTTCGAATTTCCAAAACTCCCTCCTCTAAACCCCCCTCCCATTGGTCCGATTTCAGCCATTAACGAACTTGATCTTTCTTTTTACATAAAACGATTAAATATGAAGTTTGGCAGAGGCCAAACAGAAATTGCGTTAACAGACAAATATATATGTGTATATATATATAATTTTGAACGGACCCCATTTTCGTCATCTCCTGGGTAGCATCGATGGACATTTGTGGAAATTTTTCAAAAGTACGACCTCAATAGCTGATTTCCTTTAAGGGAAATCTTCTAAAAGTTCAATGAGATCAAGGCGGCATTCGAGCTTAGAATAAACTAGTTAATATAATAACTCATTCTTAACCCTTGGTCGGGCGCGTGATCTCTCAGATACACAGTTTCTAGAGAAATATTTGCCACACCTCCAAGCAGAGAGTGGTGGTGTAGTGATTCGAGTTATGTGCTTTATAGGACCCCCCCCCCTCAAGATCAGTTGTGTCACTGTGTTCGATGAAGGCGTGTGTTTCACCTGTCATTCAATTTAATCTCCTAGATACCACGCGCCCAATCTTGTAAGTTTTTTTGAAATCTGTATTTCATAAATATATACGTCAATTAAGTTTCTCTTTATTAAATGGAATCATATAAACCTATTTTTCTATTATTTTGCTCATACATGAGCTTTCAGAAGAACTTGTACAAGAAAATATTGCACGACGCAGTGAGAACAGTAGACGTTTACCAACCAAACTAAGGACGAAACTTGACGAGTACAGAGGCTCATTGGACCATACATTGAACTCATGTACAGAACAGCATAAAAAAAGTAACTCCGCTACATCGAACAAAAGAAAATGATGTGAACCAAGCAAAACTGAAAAGAAATTTAGGTTTACTAATTACTCTTGTGTGATTTGCAAAAACAAAATTTGTTTACAACATAGTTCCATGCTTTGTCCCAATTGTAATACAGCTCTGCAAAAGAAATAATAGTTAGCTATTTTTAAAAAGATTGGTGCATTAAAATTTAGATGATTTTTAATAAGTCTCATCTAAAAGTGATTTCGTACTACTTATTTCTGAATGAAGTTATTTTTAGATAA
>CM032231.1:11447500-11487500 GCA_019009955.1 Riptortus pedestris
TTTGCAATTATGATTCTGTTTACAATTTCACCGGCTAGTGGTTTTCAATAAACCGCCATTTTACTTCCTATATTAAAATATTTCAATCAAATGAACGTGGAATTAGTCTTCCATCATTGGTTTGCGCTCACGGAAATTCCAAAAAAAACATTTCCGTTTAAAAGCCTCAGAAATTTTCAGTTAATTACATATCATCCATTCATTTGAAAACCCACTATACTCACAAACGTAAAACTGTACACAGAACACACACGCACATACTCCCACAAAACCCTAATAACGTATTTCCTAAAAGAAGTGCTCTCAAATAGATTATTTTTCATACATAGCTAGAGTCAGTTCATCAAGAAAATAGAATTAATGTTGGGTTGTAGTTATTGTTTCTTATGAAGTAGAAAATTATTTGCTGTCAATGTACTAATGTTACGTAAGGTGAATATTTGGAATATTTTAAATATGCATTTCTGAATACTAAAACAATCCAAATATCACAGCTAATGTTCAAGTTGCCGAACAATGCAAAGAAGAACATTTGTTAAAAATTCGATTCGTAATAACCGAGATATATCGAGTTTTCATTCCCTCTAACACCCCCCCCCCTTCCCCCCATGGTCCGATTTCAGCCATTAGCCCATATTATCTTTATTTTTGCATGTAAAGTTGGCAAAACGCTGGCCGTTGAAGCGTTGGCCTTAAGCTCGCATGGTAAATCTAGTCAGTCAAGTTCGATTCACAACTGGGTAATAGGAATTTATTCAGTGACAAGCTCATTAAATAAAATCCTATGACACACTCCGTCTAGAAAAGGGTAGTAGCCTGTAGACAATCCGTCCCAATAGTTGAAAAAGTACGTCACGCAGAGGCAGCGTTAACTAAGCAGATTTTCCACATGCGTCAAGTATTTGCATTTATCTCAATCTTTACTCAAGAACTAAAAAATGCAAATATCTCAGTTAATAAGATATCTCGAGATAGTAATAATAAAATGAAAAATGTACAGAACAACATTTATAGAACATTACATTTGCAATAAGATTGGCTCTATGAAGAATATTCGAAATTCTCCCTCTTGAACCCTCCCCTCCCCTTGGTTCGATTTCAGCTGTTAACGAACTTGATCTTTCTTTTTGTATAAAACGATTATATACCAAGTTTGGTTATGATAAGACAAAAATTGCGACCGTTAGTAACAGACATATATACGCATATATATATATATATATATATATATATATATATATATATATATATATATATATAGACACACACACACACACACACAGTTTTGAACGGACCTCATTTTTGTCATCTCCTGGGTAGGAAAAGTGGACATTTGAAGAAAAATTTCGAAAATCGCGTCATGAGTACGACCTCAATAGCTTCCCTATTAACGTACACAATAATATATAATAATAATAAATCTGAAATGAGAATGGCTATAAACTACTAAACTTTTTTTATCCAACTCTTATTCACAGAGATAATTATAATTATCGGTCCCCAACAGTATAAAATCCAGACAGTTAAAATAAAATTTTAACTTTTCTTAACTAATAGTAATTTAAAACATTTAAATGATTTACAAACAAACGAGTTTGATTCGCTCCAACTAGCACTCGCCCATGCATGCAACTGATAGCTATGTGCTGGCTAGTTAATTGTATATGCAAAATCAACACAGAATAGCTTAGTTCTAAGCTTCAATTAGCTTTTTATAGTACGTGTTTACTTTTTTGGGTGTGTTTTTACGGTATACTAAATTTTATTGTAAAATAATTTCACCTATATTTGTACCATAAATCAATCATTTAAATCTTGGCCATTATAGGATTCTTTTGTAATGAGAGTATATTTTTGAAAAGGACGCCAAACTGTATTTTCAATTTTCGAACGCCCAATATGAGTGATGTCCATGCTTCGATTAGTTTAAATCATGCATCGAATTGTAAACACCATCCATCGAATGTTATACACTATGTATGGAATTGTATACACCATGCTTCGAATTGTATACACTGTTCTACGAATTGTTTAAATCATGCATCGAATTGTAAACACCCGTGGCATACGAATCATTTTAATTAAACACCATTGTCATCGAAATTGTATACACCATGGCTTTCGACATTGTATATTCACATATTCTAGAAGCGAATTGTTTAAATCATGCATCGAATTGTAAACACCATGCATCGAATTTTATACACCATGTATCGAATTGTATACACCATGCTTCGAATTGTATACACCATGCTTCGAATTGTATACACTATTCTACGAATTGTTTAAATCATGCATCGAATTGTAAACACCATGCATCGAATTTTATACACCATGTATCGAATTGTATACACCATGCTTCGAATTGTATACACACTATTCTACGTATTGTTTAAATCATGCCTCGAATTGTAAACACGCATGCATACGAATATTTATTTAACCCATGTATCGAATTGTATACCACCATGCTTCGGAAATTGTATACACTTATTCTAACGGATTGTTTAAATCAATTTGCAATCGAATTAGTAGAACATCCATGTATCTGAATTTTATACCACCATGTTATCGGAATTGAGTATACCAACCATGCGTTCGAATTGTATACACAATCTTACGAATTGTTTTAAAATCATGCATCGGAAATTGTAAACACCATGCATCGGAAATTTAATTACACCATGAGTATCTGAATAGTTATACACCAATGCTTCGAAAATTGTATCTATCACAATTCTAGCAATTTGATAAAATCATGGCATCGACACTCTGTAAACACCCCCCATGCATCCGTAATTTTTATATCACCTTGTATAGAATTATTATACACCATAGCATACGAATTTTATACACCTTGTATCGAATTGTGTATACCATGCTTCGAATTTTATGCACTATTCTACGAATTGTTTAAATCATGCATCGAATTGTAAACACCATGCATCGAATTTTATACACCATGTATCGAATTGTATACACCATGCTTCGAATTGTATACACTATTCTACGAATTGTTTAAATCATGCATCGAATTGTAAACACCATGCATCGAATTTTATACACCATGTATCGAATTGTATACACCATGCTTCGAATTGTATACACAATTCTACGAAACCCTTCGGCTCTTTTCAAAATCATGCATCGAATTGATAAACACCATGCATCGAAATTTTTATTCACCCATGTATCGGAAATTGTATTCACCATGCTTCGGAATTGAGTATAACACCATGCTTCGAATATGTAATACACTATTTCAAAACTACGAATTTATTTAAAATCATGGCATCGAATTTGAAACACCATGCCTCGGAATTTTATACACCATGTTATCGAATTGTATAACACCATTGCTTCTAATTTTATACACAATTCTACGAGTATTAGTTTAAATCATGCATCGAATTGTAAACACCATGCATCGAATTTTATACACCATGTATCGAATTGTATACACCATGCTTCGAATTGTATACACCATGCTTCGAATTGTATACACTATTCTACGAATTGTTTAAATCATGCATCGAATTGTAAACACCATGCATCGAATTTTATACACCATGTATCGAATTGTATACACCATGCTTCGAATTGTATACACTATTCTACGAATTGTTTAAATCATGCATCGAATTGTAAACAACCAAGTCAACGAATTTTATACAACCAGTGTATCAAATTGTAATACACCAATGCTTCGACATATGTTATAACACAAAACTATTTACGAATTGTATTTAAATCATGCATCGAATTGTAAACACCATGCATCGAATTTTATACACCATGTATCGAATTGTATACACCATGCTTCGAATTGTATACACCATGCTTCGAATTGTATACACTATTCTACGAAATTGTTGTAAATATCATGCTATCGAATTTGTAAACAGACCATGGCACATCGAATATTATACAGCCATATGTATCGAATTGTATAAACCATGCTTCGATTGCGTATACACTATTTCTATAACGAATTGTTTAAAATTATGCATCGAATTTGTAAGACACCCAAGCATCGAATTTTATACATCCATGTATCGGAATTGTAATACACATGCTTTCGAATTGTATCCACTATTTCAAAAGAAATTAGATTAAATCATGCAACGATATTGTATACACCATGCATCGAATTGTATACACCATGCATCGTAATAGAATAGCACCAAGCATACGAATTCCATTTATCTACACTATTGGATCGAATTGGTATACACCATGCTTTGCGATTATGTATACACTAGTACTACGAATATGTTTTAAATCCATGGCTTCGGAATAGAAACACACAATGCAAGGAGATTTTTATAGCAAAACCATGTATCGAATTGTATACAAACCATGTCTTCGAAATTGTATCACGACTAATTCTTACGAAGTTGATTAAATCATGGCATCGAATTAGTAAACAACCATGTAACACACTTTTATACACCATGTATCGAATTGTATTTAACACCATTCTCCGAATTGTATAAGCACTATCTACTAATTGTTTAGAATCATGCATTCGAATTTGGTAAACAAAAGACCATGCATACGAATTATATTACACCATGTAAAAATCGAAATTGGTATACACCATAGGCGATCGAATTGTAAAAACACAAATTCTAACGAATATGATTAAATACATGCATTCGAAATTGTAAAACACGCTTCATCGAATTTTTATACATCCATGTATCAGAAATTAGTATACACCAATAGCAATCGAATTATATAACACCAAGAAACTCGAATTGTATAAAACACCAAGCTTTTGAATTGTCATACACTATTCTAGAGACTAATTGTTTAAATCATTCATCGAATTGGATAACACTACCATGTACAAGGAATTATATTATACAGGCCATGTGTCGAATTCGTATACACCAAGCTTATCGAGAAATAGTATACCTACAATTCTACGAATTGTTTAAATCATGCATCGAATTGTAAACACCATGCATCGAATTTTATACACCATGTATCGAGAATATGTATATACAACCATAGCTTTCTAATTAGTAAAACACTATTCAACAATGGTTTAAAATCATGCATCGACATTTGTTAAACACCATATTCCCCGAATCGTGTGTATACGGGGCATGCATCGAAATGTGTATAGTGCCATTCATAGCGAATTTTGATACCAAGCCTTGCGTATCGAATTGTAGTATAACCATGCTTTCGAATTTTTATGCACTATCAACGCGAATTGTATATACCATGGCAAATGAAAATCGATATAACACCTTGTCATCGAATTTGTATACCACCATCCATTCAAATAGAATAAACCACAAATGCATCGAATTGTATAGGCCATGTCTTGAATAGTATACAACCAAAGACTTACGAATTGTATACCCCATGTATCGTAATTTTAAAACTTCGTACGTTCTGCATAGTATAAGCATTGCTTCTGAATTTATATTTCATCGTGTATCTAGAATTGTATACCTCCAAAGCTATCGTTATTTGTATAACCATGTATTGAATTGTCTACACCATGCATCGAATTGTACACTATGTTTTGATTGTATACACCATGCATCGAATTGTATACACCATGCATCGAATTGTTTACACATGTATCGAATAGTATACGCTATGTGTCGAATCGCTTACAACATGCATGGAATCGTAAACATTATGCAACAAATTGTATACGTTATGCATGGAATTGTATACATAGGGGGGATGCAAAGAACATATTTCCATGAAAAAAAAAAATGTCTTTTGAAAACACTATTTGGTCTTTATGTTTCGAATAAAGTGGATTATTATATAACAAACTATTGTTTACGTGAAATGAGTAGAAGTGGAAGTTTGCAAAAGGCGGAAAACTGAATAATGAAAATATCTTCCTTAATTTTCAAGATAGAGAATAAATATATGTAACAATATTTATAGTACGTTTAATGTGCAATAAGATTGGTTCTATACAATTTTTCGATCCGAAGTATAGTAACGGAGATATTTCGAATTTTCGAAAATCCCCCCTCCTCCCGCTGGTCCGATTTTAGCCGCTAACGAACTTGATCTTCATTTTTACATAAACGTTTAAATATATTGTTTGGTACCGAACAGACAAAAATTGAAACTACAAGAGCTTTTATAGACAAATATTATTGTGTGTGTGTGTGTGTGTGTGTGTGTGTGTGTGTGTGTGTGTGTGTGTGTATATATATATATATATATATATATATATATATATATATATATACATACAATTTTGAACAAACCTCCTTTTCGTTTTCTCTTGGGTAAGATTGATAGACATTTTTCGAAATGATCATTATTAGTACAACCTCAATTTCTGGTTTCCCTGAAGAGAAAATATAATGCTAAAAGAATATATAATGATGAATGAACCTGGTGTCCTTATTTATCTTGTACGAACTATTAAAAAATCCTCACTTAACTCGTGCAAGCTTATCGACTAGTTTTTAAAAAGTACAACAATGATACTTCCTTCTAAAATATTAGTCGTTCGTATAACTAGTTAGTTCACGTAACTCAACAGCATCTTGAAAGTTTCAAGAGCTTGTGTTAATTAATACTGGTCGATTTTCAATTAGCCTTGTCGACCTCCAAAATCAGTTTTTAGCAGATTTCCCTTAAGGGAAATCAGCTTTTGAGGTCGTACTCAAGACGCGATTTTCGAAAATTTTCTTCAAATGTCCATCGATCCTACCCAGGAGATGACGAAAATGAGGTCCGTTCAAAATTATATATATATATATATACATATATATATATATATATATATACATATATATATATATATATGTCTGTTAACGCTCTAACGGTCACAATTTTTATTTGATCGTTACGAAACTCGACATTTAACTTTTTTATGTAGAAAGACAGATCAAGTTCGTTAATGGCTGAAATCGGACCAGAGGGAGGGGGGGTTTAGAGGGGGGGATTTTCGAAAATATCTCCGTTATTATGCATCGGATATATATAACCAATCTTATTGCAAATTAAATGTACTATAAATATTGTTATATACGTTTATTCTCTATCTTGAATTTTAACCGAGATATTTGCATTTTTCAGTTTTCAGCAAACCGCCACTTCTACTCATGTTACGTAAACAATACTCTGCTACATAATAAATCACATTATTGGAAGTTTAAATACCAAAAATTGTATTCAAGAGACCTTTATTATACGAGATACATGCAAATATGTCCTGGTGACTCCCCCCCCCCCATCTTAAAGTTTTGGACTACTAAAATTTTATTGATTGAGATAACAATTATTCTGACTCATTATTAATTACAGTACTAGATATAGTAAATAGTTCTCAATAAAATTAATTGTTTTATTCTGATATATTTCAGTAATTGTTTTTCTTTCTGTGTGAGGCGGGCCGACCCGTTTGTTTACATTTCTAACCTATCACTTCCTGTCGGCAGGTTATTGAAATTGGATAAAACATTTCTTATTTCCGTTTGTATTTATTCTTTCTATATTTATCTATTACTAAACTTCACTAGAGAAATCTGCTTACGCAGCCCCTGCGTGACGGACTTTTGATAATGTCGACGGCTGTGAAACCCATTTTGACCTCAAGGTGTCGATATCTACGACAATGAGAATACCAGCTTGAAAGCCTCATTAAACTATTATAATACGACTACAATCTTTCTACAAAAGATAATTTTGAGTGATACAGTGTATTATAGAAAAAGTTTACATTTTCTCTAATACAGTAAACTAAAAGTTACTTTTTGCATTTGGTTTTCCTTCATTCGGAACAAATGGTCTACTATTCAAAGTAATTTAGTACTTACTCTATTATTGTACTCTTATACAACTGTTTTCCTCACCTGTAAAGAAAAAAAAAGTATTTATTTATTTATTTATGAACATCACATCAAAGGTGATATAAAGGATTTGCCCTTTCAAAAATTGTACAAAGTTAAATAACAAAAGTAAAATAGATAACAATGACAAATATCTGAAAGAAACAATGACAAATAACAGTAGTGATATAGATATACATTTTATAAGTAAATTTAGTAAAAAAAATAAATAAAATGGAGATGAGTATAGTTGGATGATCAATAGGAAAGGAATGAAGTTCGTTAACGGCTGAAATCGGAGCAGGGGGAAGGGGTGGTTTAGAGGGGAGGAATTTCGAAAATTCTAAATATCTCCGTTGCTACGTCAGATTGAAAAATGGTATAGAACCAATCGTGTTGAAAAATAAATTTTTTCTGTAATCGTTGAATAATGGTAACATTAGTAAACTGAAATGAGTGAAGAAAGTGAAACATTTTGCAATAGAGTGAGGAAAGTGAATTGCCTTCTTAATTAGTAATAAGTATAAATTAAAAAATAATTTGAAGTTGGAAATTAAATGGTTTTAAATGTTTTTTAACATTGTAAGAATTTATTTTAACAAAATAAATTGAAATGTGAATGAAGTATTGGTCGAAATAATCAATATATTTTAAAATTTAGGGGCTCAGGTTAGCCATGCGAGTTAAAGCGTTGACCTTTATCTCACATGGTAAACCTAGAGTGGCGAGTTCGATTCTTGCCTGGGCAAAGGAAATTATTTAGTGACGAAATTCATTAAATAACATCCTTAAATCCCACCCTGGCTAGAAAAGGGTGGTAACCTGTAGATAACCCGTCCCAATTAGCCTGAGTTGCAAAAAGTGGACGTTAATAATAAATAAATAATAATAATATTTTAAAATTTAAATATAATAATAATTACCTTCCTTGTTTATAACCTGCACTTGTTTATAACTGCACTACTTCACAATCATCACTAGTCGTTTTATAACTATGCTTATAACCTTTCACAACCATGCTTATAACCTACCAACAACATACCATAATCTTCACAACATCCTAATTTTGTTCATATTCTGGTTAGATCTGATCATGTATTACACGATTACAGAAAAAATTTAATATTACACTCGTGACGAAAGTAAAATTTACAACTCTCGAGAAATTACCACACTCGTGTGGGTAAACGTTTCACTCGAGTTGTAAAATGATCTACTTTCGTCACTTGTATACTAAATAACTATTCTGTAAATATTGTTATAGACATTTATTCCCTATCTTGAATAGAAACCAAGATATATGCATTTTTCTGTTTTCTCCTCATGTTACGTAAACAATACTCTGTTATATAATAAACCATATTATTAGAAGCTTAAATGACAGATATTATTTCTAAGAGACCTTTATTATTCGTGATACATACATATATATGTCTGGTGACACCCCCCCCCTCTCTGTCATAAGTTCTTGGACTACTAAAATTTGATTGGTTGAGATAAAAAAAAATCGAATTCATTATAAATTTCAGAGCTAGATATAGTAAATAGTTTTCAATATAATTATTATGCTATATTCTTATATATTTTAGTAATTGTTTTTCTTTCGGGTAAGAGGTTGGCAGACCTGTTTGTTTACATTTCAGACACTTCCCATTTTGAGGTATCTTATTATCGTTTGTATTTATTCACTAAATATTGACGGTGCTGTTGTGTTAGCAGTATGTAGATTTATCTATTGTTAAACTTCACGAGGGAAATCTGCTTAGTTTACGCAGCCCCTGCGTGACGGACTTTTTTCATCATTTCTAAGGTATAATTGTTTGACAACTCTACCATCAGTAGCTAATTTTCCTTGAGATCTGTCTCCTAATCCCCTTCCCTCTTGTAATTTAAATAGAATTTTAGACTGAGCTGAAAGTTGTAGTTATATGTGCATTAGAGGAAGCAGGGCAGTTCCTTAGCTTCTGTAATCTTATCGGCTGACGACAGAATTGGAACAGGCAGGCCTAAACTATTAAAGATAGGAAGTAGGAAGGACTATGAGCCAGCAACTCCAGCCATTTAGATAAAGGGTTTGGGCCAGGTAAGGAACCTCTTGTACTTCACTACCTACAATATGATCTCAAGAGGCCGGCTATAAGCAAGTCCATGAACCACTCAAGTCCAAATTAACTTCATTAAAGCATTACGAGCGGCTTAATCGTCGAGCTATCCAAAATATTAGCATTATAAACTCTCGGATGTGTGGGCTTTTGGCAGGTTTTCCGGGAAAACAACTTTTTTTATTCATTCTTCAAATAAAGTGCTTCATAATATAACAGCTTATTTGTTAATATAAGCTATGAGCGGTGAGGGTTTACCGAATGCTGAAAATAAAAAAAAGTTGATGCTATAACACACTAGCCAACTACGAAAAGAAAAAGATATCTTATTCGAAGAAATTTCATTTTAGGAGATAATTTCACGCTTTTAAAAACTTTAAACCCAGACCGTCTCCTCTACCGAAGCAAAAATCTCCTTCCTTACTAGCGTATCTTCTAAAAATAATTTTATGAAGAAGAGGAAGTATTGTAACCACGAAAAATTGTCTATCTTATTGCTTATTTATTTATGTATTTATTTATTTATTAACGTCCACTTTTTGCAACTCAGGCTAATTGGGACGAGTTATCTACAGGTTACCACCCTTTTCTAGCCAGGGTGGGATTTTAGGATGTTATTTAATGAATTTCGTCACTAAATAATCTCCTTTGCCCAGGCAAGAATCGAACCCACCACTCTAGGTTTACCATGTGAGATAAAGGTCAACTCTTTAGCTCACATGGCTAACCTGAGCCCATTAAGTATTTAAGTATTTATTTTATGAATCTCAGATGGCTCAAAAACCGCTAGCTATAGAGAATCGAAATTGGATAATTAAAATTGTTAAAATGTGCACCTCCGCTTTTGATCTAAATCAACTAATCTCCCGAGCGATCAGACAATTTGTGCGTAACTGCTAGATTTACAGAATATTGGCTTAAGACATTATATTTTACACCTTTGTTTACACGACATTTAATTCACGTTAATTTTGGGGCTCAGGTTCTCCACGTGAGTTAAAGCGTTGACCTTAATTTCACATGGTAAACCTCGAGTGGTAAGTTCGATTCCCCCCTGGGCATTATAATTTACTTAGTGACGGAATTCATTAAATACAATTCTTGGCTCGAAAAGGGTGGTAACCTGTAGATAACCCGTCCCAATTAGCCTTAGTTGTAAAAAGTATAGGTTAATAAATTATAATAATAATAGTTCACATGATAAATACTCGTAGACTTCCACGGTCCTGGTCATTAATAAGCAGACCTTAATATCTTCGGGTATTGACCGTGTCTTCATTTTTGTTGCCATCGTTTCGCTAGACATGCTGCTAGCTTCCTCAGTGCTATCTCTGAGAGTTGTGTGTTCTCGTCAGGTATATGTGAGCCTTATCCGGTTCCCTTGGGCGGAGTCTTCCCTTCCAGGTGTCTACGGATAGTTCTTCCGGTGACAGTTCAGTGGCTATACCGTCGTTTTTGTTTCTTACCTGTGGTCTCTGTGGAATGACGGGCGTTCAGGGTTTGGTGAGTCGGTATCCATCCTCTCTTTTGAAGTTATTTGGGCATTTTTGCTATTTATATGGCTCATAAGCCATGAAAGTGCATCATAAAACAAAGCTATGACTTGAAATTAGTTTCAGTGTAAAAGGAGGGACTTCGTTGGTGATCATTTTCGTCATACGATGACTAGAAGAATCGTTGGAACGATTGCATTAATTCTTACTGTCTTACTTTAGATATTTGTTCAAATGACGTTTGTCTGAAGACATTTTGTCAATAGAGCTTGTGTCGAAGTACTTGGTTGCACAGCTACACCCTAGGAGTTATTAGAATACACCTTTGGTTACACGACATTTAACACGTTCAGTCAACTTCAAAAAAGTGGTCAATCGACCCCGTACATATTTCCCTTTTTAATGCGCTACTACCACTCGAAAAATGAACTAAATTGCTATATTCAAACATTTTTTTACTCTTTGGACATCAAAAATGTATGGCAGTCGCAGGCCGTGTTTTCATCAATTTTTTGTTACGTGACTTAGAAATGAATATTTACCTTACATTTTTCACCTTGTCGGGAACTTTTTTTCTCCTTTGTGTGATAATTGTGGTGATCAACGAAGGATTTTAATTTTTTTTATACTTTAAAATAGGTGAATATGAATTAACTATAAATTACGACACATTACAATCAAAATTTATTAGTTTATAAAGATAAAATTAGAAAACTAGAAAAACAAACTAGGAACTAGGAGTTTAGTTTAAACAAATAACTGGAAAATAAACATAATAAAGAAAAAATATGAATAAACAAATAATTATTTTGTAATTAAAAATTCTTCATTATCACAATGGTTAGGACATAGATTTATGGCAGTTGTTGAAGCATTGTAGATAAAGTGACTTCATGTTGCACTCTTCACAATACGTTCTAACTTTTTTGTCTGCTTCTTTAGAGGACAATGTTTTTTTTAATTTTTCGTAACACCCGAAACACTTTTTTAATAAAGCTAAATCCACTAATTGTCGGCCACGTGATTTGCACATTATACAGACTAATGTTCCAAAACGACAGCAAAAAGTAAACTGAAAGGGGAGGGACGCGTTCTGTCATTTACATAAGCCTTTGTAAATAACAGAACAAGCGGTTCACTGGAAAAGCACTGAAAATAACACGGGGCTATATGAGCCCGTGCCGGACTAGAGCCCAAATACCACTCTCCAGGCCGGCACGGGCTCATAAAGCCCCGTGCATTTTTCAATGATATACGACGTATTTTTTGGATTTGAAATACATAAACCTACTATTTCTAATTATATTTACTAGTACAAAGCAAAAACCGTCAAAGTATTTTTTGAACATTTACCTTCAAACCCGACCCGTACTGGGAGACAGTTACCTACGGGGTCGATTGACCCCGTGCCCTACTTAACGTGATAATTCGCTTGATGTGCCGGACTTTATCCATTTATCAAACGAATTTTTTTTTTTCACATTTGCTTATTTGTCACGCCATATTATATTTTCTTCAAAGGCAAGAATTAACGAAAAAGAAACAGTTTCCTTCACAAATATTTAATCCAACCACTCGCTCCACCATCGGTGACCACTGACAATCATAACCACTAAAAAATCATACAAGCTAAGATATAATTTATATTTTATTATGCATATATATGTACAAATGGAAAGACTCAAAACCTTAAAAACCATATATATGTAATGGGTAATGGGGAAAAATGTATGTTTTGTTTTTTGTATGATACAATGATCTTCAAATTATGTAGTGTTTTGATTCTATGTAATGGAACCGCTATCGAATGTATATCACTTTCAAATGAAACAGAATTAAAACAAGTTCAGCGGTTTTAATGTTTAATTTAATTATTAGGAGAATATGTAAGGACACTTTTTTTTTTTTTAAAAATGTACATAAATATAAATAATACTATTATGAGCTTAAATATTAAACTGATATTTGATAGGGGGCTCAGGTTAGCCATGCGAGTTAAAGCGTTGACCTTTATCTCGCATGGTAAACCTAGAGTTGCGAGTTCGATTCTTGCCTGGGTAAAGGAAATTATTTAGTGACGGAATTCATTAAATAACGTCCTAAAATCCCACCCTGGCTAGAAAAGGGTGGTAACCCGTAGATAACCCGTCCCGATTAGCCTAAGTTGCAAAAAGTGGACGTTAATAAATAATAATAATAATAATATTTGATATTATTTTAAAAATAGCAATGCAGATTTTCCCTCCTTTAACATTATGACTTTAAATATCCACTTTGAAAGCACAAATGAATTTGTGAATTCATGAAGCATTTGTTCCATCTTGAACTCTATCTTCTACATCTCATTTCATGTGAAATAAACGTTCTCAATTATATTCAAATCCTCGTGGAAAATTCATGAAATTTCCGAAATTTGGCCATTGTCAGAATTTCAGAGGGCATGCCAGAGGCAATTCAGCTTTGTGCTGAAAACTGGTTACGCATTTTAAATAATGTATTAAGTTAGAAGGATTAGAAAGTACATAATACATGAGTTCATTGTTGAAATAGCACAGCCTTGCTTGAATATCATAATACGCACAGTAGAATGGGTTTAAGCCTCACAAGACCCCAATGTAAAACCTTGACGGAGACCACGTTCAAGAATTCTGCACACGTATTAAAGAATAATATGTTTTTTTTGGGAAGCGTAATTCAGGGTCTGCTGTTATATATTTAACTGCAGGAAGTACAACCACAAATTCCAAAGATTCAGGTTAATAATATATATGTTAAGTCTGTATAAGTTGATTAGCTCTACTTTGAAATATGTATGTTGAAGCTTTCAACATACGTTGTTTTTTAAAATGTTTTGCTTTGAAATATCTATCTAAAGTCAGAAAAGTCATAATATTATTCGTTCTGCTTTGAAATATGTATGTTGAAACTATTTATATCACTATTGGTTCTGGTGATCAATATGTGTGCTTGGTCCTCTATCATCATTACTACATTCTTTCTGCTTTGAAATATGTATGTTGAAACTAATTATATCACTATTGGTTCTGGTGACCGATATGTGTGCGTGGTCCTCTATCACCATTACTACATTCTTTCTGCTTTGAAATATGTATGTTGAAACTAATTATATCACTATTGGTTCTGGTGATCAATATGTGTGCTTGGTGCACTATCACCATTACTACATTCTTTCTGCTTTGAAATATGTATGTTGAAACTAATTATATCACTATTGGTTCTGGTGACCGATATGTGTGCGTGGTCCTCTATCACCATTACTCTTTCTGCTTTGAAATATGTATGTTGAAACTAATTATATCACTATTGGTTCTGGTGATCAATATGTGTGCGTGGTCCTCTATCATCATTACTACATTCTTTCTGCTTTGAAATATGTATGTTGAAACTAATTATATCACTATTGGTTCTGGTGATCAATATGTGTGCGTGGTCCTCTATCATCATTACTACATTCTTTCTGCTTTGAAATATGTATGTTGAAACTAATTATATCACTATTGGTTCTGGTGATCAATATGTGTGCTTGGTGCACTATCACCATTACTACATTCTTTCTGCTTTGAAATATGTATGTTGAAACTAATTATATCACTATTGGTTCTGGTGATCAATATGTGTCCTTGGTGCACTATTATCTCACCGCCATTCTTTGTTTTTAAAAATGTTTTGCTTTGAAATATGTATCTAAATTCAGAGAAGTCATAATATAATTCGTTCTGCTTTGAAAAATGTATGTTACAGCTATTAACATTACTTTTGTTTTGGTGATCAATAATTTCGTTTGGCGCACTATCATTATAAGTCTAATCATTCTGCATTGAAATTTGTAATTTAAGCCAGTGTAGTCATTACGATATTTGTTCTGGTTTGAAATATGAAATTTGGAGCTATTATATTGCTAAAGGTTCTATTGAACAATATGTGTACTGGCTGTACTGTCATCATTGTTAATACTTGCGTCAAATTCAAGGACGTAATGAGGTTGCTCCACATTCTCTGATTTAAAAATATAATGAATATATTATGAAACCACATATATTCCAATTACAAGAATCTTTAAACGAAAGAGAAAATTATATATATAAAAAAATGATTTCTTTTATGATTACCTTGTTTTGCCTTAGTGGGGTGACATTTTAATTTGGGAGAAATCCATTGTAGAGTAAAGCGAGCGAGGTGGTTGGGCTTACACTAAATTTCTGGGCCATAAGTTATGGGCTCTGCTGCCCAGATTTAGGGGGGCTAATACAACCCTCCAACCCTGCATTTTCAGGGAGGAACACCTCATCTTATTCTAACTCCGAAATAAAACTGTAAGGTTGGGAGAAAAAAAAACTGTCGCTAAAGCCAGTGGAATATATTACTTTAGGAGACATTTGTAATCAGTTTTAGCACATTTACTCTAAAGTAAATCACCTACTGTAGTTGAAATGATAATGCGATTTTCAAAAAAGTCCGTCACGCAGGGGCTGCGTAAACTAAGCAGATTTTCCTCGTGAAGTATAGTAATAGATAAATATACATACTGCTAACACAACACCACCGTGAATATTAAGTGAATAAATAGAAAGGAAATAAGAACTGTGTCATCCAATTTCAATAACCTGCCGACAGGAAGCGTTAGAAATGTAAATAAACAGGTCTGCTCGCCTCACACCGGAAAGAAAAACAATTACTGAAATATATCAGAATATAACATATTAATTTTATTGAGAAGTATTTACTACATCTAGTACTGCAATTAATAATGAGTCAGAATAATTGTCATCTCAATCAATCAAAGTTCAGTAATCCCAGACCTTACGACGAGGGGGGGGGGGCTCACCAGGACATATTTGCATGTATCTTTGTGATACAAATACATAAGGTAGTGACCAAGCTGAATATAACAGGCTTGGGTAGGTTATACATAGTACTCCTAATGTAAACAAAGGTACACCAGTAATGCACAATAATTTTTCTTTTTAGCCCTGAAGAAGAGAAAATAAATATTCTCGAAATATTGGAATGAACAAAGATTTTTCCACCAACACTGACCAAAACTCCAAAAAACAAAACACCATATATATATATATATATATATATATATATATATATATATATAAAACCTGGTCTAAAAGAACAACACAATTATATATATAAAATTGTAACCTCTGTCTGTACATTGATTTTTTTTCGCGAATTTTCACGATTACTTTTCATTTCACAAGTCATAGACACCATAACTGCATTTTGTTTCTTTCGTGTGTGTTTGTTTATTTGTTTGTTTGTTACCTTTTCACGCATAAACGTCTGAACCGAATTTTATGAAACTTGGTATGTATATTACTACTAACCCAACTTAGACTTTAGGCTATATTAATATCCTCTGAGACGAACAGGAGTGGGGGTTATAAGAGAAGCCTGAAATTAAAAATAGCGATATTTCGTTTCCTATTGGTTTTTCGGCAAATATGAACTGTATTTTGTTATTTAGAGTAACTATTGTTATATACACTTTTTTCGTATACTGAATTATAAACGAGATATACGCTAAAACCTATAGCGGAAGTGAACAATTTTATTTGGGACAAAAGACCCAACCGAAATAAATAAAACACGGTATGTGTATTAGCACTAACCCTTTCATTATAATAAGCCATACCAACATTTCTAGGGACGTGCAGGAGTAGGGGTTGTAAGGGAGGCCTGAATTTAAAATAGCGGTATTTCGATTTCTATTCGTTTTTCGGCAAATATGAACATAACAAAAGTTGTTTATTTTGTTATTTAGAGAAACTTTTGTGATATTTATTTTTGTCTTTTAACAATGTATAAACGAGATATACACTATAAACTAAAGTGGGAGTCAACTATTTTATTGGGCGCTAACGATTGAACCGAACCTAACAAAACTCGGTATGTCAATTAGCATTAATTCTTCCATGATTATAAGCTATATTTAAATGTTTAGGTTAGAACGGGAGTGGGGGTTATAAGGGAGGCCTGAAATAAAAATTCGCGATATTTCATTGTCTATTTGTTTTTCGACAAACATGCACATAACAAAAGTTGTTTACTTTGTTATTTAGATTAACTTTTTTTTTTATACATTTCTCCAGGAACAATGTGTGGAGCAAGTAATTTGCGTAGAAATATTGATATGCTCAACAATTCATTCCTATTTGAACTATCAGGTACCTCAGCTGGAAAAATTAATTCAAATCATTGTTAATATTTTGTCCTTAATAGCCGAAATCTATGCATAATGCACAGGAGACGGGAAATATGACAATTTGGAGGACAGTGAAAACTTACATAAAAAATTAATTTTATTATTAACAAATGCCAACAACGGGTATTAACCCTTAACACTGGGACGGGTAAATGTCAAAATATTGTGCCAAGTAAAGCCTTGCCAAAAAAATACCATCACCATTCAGCCTCAAATCAATTCTCGGGCGAAGCCGGGTATCTGAGCTAGTATATATATATATATATATATATATATATATATATATATATGAATGGACCCTTGAAGTAATGTTTCAAAAATCTTGTTTCAAGTACAGACTCAAATGCTAATTTTAGTTCTAATGGAAATGTTTTAATATGATTTTATTTCACATTAATGCCACTATGAAACTAGGTCGATTCGAATAACTCCTCAAATTGTTTTCTGAGGGCTTTTTGTTGAAATAGGTTAAAGGAAGCTAAGTTTTCTGTTGGAAGGAATCTTCTTCAATTCTTCCCGGCAAACTGTGCTATTTACGCGGGAAAAGTAACTAACTCCCTCCCAAGCCTTCGATACACAAGAAACCACTCGGCAAGTTCCCTATTCAAGGGATGAGTTGGCCCTGTGTGGGCAGAATCCTAAGGCACTCACACAATACAAAGGGCTTTCAAACACTTGAGAATTATATTTTCCCTTTCTCGGCGGCCGGCAACTCATCCAAGGAGATACTGGCTCCAAGTCGTCCGGATAATGTGGACCGCTTCTTGTTTATCTTCTGGCTATATAATTGTGTTAAGACATTTACAAAACCTTGACAACACACAGGCGGAACTGATTTAATTACGTGTAAAATGACGTAACATAAAAAAGTCCGCCAAGCAGGGGCTGCAGCTTTTCCAAGTAAAGTTATATTATAGAGAAATCTCCAAACGAGTGCAGAAGAGTTGCGGAAACGGTCGAACTAGCTTTTGGCGGGAAACTCACTCTCGTCCGTTATCCACCCACATTTAACAAAAATGCAAATATCTCGGTTAATATTCGTGATAGAGAATAAATGTATATAACAATATTAATAATAAATTTAATTTGGAATAAGATTGATTCTATATAATTTTTCGATTCGACGTATAGTAACAAAGATATTTCGAGTTTTCCTCCCTATACCCCCCCCCTCTCCCACTGGTCCGATTTCAGCCATTAACGAACTTGATCTGTCATTTGTGTTGATATATATATATATATATATATATATATATATATATATAATTTTGAACGGACCTCATTTTCGTCATTTTCTAGGTAGGATCGATGGGCATTTGAAGCAAGTTTTCGAAAATCACGTAATGAGTATGTCCTCAATAGCTGATTTCCCTTAAGGGAATTCTGCTAAAATGCAGGTATCTCGGTTAATAATGAAGATAGGGAATAAACGCATATAACAACATTTATATTTCCAATAAGATTGGTAATTTACAATATTTCGATCGAATGTGTAATAACGGAGATATTGAATTTGGTTTATATATTAATTTTTTTGTTAACACTCTAGCGGTTGCAAGTTTTGTTTTTTCCTTAACTAATTGGATGTTCAATCTTTTTATCTAAAAATAAAAATAATGTTCGTTAATGGCTGAAATCGACTACAAACGAAATTTTTCACTACTTGGGCATTTAGTCGCCCGGCCCTTAAGCCGCCCCTGTATATATATATATATATATATATATATATATATATATATATATATATATATATATATATATATTTGTCTGTTAACGCTCTAGCGGTCGCAATTTTTGTTTGATTGTTACCAAACTCGATATTTAAACGTTTTATGCAAAAAGACAGATCAAGTTCGTTAATGGCTGAAATCGGACCAGTGGGAGGGGGGGGGTTTAGAGGGGGATTTTCGAAATATCTCCGTTACCATACGTCGGATCAAAAAATTGTATAGAACCAATCTTATTGCAAATTAAATTTACTATAAATATTGTTCTATACATTTATTCTCTATCTTGAATATTAACCGAGATATTTGCATTTTTATTTAATTTGGGCTTATAAGGGATGACTTTCTCGCCAAAAGCTAGTTAGGCCCTTTGCCGCTACTGTTCGGCTCTCGTAAGGAGATTTTCCTATTGTATAACTTCACGTGGGAAATCTGCTTAGTTTACGCAGCCCCTGCGTGATGGACTTTTTATTTTTAGTTTTCGGCCATGAGTTAACCCCCACTTATACTCATGTCATAGTAATAATTAGCTGTTATATTTTCAAGCCTAACTACCGCATATTGTTCTCATTGAACTTTTACGTTTTGAGGTAAATGTACATTTTGATGTGACGGTCGTGGAAAATCTTCTTAGCTAACACAGTCTCTGCGCTACGGACTTTTTTTTTTTTTACTTAGAAATCAATAATATATAGTGAGATGGTATCACTAAGGCTCTATAACAACTCGTGGGAAATGATCTATGTTTCACCCAACCCCTGGCATTGCGACAATAGCATAACAATATTCGTTTGGAGTTATATTATTCTATGTAGCCGCGTTTCGTGGCTGCTAGCTATACCCGGTCTGGGGAAATTTAATTAGGAAGTCTAGGGCAAATGGAGATATCGACTCAGGCCAGCTGTAATAATGGAGGGATGAAGCCGAGCAGTGATGGTGCAAATACTATTAAAATTGGTAGTGATCAATGCATACGTTTTAATTAATTCAATTTACTTTCATTCGAAACGAAATTTTAATAATAAAAGTCCGTCACTCACGGGCTGCGTGTTCTAAACAGATTTTCTTCGCTTAACAATAGATAAATCTACGTACTGGTGACACAACACCACCTTGAAGGGAATAAATACAAACGATAAGAAGAAACCTTCAGACGGGAAGCACGTGGAACTTAAACAAACAGGTGTGCCAACTTTCCTCGTGAAAGAAAAACAATTACTGAAATATATCAGAATATAACGTTAATTTTAATGAAAAATATTTACTATATCTAGTCTTGTAATTTGTAATGGATCAGAACAATTTTTATCTCAATCAATCACATTTTAGTAGTCCAAGAACTAAATAAAGAGGGGGGGTCACCAGGACATATTTGCATTTATCTCGTATAATAAAGGTCTCTTGAAAATAATATTTGGTATTTATGCTTAGCATAATGTGGTTTATTACATAGAGTATTGTTTATGTAACACGAGTAGAAGTGGGGGTTTGCTGAAGGCTGAAAACTGAATAATACAAATATCTCGGTTAATGTTCAAGATAGAGAATAAATGTATGTAACAATATTTATAGTACATTTAATTTCGTTCTATACAGGTTTTTGATCCAACGAATAGTAACGGAGATATTTCGAATTTTTGAAAATCCCCCTCTTAACCCCCCTCCCACTGGTCCGATTCAGTCATTAACGAACTTGATCTTTATTTTTACATAAAACGTTTAAATATCGAGTTTGGTAACGATCAAAAAACATTTGCGACCGCAAGAGCGTTAACAGGCATATATATAGTTTTGAACGTACCATATTTTCGTCATCTCCTGGGTAGGATCGATGGACTTTTGAATAAGTTTTTCGAAAATCGCGTCATGAGTACGACCTCAATAGCTTATTTCCCTTAAGGAAAATCTGCTAAAACCGATGAGCAAATGGGAAAATCTTATTTGATAACGTCGATACATGAGGTATTTGAAATTAGCTTACAAACAATTTTTTTTTAATATATCTATATATATATATAAAATTGTAACCTCTGTCTGTACATTGATTTTTTTCGCGAAATTTCACGATAACTTTTCGTTTCACATGTCATAGACACCATAACTGCATTTTGTTTCTTTGGTGTCTGTTTGTTTGTTTGTTTATTTGTTTGTTTATTTGTTTGTTTGTTACCTTTTCACGCATAAACGGCTGAACCGAATTTTATGAAACTTGGTATGTATATTACTACTAACCCAACTTAGACTTTAGGCTATATTAATATTCTCTGGGACGAATAGGAGTGGGGGTTATAAGGGAAACCATAAATTAAAAATAGCTATATTCCGTTTCCTATTGGTTTTTCGGCAAATATGTTCATAGCAAAAGTTGTTTATTTTGTTATTTAGAGTAACTTTTGTTATATACACTATCGTCGTATACCGAAGTATAAAGGTGTTATACGCTAAAAATTATAGCGGGAGTCAACAATTTTATTTGGCACAAAAGACCCAACCGAAATAAATAAAACTCGGTATATGTATTAGCACTAACGCTTTCATTATAACAAGACATACTAACATTTCTAGAGGCGGGCAGGAGTGGGGGTTATGAGGGAAGCCAGAAATTAAAAATAGCGATATTTCGTTTCCTATTGGGTTTTCGGCAAATATGAACATAACAAAATTTGTTTATTTTGTAATTTAGAGTAACTTTTGTTATATACACTATCGTCGTATACCGAAGTATAAAGGTGTTATACGCTAAAAATTATAGCGGGAGTCAACAATTTTATTTGGCACAAAAGACTCAACCGAACTAAACCAAACTCGGTATGTGAATTAGTACTAACGCCTTCCTTATAATAAGCCATACTAACATTTCTAGGGACGGGCAGGAGTGGGGGTTATAAGGGAGGCCTGAAATTAATAATAGTGATTTCCTATTGGGGTTTCACCAAATATGCACATAAAAAAAGTTGTTTATTTTGTTATTTAGAGAAATTTCCTCAACACTTCATTTCAATATGAACTACCAGGTACCTCACCTTAAAAAATTAATTCAAATGTATGTCAATATTTTCTCCTTAATAATTAAAATCTATGCATAATACACAGGAAACGGGAAATATGACAATATGCAGGACAGTGAAGTCTTACATAAAAAATTAATTTCATTATTAACAAATCCACAGAAACGACGGGTGTTAACCCTAAACACTGGGACGGGTAAATGTCGTGAAAAGTAAAGCCTTGCCAAAAATATACCATCACCATTCAGCCTCAAGTGAATTCCCGAGCGAAGCCGGGTATCTGAGCTAGTATATATATATATATATATATATATATATATATATATATATATAATTAACCGTAAATCCCAAATCCCCAAAGTTCTTCACGCAGCGTCCGCGTAAACTAACCCGATTTCCTTCGTGAAAAATATGCTTAGTTTACGCAGCACCTGCGTGAAGGACTGCTATTTGATAGATACTTTTCTCCCCTTTGTGTGATTTTTTACGTATCAATCATTCTTCTACCGTATTACGACAGAGTGCCTGATCAATCTTTTTAGCAGATTTCCCTTAAGGGAAATCCGCTATTGAGGCCCGATTTTCAAAAAATTGGTTCAAATGCCCATCGATCTAACCCAAGAGATGACGATAATGAGGTCCGTTCAAAATTATATGTATATATGTATATATATATATATATATATATATATATATATATATATATATATAGATATATATATGTCTGTTAACGCTCTAGCGGTGGCAATTTTTGTTTGATCGTTACCAAACTCGATATTTAAACGTTTTATGCTAAAAGACAGATCAAGTTCGTTAATGGCTGTCGTTTTTTTTATTTATTTCCTTCCTGAAGTAACCCTACAGAAAGGGAGTTTATTAGGCACACGTCATGTACAACCATTTGTATATAACATTTTTTTAATTATGAATAAAATGAAATAATTTAAAACAGAAAGAAAAAAGAAAAGAAAAACAAATTCAGGTTTCAATGATGAATAAATAATTAAATTAACTGTACTTGAGTTTTAAATAATTCAGGCAGTTATAAATTTCTTCAACATTTTTTTATAATTGTTTATTGTGTTTATAAAATAAAAGTTTTTGCTCAAGAGGCCAAATATCGGCCTGTCGGCATTTTAATTCCGTTTTAATTTTTTTCTTTGGTCCGCTAGTAGTCTACAGTCATAGAGCAAGTGTCTGTATGTTTGTTCAGTAGTAAAGTTGCAGTATCAGTTTGGTTGATCTGTTGGTTGATTAAAATAAGAGTTTGTTGTTCCGTGGCTGTTAATAATGATGTTTTGTGTCATGTTAATTTTTGTCCTAAATACTCTTTAATGCCTGTAATAAATAGTTTTAGATGTTGTCCTTTCGTAGTCATATACCGTTTCTGTTGCCATTAATTAATTGAGTCAGTAAGTAATTGTGTTTTTAAGTGTGATTTTGTTGTAGCATTCTGGAATTGCGGTATCTTTTGTGGCTGATTTTGCTGATAAAACAGCGAGATCGTTTCCCAAAATTCCATTATGCCCCTCCAGGAAAAGTGTATGTGTACATTATTTTGTTTAAGTCTTGTAAGCAACTGTCTCATTTTTTTCTGTCAAAGGGTCATGACTTGCATAATTTTGGAATGATTGTAAAGAGTTTTGGCTATCAGTGTAAATGTTGATGTGTGTTGAAGGTTGTTTGTTGTCTATGTACAGTAAACTATTTAAGAAAGCAATTTTGTTCTGCCTGATTATTGGTACATAGTTTTCCAAGCCTGAATTTATGTATTTCTATTAGTTCGTCTCTTTTAAAAACTACAAATATGTATATATATATATATATATATATATATATATATATATATATATAATACTTTTTCATCAAGCCTAAGAGAAGTAATCACCCAGCGAGAAACGCCTGGATAAAAACCATTTTATTTTGAAGAGAGTTTAAGAACGAACATTACTTGTTCATTTCGAATTTAGATCCCTTAAGTAAATGATTTAATTTAATGAAAGGAGAAGACAGAAGTAGGACTGTTGACGTCACTCGGTTCCTTCAAGCCCTAAATCGGATTGAGGGAAGCATTTTATTAGGATTTGCAATTTAGAGTTTCAAGCTTATGAGGTACGTTTTCAGGGCATTTCCCCTTGATTTCATTGATGTTTGGCAGTTTACGAACTAAGCAGATTTCTCACGTGCTGGCACGACATACTATTGATCTCTTCTCACCATATATTCTCTATTTCTACATAAAAATCCCATTAGTAGAAGTGTATATTTACTCAATGCTGAAATCAAGAAAGTCGCTTGTTGAAGATATGAAAAGAATGCGTAGAACAACAATTGTTTAAGAAGATTGTTTCAAACAACATTTTAAGATACGATTCATAATAACAGAAATATTTTGAATTTTCGAAGACCCACTCTCCCCCCCCCTCCTTAATTCGGGTCCGATTTGATCCATGAGCAACTATTAACGTTAGCGTTGAATTATATGGTTACACAAAAATTATTTTAAAAATGAAATAAACATATCCAAATAAATAACGTAAAATCTTAATAGGTGATATCATCACGTAATGTATTTACATCTATCTCACAAAGTACAAGTTCAATGAAAACAATATATGGCATTTAAACATGGAATGATTCATTTTATTATTATAACTTAATTTATTACATTAGTGGGAGGAAGAGGGGTTTACAGAAGGTTGGAAACTAATATGCAAGTATATCGGTTAATATTCAAGATAGAAAAAAGAAGTACATAACAAAATTACATTTGTATGGATGGATGGAACATTACATTTGTATTTAGATTGCTCTATTTATTTGGAGTTTTGCATTGTTGCTCAGAAAAAAAGAACTGTATAAAATTAAAAACGAAACAAAATTGATTTAAACGAAAATAAATCAACATTACATAAATTGAACACGAAAAACTGATATGCAACACAAAACAGAAAATTGAACACGAACATGTTTTGCATTTTTATTAAGTGTGAGAGGATAATGGACGAGATGAGATGGGCTGATTTCGGCTCTAGTCGTGAGCTTCCGCCATAAGCTAGTTCGGCCATTTCCCTAAATATTGGGCTCTCGTGAAATTGGTTTAGAGACTCTTTACTATTACTGTTACTGGTATGCAGATTTTTATATTATTAAACTTTATGTGGGAAATCTGCCCCTGCGTTTTAGCAGATTTCCCTTGAGGGAAATCAGCTATTGAGGTCGTATTTATGATGCAAATTTCGAATTTTTTCTTCAAATGTCCATCACTCCTACCTAGGAGATGACGAAAATGAGGTCAGTTCAAAACTATATATATATATCTGTTACGAAACTCGATATTTAGTCGTTTTATGTAAAAAGAAAGATCAAGTTCGTTAAGGGCTAAAATCGAAGCAGGGGGAGGGGGGGTTAGAGGGGAGGATTTTTGAAAATTCGAAATATCTCCGTTACTATACGTGAGATCGAAAAAGTCTATAAAACCAATCGTATTGAAAATTAAATTTCCTATAATTATTGTTATGTACATTTATTCTCTATCGTGAATATTAACCGAGATATTTGCATTTTTCAGTTTTAGCCTTCAGCAAACCACCACTTCTACTCATGTTACATAAACAATACTCTATTATGTAATAAACCACATTATTCGAAGCTTAAATATCAAATATTGTATTCAAGCGACCTGTATTATACGAGATACTTGCAAATATGTCCTGGTGACCCCCCCCCCTCCCGTCTTATGGTCTAAAATTTGATTGATTGAGATAACAATTATTCTGACTCATTATTAATTACAGTACTAGATATAGTAAATAGTTCTCAATGCAATTAATATGTTATATTCTGATATATTTCAGTAATTGTTTTTCTATCCGGTGTGAGGCGGGCAGATCTGTTTCTTTACATTGAAACGCTTGCTGTCGGCAGCGTTACATTGAAATTGACTGAGCCATTTCTTATTTCCGTTTTTATTTATCCACTTAAAATTCACGGTGGTGTTGTGTTAGCAGCATGTAGATTTATCTATTACTAAACTTCACGAGTGAAATCTGCTTAGTTTACGCAGCCCCTGCGGTTTTTTTTTTATTTTTATAAAATTTTGTTTTTATTTTACATTTTGAGGCAAATTGACTTTTTGGGGGTTCTCCTGCATAAATAAATAAATAATCTTAAATATTACGAAATTATAATATGGCTGACTGTTAATATATCCAAAATAAATGATTATTTGACGGTGTTTATTCTGAAATAGGGCATAACGACCCCACTTTTGATTCTCTAAATGAACACTATTCCTAGTGTCACAGCATCATACTAATAATAATAGTAATAATCCTTTATTTGCTCATTTATAAAAATTTACACTTAACCCTAGTATTACCGACCTCTCCCAGGTCGCATGGATTACCAAGGGGGGGGGGGGGCTCCTCGAGCCCACAACCTTAAAAACCTTTTATTTTGGTTCTATAATTTTTTTAAAATTTTTAGTTCTATTGGATTATGTTTAATGAACGTTTCTTATGACACCTGTGAAAAAAAAAATTAAATACAAAAATAAAAATAAATTAAAAAAAAAGTTCGGATGGGAAAAAAAGGATGACTTTAAATTAAATGTAATTTTATTCTACTGGAGGAACATATCTAAACATTGTTAGAATAAAAAGTTATCTATATCTAAGTTATTATAACATTATAATAGAATAATAATTTAAGAAAATATAATTATCAGATTCGTAATGCAATTATCGGTGCTTTTGCACAATAATTTTTTTTCCGAGTGTTTATCCAGGATGCAGCATGGACTAACTGTTCCCCTAGTTGGGAATAACCTAGAAAATCTTCTCTTTTCTAAAAAAGTACCTATCAGGAGCAATAATTATAACCATCTTAGTAATATATTTTTATATGAAAAAAAATTATATGGGGAGAATATATATATTTTTTTTTGAGAAAAAAAAAACTTGAGAAGGTTTGTGTATGTTAAAATTACATCAAATTAATTATTATTTGAGCAATATAATTAATAACACTTGAATTACTAGTTAAAAGTAGTATTAAATATCAGTGGGCTCGAGGAGCCCCCCCCCCCTTGGTACTTAAGTGTATAACTACCCCTTGCATTACCAAGGGGGGGCTCCTCGAGCCCATACGTCAAAAAATTTTTTTTTTCTCAACATAGAAATTTTTTTATTTAATTTTATTGTTATGCCCTCACTCTAGGATGTTTTTCTGAGGAATACATAAAATATCAAAAATATCCCATTAAAATTGGGTGATAGGGAACAAAAAAAAAAAGTTGTGGGCTCAAGGAGCCCCCCCCCCCTTGGTAGTTCTAGGGTTAATATTTACATATTTTGTACATAGAATATAACAATGAGAATACAGGTATTATATGCAGACATTATTAAGCGTTTGAGCAAAATCAGCGTTAGCTGAGGATTTTTGAGTTCGAGAATGTCCTAACATATACATACATATTTTATTATACCAGTTGCTGGATCGATTGCTGACAGTGTGCAGTCCCGAGACGCTTCCATTCCTTTCTGTAGTAAGCCATTCTTGTCCATGCTGCTCCGTCACAAGTGCGCCGCATCTCTTCGTCCCAATGTTTCATTGGTCTGCCTCTGCTTCTTTTATATTCTCTAGGTGACCAGTCTATCATATTCCTGGTTCAACTACCTTCATGTCTTCTTATCATATGTCCTGCCCATTTCCATCTCCTTAGAAAGAAGCATATAGCAATGTCTTCTGTGTTCTTTTTTACTAATGCTGAGCATGTATCGTTCCATACTTCGTTGTGTTGTTCGCATTTTTTCTATAACTTTTTTTGTCAGTCTCTAGGTTTCACGGCCATATGTTAATACTGGTAATACTGTGGAATTCCAAAGTTTCTTTTTTATCATACTATCATATTAATATAAAAGGCATAATAACCTAGCTTTTGATTTCCCAAACCATATTAATCGTAATCCTATTCCTTGAGTCAAGTTAATTGAAAGCTATATCCGTGGAACTGACATCTCCGAATTGTTTTGGTATTGAGTTACTACAGATATCATTCACATTCATCGCTGGCGATTGATACAGAGAACCATCCGATGTTAATTGAGTGGAAAACAGACTTGGTGAGTTAGGATGAGCGGCTTAAACATGATATTAACGTTTTGATACTCGATACTAACTGACGCAGTAATTGAAAGGTACGTTAGTTAGTCGGTAATTGCTATCATGTCTGTCGGCTGTTAATTGACACGATCCGGTTCATGAGAATCTACTTAGTGATCGCTAATTGGTCGAACGTGTTATGTCAGTGGTAAATAACTACAATTATATTAATGGTAACTTAATACAAAATCAATTTTTTTATTCATCTATTTAGAGCTTCCTAACAATGGCGATGTTGCTCGTGGGGAAAAAAAACTGTATACAATTAAAAAACGAAACAAAATTAATTTAAACGAAAATAAAATTACATAACAGGAATTGAACACGAATGGAATGGAATGCAACATAAAACAGAAATTTAACACGAACTACAAAAATACAACATTAAACAGAGATGGAAACCCCAAACAGAAATAAAAAACAAAGTTGGATCAGAAAACAGAACTGAAACGAATAACAGAAATGGAACAAAAAAACAAAATGGAAAACAAAAATGAAAAACAAAGTTAGATCAGAAAACAGAACTGAAACGAAATAAATTCCGTCACCCAGGGGCTGCGTAAACTAAGCAACCCACGTGAAATTGTACAATAGAGTTTCACGAGAGCCGAACAGTTAAGGAAACGGCCGACCTAGCATTTGGCGGGAAACTCACTCATCCGTTATCTGCCCAGATTTAATAAAACTGCAATATCTCGGTTAATATTCAAGGTAGAGAATAAATGTACATAACAATATTTATAGTAAATTTAATTTTCAATAAGATTGGTTTTATACAATTTTTCGATCCGACGTATAGTGACGGAAATATATCGAATTTTCGAAAATCCTCCCATCTAAACCCCCCTCCCACTGGTCCGATTTCAGCCATTAACGAACTTGATCTTTCTTTTTACATAAAACGACTAAATAGCGAGTTTGGTAACGATCAAACAAAAATTGCGACCGCTAGAGCGGTAACAGACAAATATATATATATATATATATATATATATATATATATATATATATATATACAGTTTTGAACGGACCTCATTTTCGTCATCTACTAGGTAGAATCAATGGACACATGAAAAAAATAATCAAAAATTCCGTCATGAGTACCACCTCAATAGCTAAACCAGAAGTGGAACACAATAACAAAATGTAAAACTAAAAACAAAAATGGAACTCAGAAACAAAATGGAAAAGCAAGAACAGACATGGAAAACATAACATAACTCAATTATTTTGACACATATGTATATATTAATTACTTCAATTCGTTCAGAAAATTCCAATAAACTTATACACAGATTGGTCTAAACCAGGCATGGGGAGGGTGTATTCATATTATTTCCAATAGCTCCAATTAAAATTCAAGCATATTTTCAGTGGAACTTATGGCAGTAGATCATAGCCAACTCAGGAAATGGAGAAATTCTACTAATACACTCAACACCAAAATTCTTCACACACACGCACACTCACAAAAACATATATATATATATATATATATATATATATATATATATATATATATATATATGTCATGGACGCTCGGGAAATCATTAGAGACTGAACAATCACTGTTCCCCTCAAGGGAAATCAGCTATTGAGGTCGTACTCATGACGCAATTTTCGAAATTTTTCTTCAAATGTCCATCGATCCTACCTAGGAGATGACGAAAATGAGGTCCGTTCAAAACTGTATATATATATATATATATATATATATGTGTGTGTGTGTGTGTGTGTTACCGCTTTAGCGGTCGGAATTATTGTTTAATCTTTACCAAACTCGATATTTAGTCATTTCTTGCAAAAAAAAGATCAAGTTCGTTAACGGCTTAAATCGGACCAGGTGGAGGGGGGGGGGTATAGAGGGGAGGCATTTCGAAAAATCAAAATATCTCTGTTCCTGTACGTCGGATCGAAAAATTGTATAGTTGCAATGTTATTGAAAATTAAATTTATTATAAATAGTGTTGTATACATTTATTCTTTATCTTGAATATTAACCGAGATATTTTCATTTTTCAGTTTTCAGCCTTCAGTAAACCAACCACTTCTACTCGTGTTACATAAACCATACTCTGTTATATAATAAACGACAGTATTCGAAGCTGAAATACTAAATATTATTTTCCAGAGACCTTTATTATACTCGATACATGCATATATGTTCATGTGACCCCCTCCCCCGTCTTAAATGCTTGGTCTTCTAAAATTTGATTGATGTAGATAAAAATTATACTGATTCATTATAAATTACAGTTATTGTTCTTCTTTACAGTGAGCCGTTGGGTGACCTGTTTGTTTACATTTTAGGTTCTTGCCGCCGGAAAGGGATAAGGAAGATTTCTTATTATCGTTTTTATTTATTCACTTAATATTCACGGTGGTGTTGTGTTTGCAGTATGTAGGTTTAGCTATTATTAATCATAGCGAGGGAAATCTGCTTAGTTTAGCAGCCCCTGCGTGACGGACTTTTCTTGTTTTGGCAAGGTCTTACTATCCAAAATATTTTTCATTTCCTCTAGTCAGTGTTTACAGTTTACACTTGAATATATGAATAGCTAAAGCGACTTTCTTAGAATTGAATAATAAAAAGGAAATAATATCCTTATATAGCCCTCAGAACTGAAGCAAATACCGTGGAGAATATTACTCATAGTCGTGGATAGCGTTCATCATTATTAGCAGATTTCCCTTATGGGAAATCTGCTATTGAGGTCCTACTCATGATCTCAAAATTATATATATATATATATATATATATATATATATATATATATATATATATATATATATATATAGATATAGATAGATAGATAGGTAGATAGATATATTTGTCGGTTAACGCTCTAGCGGTCGCAAGTTTTGTTTGACCGTTACCAAACTTGATATTTAGTCGTTTTACATAAAAAAAAAAAAAAATGAAGTTTGTTAACGGCTGAAATCGGACTAGCGAGAGGGAGGCTTTAGAGGGGGAGAATATTGATAATTCGAAATATCTCTGTTACTATAAGTCGGATCGAAAAAGTGTATGAAATAAATCTTATTACTAATATACTCTGTTTTTATTAATGAAATTCGTATGTTATTAAGTAAATTTTAATTATTTTTGGGCGCATTGAAGAAGAAATAATTTGAATATACATATAATTACGTTAGTAAACCAATGTTTATCATTTATTGCTCAGGTTAGCCATGTGAGTTAAATCGTTGACCTTAATCTCACATGGTAAACCTAGAGTGGCGAGTTCGATTCTGGCCTGGGCAAAGGAAATTATTTAGTGACGGAATTTATTAAATAATATCCCAAGTCCCAATCTGGCTAGAAAAGGGTGGCCACACCTGTAGATAACCCGTCCCAATTAGCCTTAGTTGCAAAAAGTGGTTATTAATATATAATAATAATTAATTATTATTTATTAAACACAATATAGACATTTTTTAATCCGTACAATGATTTGTTGTCATTTTTGTCATCTCCTGGGTAGGATCGATGGGCATTTGAAGAAACTTTTTTTTGATGAGTACAACCACAATAGCTGATTTACCCTAAGGGAAATCTGTTAAAATTAACCCAACTTCCAATCTACTTGAGCACTCTTCCAGGATAATTATAATCAAACTTTCTTTCTGAGGAGAATTTCCAAAATTCAAACCACAAATATCAAAAATGTCCGTAAGAAAGCCTGAATTATTTTGGGAGGGTGTAATGGCTTATATTAAATTGGGTTTAGTTCAATCTTCGTTAGGGGGAGAGGAGGACGGGTGCTGAAGGATGGGACCCTCAGGTTTGGTTAGGGGTGGTTAGTGGTGGAGTTAGGGGTGGTTAGAGGTCCCAGTGGGCAGAAGTCCACGGGAAACTGTTTGCTCATCCATCAGCGCTACTGTTTCCTTCTGTTCTTCATATTTTAGAATCCTCAGCTGGCCTACTCTCCTCTTTGCCATATCGACCTCACGGATTAATTTCTTCGCTTCTTCCAAACAATGATAAAAGTCCGTCACGCAAGGCGTGCGTAAATTAAGCAGATTTGCCACGTGCTAATATAACAAATTTATGATCGTGCATATTATCTATTTCTATGTAAAAAAAAAAAACAACCGTTGAGCTGTTGGGATTTTAGTCTTTAACGAACATACTCTTTCTTTTAACATATAACAATTAAATATCGAGTTTGGTAAAGATCAAAGAAAAATGTCAACAACACAACCAAAAAAATGTTAAATAAAATTCAAGGTCAGATTCAAGTCGGGATTGTTCTTTTTGATCCTAACCATAGGCTCTTAATCTTAAATTGACCATGGCATGACATTGACCAAACTCTTGGCTCATATTTGTTTATAGAATTCTATTGATTAAATTCTTTCATAGTGATCTAATATAAAACAGATTCTTTAAGGTATATTGTAGATTAGTTAAAGAAAAACGTATAGAACATATTAGAAAGGAAGAGTAAATGAAAGAATTATTCATTAAAAATCGAACAAAAATGATATTGATTAGATTATAATTTTTCTACATGATAGTTCATATGGATTTAATGAAATCCAGAATACCAGAAGACTTGGGAGAAGAAAAGAGGAGGAAAATCAATGATTTATTCAGAAAAGAAGAGAAAACAAGGCTTCTGAAGTGAATACAAAGCTTCGGTGGTGAAACTATTTATATACGTGCTGAGCTTATTTTTATGTTTCAAATGTTTTAGAAAAAATGTCATTAGGGACACAACCCATTTTTAAGAGTGGTGGTTATTATAAACAAAATCAAATTTTAAAAATCAAACATAAGGATCATGCTGAATAGTTTTAAGTCTACATTCTACTAGAACTGGAAATAGAAAGATCCTAACTGTGGACACAGGATGGATTGTTAAAAGTCTACATTCTACTATAACTGGAATTAGAAGGACCCTAGCTGCGAACGGGAATGAATTTTTAAAAGTCTACTATCAACTTGATTTGGAATTAGAAAGATCCTATCTGCATATAAGGATAAATTGCTTAAAATCTACTGGAACTGGAGTAAGAAGAGCCAGCAGATCAGGATGAATTGTTAAAAGACTACAATATATTGGAACTGGCATTAGAAGGATCCTATCAGCAGATCAGCTTAAAATCTACATTCTACAAGAACAAGAATTAGAAGGATCCTAGCTGCAGATCAGGATGAATGGCTTAAAATCTACATTCTACAAGAAAAGAATTAGAAGGATCCTAGCTGCAGATCAGCATGAATGGCTTAAAATCTACATTCTACAAGAACAAGAATTAGAAGGATCCTAGCTGCAGATCAGGATGAATGGCTTAAAATCTACATTCTACAAGAACAAGAATTAGAAGGATCCTATCAGCAGATCAGGATGAATGGCTTAAAATCTACATTCTACAAGAACAAGAATTAGAAGGATCCTATCAGCAGATCAGGATGAATGGCTTAAAATCTACATTCTACAAGAACAAGAATTAGAAGGATCCTAGCTGCAGATCAGGATGAATTGCTTAAAATCTACATTCTACAAGAACAAGAATTAGAAGGATCCTAGCTGCAGATAAGGATGAATTGCTTAAAATCTACATTCTACAAGAACAAGAATTAGAAAGATCCTAGCTGCAGATAAGGATGAATTGCTTAAAATCTACATTCTACAAGAACAAGAATTAGAAAGATCCTAGCTGCAGATAAGGATGAATTGCTTAAAATCTACATTCTACGAGAACAGGAATTAAAAAGAATCGTATCTGCAGACCAGGATAATATTTTTAGTCTACACTATAATAGAACTGGAAATAGAAAGATTTTTGCGGCAGGCTATGCAGATTTGTTAAATAACCGGAACTGAAATGGCCAAATGTAATAAAAATTTTCAACGTAGATATATCCTGACTGTAAAATGATGTTGTTTTGGTTATGAGAATATCGCAACTCTAGTTAAACCAATAAACAAATTGACGGCTAACAATTGAAGAGGTCGTTTGGAAAATAATTGGAAAGAGCCCTTTATCAAGGAAAAAAATGTAATCGATAAAGCGAATCACACACGGATTGCAGCCTTTTATTAAATTTTTAACTCTCACATCTGAGAGTCGTTAGTCAACAATTGGGACGAGATTCAAGTATTATATTGCTGAGGTGATATAGTAACTACTAATATGCTGTTGGAATGATCCACAGTGCTACAGTTCATAATAGGTACTTGCTAGGCTGAGGTGATATAGTAACTACTAATGTGCTGTTGGAATGATCTACGGTGCTACAGTTCATAATAGGTACTTCCTAGGCTGAGGTGATATAGTAACTACTAATGTGCTGTTGGAATGATCCACAGTGCTACAGTTCATAATAGGTACTTGCTAGGCTGAGGTGATATAGTAACTACTAATGTGCTGTTGGAATGATCTACAGTGCTACAGTTCATAATAGGTACTTTCTAGGCTGAGGTGATATAGTAACTACTAATGTGCTGTTGGAATGATCTACGGTGCTACAGTTCATAATAGGTACTTCCTAGGCTGAGGTGATATAGTAACTACTAATGTGCTGTTGGAATGATCTACAGTGCTACAGTTCATAATCGGTACTTGCTAGGCTGAGGTGATATAGTAACTACTAATGTGCTGTTGGAATGATCTACGGTGCTACAGTTCATAATAGGTACTTCCTAGACTGAGGTGATATAGTAACTACTAATGTGCTGTTGGAATGATCTACAGTGCTACAGTTCATAATCGGTACTTGCTAGGCTGAGGTGATATAGTAACTACTAATGTGCTGTTGGAATGATCTACAGTGCTACAGTTCATAATAGGTACTTGCTAGGCTGAGGTGATATAGTAACTACTAATGTGTTGTTGGAATGATCTACAGTGCTACAGTTCATAATAGGTAGTTGCTAGGCTGAGGTGATATAGTAACTACTAATGTGCTGTTGGAATGATCCACAGTGCTACAGTTCATAATAGGTACTTTCTAGGCTGAGGTGATATAGTAACTACTAATGTGCTGTTGGAATGATCTACAGTGCTACAGTTCATAATAGGTAATTCCTAGGCTGAGGTGATATAGTAACTACTAATGTGCTGTTGTAATGATCTACAGTGCTACAGTTCATATAGGTACTTGCTAGGCTGAGGTGATATAGTAACTACTAATGTGCTGTTGGAATGATCTACGGTGCTACAGTTCATAATAGGTACTAGCTAGGCTGAGGTGATATAGTAACTACTAATGTGCTGTTGGAATGATCCACAGTGCTACAGTTCATAATAGGTACTAGCTAGGCTGAGGTGATATAGTAACTACTAATGTGCTGTTGGAATGATCCACAGTGCTACAGTTCATAATAGGTACTAGCTAGGCTGAGGTGATATAGTAACTACTAATGTGCTGTTGGAATGATCTACAGTGCTACAGTTCATAATCGGTACTTGCTAGGCTGAGGTGATATAGTAACTACTCATGTGCTGTTGGAAGGAGCTGCGGGGCTACAGTTCAGAGTAGGTACTTCCTAGGCTGAGGTGATATAGTAACTACTAATGTGCTGTTGGAATGATCTACAGTGCTACAGTTCATAATAGGTACTTTCTAGGCTGAGGTGATATAGTAACTACTAATGTGCTGTTGGAATGATCTACAGTGCTACAGTTCATAGTTGGTACTTGCTAGGCTGAGGTGATATAGTAACTACTAATGTGCTGTTGGAATGATCCACAGTGCTACAGTTCATAATAGGTACTTGCTAGGCTGAGGTGATATAGTAACTACTAATGTGCTGTTGGAATGATCTACAGTGCTACAGTTCATAATCGGTACTTGCTAGGCTGAGGTGATATAGTAACTACTAATGTGCTGTTGGAACGATCTGCGGTGCTACAGTTCATAATAGGTACTTCCTAGGCTGAGGTGATATAGTAACTACTAATGTGCTGTTGGAATGATCTACAGTGCTACAGTTCATAATAGGTACTTTCTAGGCTGAGGTGATATAGTAACTACTAATGTGCTGTTGGAATGATCTACAGTGCTACAGTTCATAATAGGTACTTTCTAGGCTGAGGTGATATAGTAACTACTAATGTGCTGTTGGAATGATCCACAGTGCTACAGTTCATAATAGGTACTTTCTAGGCTGAGGTGATATAGTAACTACTAATGTGCTGTTGGAATGATCTACAGTGCTACAGTTCATAGTTGGTACTTGCTAGACTGAGGTGATATAGTAACTACTAATGTGCTGTTGGAATGATCTACAGTGCTACAGTTCATAATAGGTACTTTCTAGGCTGAGGTGATATAGTAACTACTAATGTGCTGTTGGAATGATCTACAGTGCTACAGTTCATAATAGGTACTTTCTAGGCTGAGGTGATATAGTAACTACTAATGTGCTGTTGGAATGATCAACAGTGCTACAGTTCATAATAGGTACTTTCTAGGCTGAGGTGATATAGTAACTACTAATGTGCTGTTGGAATGATCTACAGTGCTACAGTTTCATAGTTGGTACTTGCTAGGCTGAGGTGATATAGTAACTACTAATGTGCTGTTGGAACGATCTGCGGTGCTACAGTTCATAATAGGTACTTCCTAGGCTGAGGTGATATAGTAACTACTAATGTGCTGTTGGAATGATCCACAGTGCTACAGTTCATAATAGGTACTTTCTAGGATGAGGTGATATAGTAACTACTAATGTGCTGTTGGAATGATCTACAGTGCTACAGTTCATAATCGGTACTTGCTAGGCTGAGGTGATATAGTAACTACTAATGTGCTGTTGGAACGATCTGCGGTGCTACAGTTCATAATAGGTACTTCCTAGGCTGAGGTGATATAGTAACTACTAATGTGCTGTTGGAATGATCTACAGTGCTACAGTTCATAATAGGTACTTTCTAGGCTGAGGTGATATAGTAACTACTAATGTGCTGTTGGAATGATCAACAGAGCTACATTTCATAATAGGTACTTCCTAGGCTGAGGTGATATAGTAACTACTAATGTGCTGTTGGAATGATCTACAGTGCTACAGTTCATAATAGGTACTTGCTAGGCTGAGGTGATATAGTAACTACTAATGTGCTGTTGGAATGATCCACAGTGCTACAGTTCATAATAGGTACTTTCTAGGCTGAGGTGATATAGTAACTACTAATGTGCTGTTGGAATGATCTACAGTGCTACAGTTCATAGTTGGTACTTGCTAGGCTGAGGTGATATAGTAACTACTAATGTGCTGTTGGAACGATCTGCGGTGCTACAGTTCATAATAGGTACTTCCTAGGCTGAGGTGATATAGTAACTACTAATGTGCTGTTGGAATGATCCACAGTGCTACAGTTCATAATAGGTACTTTCTAGGCTGAGGCGATATAGTAACTACTAATGTGCTGTTGGAATGATCTACAGTGCTACAGTTCATAATCGGTACTTGCTAGGCTGAGGTGATATAGTAACTACTAATGTGCTGTTGGAACGATCTGCGGTGCTACAGTTCATAATAGGTACTTCCTAGGCTGAGGTGATATAGTAACTACTAATGTGCTGTTGGAATGATCTACAGTGCTACAGTTCATAATAGGTACTTTCTAGGCTGAGGTGATATAGTAACTACTAATGTGCTGTTGGAATGATCTACAGTGCTACAGTTCATAATAGGTACTTCCTAGGCTGAGGTGATATAGTAACTACTAATGTGCTGTTGGAATGATCTACAGTGCTACAGTTCATAATAGGTACTTGCTAGGCTGAGGTGATATAGTAACTACTAATGTGCTGTTGGAATGATCTACAGTGCTACAGTTCATAATAGGTACTTGCTAGGCTGAGGTGATATAGTAACTACTAATGTGCTGTTGGAATGATCTACAGTGCTACAGTTCATAATAGGTACTTTCTAGGCTGAGGTGATATAGTAACTACTAATGTGCTGTTGGAATGATCTACGGTGCTACAGTTCATAATAGGTACTTGCTAGGCTGAGGTGATATAGTAACTACTAATGTGCTGTTGGAATGATCCACAGTGCTACAGTTCATAATAGGTACTTTCTAGGCTGAGGTGATATAGTAACTACTAATGTGCTGTTGGAATGATCTACAGTGCTACAGTTCATAATAGGTACTTTCTAGGCTGAGGTGATATAGTAACTACTAATGTGCTGTTGGAATGATCCACAGTGCTACAGTTCATAATAGGTACTTTCTAGGCTGAGGTGATATAGTAACTACTAATGTGCTGTTGGAATGATCTACAGTGCTACAGTTCATAGTTGGTACTTGCTAGACTGAGGTGATATAGTAACTACTAATTGGTGATATAGTAAATACTAAAAAAATTGATATAACATATTCATCTGAAATTTTAATAATCTACAACTCTTGTTATTTGAGTCCACAAACTCTAATATTATAATGCTATAGGATTTTTTTAAATTTTCTACAATGGTAATCAAACCATGGGATTTTCACTTTACATCACTTTAAGTAACTTAAACACTAATCGTTTTAGGTTCAGCTTAGCCTTAAATGTCGGCTCCATAGGCTTCTTACAATGGGGATAATAGATGTTGGTTTGTTTGGGTTTTTCATCAATGCCCAGTGCTCGCAGAACCGTATTTTAGTTCCCCGAACACGGGAAATCTCCGACAATTGCACACCAAGCCGTTTTTCTGATTATTATTTATTTTAATTTTTTTTTTTTTTTATTTATCTATTTTATATATATATATATATATATACAATATATATATATATATATATATATACATATTTTTTATTATACATATTTCTCCTTTTCCACTTACGTACCGGTATCACAGGTATACTGTACCACAATTAAAATTCAAAAACTAACTATTTACATAAATACTAAAACACAGTCCTATTAAATAGACTACAACTATTAATATCAAAAGCTATTAAAATGAAAACTAATTAAGACTATCAATAAACATTTAAATTAAAGCTATTAAATAAGCATTTACATGAAAGCTACTGCATTAGCATAAAAATATTTGGTAACTAACAATATGTATTAAAAATAAGTGGTAACTACCAAAGGATACCGGGTTGTTTCGATATTTGGCAGAGTTATATGTGGCTGGAGAGGCCTGTTAGAGAACACATGGTGAGAATAATTTATCATGTCCGAATTCTGCTTAGCTTAATGAGCGTGTCGGAATTTATTTATTTTGAATATATCTAAACTTCGTCGCGCAGGGGCTGCTTCAACTAAGCAGATTTCCTTCGAGAAATTTTACAAAATATAAATCTATATACTGCATAACACTACCGGGAATGTAACGTGAATTAACGACAATGAGAAATCTTTCAGTAAACTTTAGTATTCTCCCAAAGGAAAGTGTCTGAATTGTAAACAACCAGGTCAGCCAACCTCTCAGACCTGAACAGATAGATAGAAATATTCATCACTGGAAAGAATAACAATTACT
>CM032231.1:11492500-11522500 GCA_019009955.1 Riptortus pedestris
TAAAAATAAAATTTACGTGAGCTGGTATATAGTATAAATGGACCTTTTAAACTATTTCATACAAATGATCTAAAAATATATACAATAGACACGGCTTACATGTGAAACACCAAGAAGAGAAAATGGCATAGAAAGTGAAATAGTGGTAATAATAGGACAGGTAAGATTAAAGGCTATTTGGTAATTTCACCGCCCATTTGAATAGATGGCAGAAATAAGCTGTGGAGGATTCTATCTTCCACCAACGTTGTGGTAGCGTGTTTCCACATATCCTGAAGACAGGCATCTATAATTGCTAAGGAACACTGAGAGCTCGACCTCACTCCCCTAATTTATGCACAGGTAAAAATAATTACAACTGACATCGTCAAGGGGCGGATTCTCACAAACTAGGAGAGAAGTTGCCTGCGATAAACCGCAAACCACGTATCGTGACGCACGTACTCTGAATCGACGGAACTGAACACCGGGGAAGACTCCGTTGTCAACATCTTATTACGGAATGAATTAGTCACGAGATTGGAGGGTAAAGAGATGGGGCGGTTTAATAGATCCTAAAACTGGTTTCAATTTCAAACTATATATAATGCGAGCCACAACAAGGAGTCCATTTGGTAAATCAAATTAAGGGTTAGAGCCGCCAGTACATATATAGATGATACTGTTGTCATACCTGTCGGTGCATACCGTCATCACTGGCTGAAGGTCGAGTACAGCTGGCATTGTGCTATAGATGCAAAGGCACCATCTTCAAGCCGTCAAGAGTTGTACTGAATTAGTTGTCCGTTGGTCAGTAGGTTTTATACATCTGTTCACCGTATTAGGTTGTTTAAGATTCAGTCTGTGTCGTTTAGCATATTTCCCTTAAGGGAAATCAGCTATTGAGGTCGTACTCATGACGCGATTTTCGAAAAATTTCTTCAAATGTTCATCGATCCTACCTAGGAGATGGCGAAAATCAGGTCCGTTCAAAATTATATATATATTTGTCTGTTATCGCTCTAGCGGTCGAATTCATTGTTTAATCGTTACCAAACTCGAAATTTAATCGTTTTATTTAAAATGAAAGATCAAGTTCGTTAATGGCTGAAATCGGACCAGGGGAGGGGGATTTTTGAAAATCGGAAATATATACGTTATTATGCGTCGGATCGAAAAATTGTATAGAGTCAATCTTATTACAAATTAAATTTACTATAAATATGATTTAATACATTTATTCTCTATCTTGAATATTAACCGAGATATTTGCTTTTGTATTGTGTGTGGCCGGCAGAAGTAGGCTATATTCGGGACTTTCCGCCAAAAGCTAGTTCGGCCGTTTCCGTAACTGTTCGTCCCTCGTTAATTGGTTTAGAGACTCGTTACTACTACTGTTATTAGTAGGGAGATTCCTCTATTGTTAAACTTCACGAGGGAAATCTGCTTAGGTTACGCAGCCGCTGCATGACGGACTTTTTGGTTACATTAGTCAGACGAACGGTGGTTATGGTTTGTGTCCAGGTAAATGTTTTTCGTGTAGTAGGTCGTTGCCCGTATCCGGACTAGGTTTTTATGCTTTTCGTGTGTTGTTTGTGTTTAGGTCTGGTAGAGTTGCTTGTGTGTGAGTACAGGTTTAGTGAAATGTTGCACGATTATATGGATAATAAATCACGGCTGGATTACGTAATTGAACTAGAATCTGGATCTATATTCGATGTCGCTTCGTCTGTTGGTATTCGTACGTACGTCAGTCAGTTGGCGTCTTTCGTTTAAGTAGTTGAAGTCGTCTAAATATTGTGTCTAAGCTGGTGTTGAGCTGTTCGTTTATAATGTCTCCGTTGTTTATAGGTCTCCATGTTTTCTAATATGCCCAATCTCCGTTCTTTTGTTTGTCTGTGGAGGAGTTTCATTCTGTCGACTATATTTGTGGGATCGTGACAGTGATCGTTCGTTTGGCGAAGTTAGAGACTCGTTTATTTAGTCTGAATGAGCGTATGTGTTCCGTGTATGGCGTTTTAGCAGATTTTCCCTAAGAGAAATCTGCTATTGAGGTCGTACTCATGACGCGATTTTCGAAATTTATCTTCAAATGCCCATCGATCCTAGGAGATGACGAAAATGGGGCCTGTTCCACACTGTATATATATATATATATATATATATATATATATATATATTTATGTGTTACCGCTCTAGTGGTAACCGCTAAAATCGGACGGGGGGAGGGAGGGTTTAGAGGCGGAGAATTTCGAAAATTCATAATACCTCCGTTATTATGCGTCGGAAAAATAATATGGAACTATTCTTATTGCAAATTTAATGTTCTATATATGTTGTTATGTACATTTTTTCACTATCTTGATTATTTACTCAGATATTTGCCTTTTTAAATTTTTTGGTTTTCAGTAAAGCCCCACTCCTACTCATCTCATATTAAGAATATTCCATTATGTTATGAAGCACTATAATTGAAGCTTAAATACCAAATTTTTTTTTTCATTGAACATTTAATTTTTGATATAAATGCAAAAATGTGACGCACGTCGGAAATCTTCTTAGTTAATGCAGCCCCTGCGTGGCGGACTTTTCAGTCTCCTCCCAGTCTGCCCAATGTACGTGTTATACTGATACGCGCAACGACCTTACTACTCGAAAACAATTTACCCGGACACAAGCCATAACCACCCTTCGATTGACTAATGCAAGTAAAAGACACAAGACTAAAACGCAAACAACCGATTATAATGAACACAGATATAAAACTTACTGACCAACGGACAACTAACTCTAGACGGCTTGAAGATGGTGCCATCGCATCTACAGCACAATGCCAGCTGTACTCGACCATCAGCCAGTGACGACGGTCTCCACCGACATCCATATCGGTTTATTTGATTGCTTCTTACACAAAATAATCCTACGTGATTATTAGAAGTAAATAAAGTCCGTAGCGCAGGGGCTGCGTAAACAAAACAGATTTCCCATTTGAAGTTTTACAATAGAGAAATCTGCATACTACTAACACTTAAGACCACCGTGATTTAATTCAAACGGAAATAAGAAATCTTTCAGTTAATTTTAATAAGCTCCAAACGGAAACGGCTTCTGAATTGGTAAACAAATAGGTCTGCCAACCACTCAGAGCTGAACAGATAGATAGACATATTCTTCAAAGGAAAAAAAAACAATTACTGAAATATTTCTGAATATAACATATTAACTTTATTGTAAACTATTTAGTATATCTAGTACTGTAATTTATAATGCATCAGAATAATGTTTATATCAAATTTTAGTGGTCTACGAACTAAAGGAGGGGGGGGGGTGTATCAACAGAACGTATTTGCACATATCTCACAAAATAGAAGCTTACACGAGTCTTGAACTTTTCGAAAATCCCCCCCCTCCTACTTGTTCTTTTCCCCCCCCCCCCCCCCCCCCCCCCTCTTAAGTCCGATTTCAGCCATAAAAGAACTTGATGTTTTTTTTTGCATAAAACGTGTAAATATCGAGTTTGGTAACTATCAACCAAAACTTACGCCCGCTAGAGCGTTAACACACACACCCACACACACACACACACACCCACATATATATATAAATATATATATATATATATATATATATATATATATATATATATATCCTGGGTTGGACCGATGGAGATTTTCAGACATTTTTCCAAAATCGCGCCATGAGTTCGACCTCAATAGCTGGTTTCCCTTAACCCTCCGTCGGGCGCACCTCTGGACGAAACAAAATCGGGCGCACCGGGCCTGAGCGGCCGCTCACATATTTTAAGCCCCCACTACCCAACTAATTAATTTTAGTTAATCACAAAACTTTTTTATGGCTCTCACAATTTTATTTTGTTATAAAACGCTGAGCGCTATCGGGGACTAAATCCCCATCCTCAGAGCGTCAGAGCGTAGGGCAATCCTATAGACTTGCTACTAGGCTTAAACCCTGCCGATGCAAAAAAAAAAAAAAAAAAAAAAAAAAAAAAAAAAAAAAAAAAAAAAGAGTGCATCGGCAGGGGTTTAGCCTAGTAGCAAGTTTCTATAGGATTGCCCTACGCTCTGACGCTCTGAGGATGGGGATTTAGTCCCCGAAAGTGCTCAGCGTTTTATAAGAAATAAAATTGTGCGGAGACATAAAAAAGTTCTGTGATTAACCATTCATCACTCCTCACCACCAGAAGCTATAAATAAATATAATATAATTAATTTTAATTTAAAACGCTGGATTGTAGGACAGACTTCGCTAGGATCTTTGGAAACCAAATATAATATTTATAACGTAAACAAATATTGTTTTTTATTAGAATAGAATGAAGCTTATACTAAAAAAAGAAAAAAAAAACAAGTAAAATTGATCAGGACGCATTCGCCTGAGAGGCCTGAGTTAGACTAGCACTTATTTCTCAAGATATCGACGAAACTGTGGTGGTGTTCCATATAGAATAGCATTATATCTTAGTAAAAGGGACGATTGCAATAGATATACTTGAAAAAAATCATCTTCGAAATTAAGGAGCCAATTGGGCGCAGTCGGCCTCACAAGCCACCTAGGGACCAGTCGGTCTGGATGAAGGATGGCAATAGACTAAAGTAGGGGATTCGAAGCATGAACACAAATCAGGAAATTACTGGGAATGGCCCCTCACAGGGGAAACAGAATGAGGCGTGGTATGTATGTTTTCCTGGCCTCTCAGGCTAGCTGCGCCCGACGGAGGGTTAAGAGAAATCTGCTAAAAATATTTGAATTAGCAAAAATATTGAACCACGTCTATTCCCTATTTCCATAGCAATGAGGATCCTATGTCAATTGTCTTGAATTTCTGATCAGGTGCTCTACGTAACAATTGCTTAAGAAAAGAGTGGGTTTTCAGAAGAAGAAAACTAAGAAATGCAAATATCTCGGTTCATATTCAAGTTTGAGAAAACAACTCTAAACCAACAATGGTAGATATTGATTTTACAAGAAGACTGCTTTTGTATCAATTCTCGATGTGACTCATAACAACAGAGACTTTTCGAATTTAGATTTTCCCTATATGCCCGCCCCCACTCACCTCTTTTAGCAGATTTCCCTCAAGGGAAATCAGCTATGGAGGTCGTACTCATGATGCTATTTTCAAAGGTTTTCTTCAAATGTCCATCGATGCTACCCATGAGATAACAAAAAGGAGGTGTGTTCAAAATTATATATATATATATATATATATATATATATATATATATATATATATTTATATATATTTGTCTTTTAACGCTCTAGCGGTCGCAATTTTTGCTTGATCGTTACCAAACTCGATATTTAAACGTTTTATGTAATAATAAAGATCAAGTTCGTTAATGGCTGAAATCGGACTAGTGGGAGGTTTTTTTTTCGAAAATTCGAAATATTTCCGTTACTACACGTCGTTCGAAAAATTGTATAAAACAAATCTTATTGCAAATTAAATGTATTATTAATATTGTTTATACATTTATTCTCTATTTTGAATATTTACCGAGATAATTGCATTTGGACGAGCTATGGTCGCTTCTATTCGTTTCCGCCGAAAGCAGGTTCGGCCGTTTCCGTAACTGTTCGGCAATCATATGGAGATTTCTCTATTGTATAACTTCACGTGGGAAATCTGCTTAGTTTGCGCAGCCCCTGCGTGACGGAATTTTCATATAGGGAAAGCAGCAGGGACTTTTTATAGGGAAAGCAGCAGGGACTTTTTATAGGGAAAGCAGCAGGGACTTTTTATAGGGAAAGCAGCAGGGACTTTTTATAGGGAAAGCAGCAGGGACTTTTTATAGGGAAAGCAGCAGGGACTTTTTATAGGGAAAGCAGCAGGGACTTTTTATAGGGAAAGCAGCATGGACTGTTTATTAGGAAAGCAGCAGGGACTTTTTATAGGGAAAGCAGCAGGGACTTTTTATAGGGAAAGCAGCAGGGACTTTTTATAGGGAAAGCAGCAGGGACTTTTTATAGGGAAAGCAGCAGGGACTTTTTATAGGGAAAGCAGCAGGGACTTTTTATAGGGAAAGCAGCAGGGACTTTTTATAGGGAAAGCAGCTTTGTGGGTTGCATTCACGATGCATTTTTCGACAAAGGGCCTCAGAAGTCCAACAGCCTTACCTAGGAGATCACCAGTATGGGTCCCTTATATGTGGTGATCATGGATACGAAGTATGAAGGATCAGTTCAGTAAATTCTCATGAAAGGGCCAGGAGTATACAGTATACCTTGCACTTATGGCTGGAAATACATCGGTCAAACAGGGAAATCGAACAGAACCACGATGGGTGAACATGTCAAAAGTGTGAAACGTTTCTGATAGAAGACTCAGCAATAGCAGAACATTTTTGTTAAACAAACAATCACACCATGAATCATGATTAATGAGTTTGAATGTATTCAATGCTAGGCTGTCTGAATTTTTACTTTTATTATATTGTACAGCTTTCTGGACAATCGATGAACTATTGCTGACTTTGTCCGACTAAACATTAAGTGTTCACTATTCAATACCAATTCATTGTTGGTCATGCCATTATTTGTCACAAATATCATATAAGTGGATAGCATATTTTTATTATAAACTAAATAATATTCACAATTTCTATTCTCTTAAGCAGCCCCAAACCCATCAAATATACCTATTTTATTTATTTAGTAGCCATTCTTAAACTACTAGCCTTCCCGCCATCACCGCTGGTGTCCAATAAGTTTTTGATTCCTTCTATAGTTTTTAGCGTGTATCTCACTTATACTTCGTTGAACGACAAAAGTGTATATAACAAATGTTGCTTTAAATATCAAAATAAACACATATAAAGATATTTATAAATCTTCTGTAGGTGTGTATGTCACTGAACCCCTCCTAAACGGCTGGACCGATTTGAATGAATTTTTTGTATGCGTTTCGGTGACGCCCTGGATTATTTAGATTCACAAATCAGCCCGGCAGATGGAGCATGAGTGGGTGGTCGTAAAGGAGGCCTAAAATAAAAAATAGCGATATTTCGTTTCCTATTGGTTTTTGGGCAAATATGCACAGGATAATAGTTGTTTTTTTTTTATTTAGAGAAACTTTTGTTATATTCACTTTTGACGAATGACAAAGTATAACGAGTTATACACTAAAAAATTAAAGTAGGAGCCAACAATTTTATTGGGCACTAACGATTGAACCGAACTTAACAACACTTGGTACGTGAATTAGCATTAGTTCTTCAATTATTAAAAACTATATTATATTTTTTAGGTTCGAAAGGGAATGGGGGTTATAAGGGAGGCCTGAATAAAAAATTCCCCATATTTCATTTTCTATTTGATTTTAGGTAAACTTGCACATAATAAAAGTTGTTTTCTGTGTTATTAAAAGTAGCTTTTGTTTTTAAAAAATAATTATTATTAAAATTTTAATATCCTAAATCGCTTGAAATATCCTGCAGGACAACGACGTTTGGGTCCGCTAGTATATATATATATATATATATATATATATATATATATATATATATATATATATACATACAGTTTTGAACGGACCTCATTTTCGTGAACTCTTGGGTTGGATCGATGGACATTTGAGGTAATATTTCAAAACTCGCGTCATGAGTACGATCTCAATAGGTGATTTTCCTTAAGGGATATCTGCTAAAACGTTTATCAGGAAGTGTACTTACTTCTGAAGAAGAAATACCAGAACTATTGAAGAACCACTCGAGCAATAATTAACAAAATAAACACACACAAAAACACAGTCTGATTGAAATTTACTTTGAAATGAACATGTTTACAATATTTCTCTCAAAAGAGCTACTTTACGCGCTAGGATCAATCGTTTTAACTGCAATTTAATTTAAACAGTGCTTCGGTACAAAATTACTGAAGAGAGAATCAGCATTGAAGAGAAAGTTGTTTGCATATATTCAATTCAAGCAAATATATTTAAGATTTGTTGAATAGCAATTTATTTGTTAAAACATATTGTGTTTAAATAAATAGTGGGATGAACGGAGCCAAGTAATTAAGTTTTTGTAAAAAAAAAACACACTTTTAAATTAATCTATCTTGCAAAGCTAAGCAAATACGAGAAACTAATTATTTTTTTCCATAGGAGTTCTACTTTCCATGGCTGCACTATATCTGACTCCTATATTATTATTACCTGACTACAGAAGGGATGGTAAATAAAACGATAAAATCTGAAAGTAAAGTCAGATGGTTTAAAATATGGGAATAATTATTACAATTGATTAATTTTTATATTAAAGCACACCCAAATAAGTGATTTCACTCAAACTTCAACTAAGTACAACATAAATAAAATTATGGAAAATGGTCTATAATAAAATGAAAATTAATCATAGATAATATAGACAAAAATTAACATTAAGCATAAGTATTTAAGACAACAAATAAAAATATATACACAACAAATTACAAAACAACTCAATTTTCAAAAAATAAATTATATGCAATATGTATTAACTGTTCACTTTAATTATAACAATACAATCTATATTAAACAATATAATTAAAACGAATGGGTTAAAAATATAATAAAAAATAGTAAAACTTCGTTGTATATATAATAAATAGATAACTAACGCATTAGTGGTTAAAATCGTCTAAGTTAAAGTAGCATGTGTTAATATTAATAGAAGGATTAAATTCGAGAAAAGATGTTAGTATTTTAGCAGATTTCCCTTAAGGGAAACCAGCTATTGAGGTCGTTCTCATTACGCGATTTTCGAAAAATTTCTTCAAACGTCCATCGATCCCACTGAGGAGATGACGAAAATGAGCCCAATTGCGGGCTGAAATCGGCCTTTGAAGCCTTTGAATTGGCATTTGAAGCTTAAATACCAAATACTGTTTTCATGAGACCTTTATTAACGAGATATATACAAATATGTTCTGTCGATCCCCGGTCTTAAGGTCTTAGATTACTTAAATTTCATTGATCGACATAAAAATTATTTTGATTCAAAATAAATTTCAGAACTAGATATAGTAAATATTTTTCAATAAAATTAATATTTTATTTACAGATGTATTCAGTAATTGTTTTTGTTTCCAGTGAAGAATATATTTGTCAGTTCAGCTCTGAGAGGATTGGCCAACCTGTTTGTTTATAATTCAGGCGCTTTTCGTTGTGAGGTTATTAAAATTGACTGAAACATTTCTCATTACCGCTTGTATTTATTCACTTAATATTCTCGGTGGTGTTAAGTGTTATCAGTATATAGATTTATCTCTTGTAAAACTTCATGAAGGAAATCTGCTTAGTAAAGGACTTTTAATTTCTTGCCTGAACACCAACTCCTGTCAGTGATAAAAAAGGGTAATATTCTATACCCCTTTTTGATAATATTCATGTCCACAGGGCTAAATTCTATTAGGTAAAGTAAAAAATTTAGAAGTTATTAAATTAATTATTAGGAGTGTAAAAAATATATACAGAGAGTGCAAAAGAGGAGATATACAGAAATATATGTTTCGTTGTCAACATGAACACCCGCCTTCTAATTGAAAAATTTTCGTATATTTAACCCTAAATATAAGAGTTTATCAGAATTCTCTGAATGGTTTTTAAGAGATTCGGTAACAACGGACAGAGAGAGAGAGAGGAAAAAAAAGTCCGACTCGCAGGGGCTGCGTAAACTAAGCAGATTTCCCACGTAAAGTTTAACAATAGATAAATCTATATACCGGTAACACAACACCACCGTGAATATTAAATGAATAAATACAAACGGTAATAAGAAAACTGACGAAGGAAAGCATCTGAAATGTAAACAAACAGTTCTACCAACTTCTTACCGGGAAGAAAAACAATTACTGTAATATAACTGAATATAACGTATTAATTTCGTTGAAAACTATTTACTATATCTTGTACTGTAATTTAAAAAGAATCAGAATAATTTCTCTCTCAATAGAATATCTCAATCAAATTTAAGTAGACGAAAAACTTAAAAGGGGGGGGGCGGTCACCAGAAGATAGTAGAGCGTATCTCATATAATAAAGGTCTCTTGAAAACAATATTTGGTATTTATGCTTCTAATGACGTGGTGTATTACATAACCGAGTATTGTTTATGTAACATGAGTAAAAGTGGGGGTTTGCTGAAAGCTGAAAAATGCAAATATCTCGGTTAATATTCAAGATAGAGAATAAATGTATACAACAATATTTATAGTACATTTAATTTTCTATAAGATTGATTCTATAAAGTTTTTCAATCTGGCGCTTAGTAACGGAGATATTCGAATTTTCAAAATTCTCCCCCTTTAACCCCCCCCCCCGTCCGGTTTCAGCCATTAACTTAATCTTTCGTTTTATATAAAATGACTAAATATCGAGTTTGGTAACGATTAAACAATAATTGCGACCACTAGAGCGTTAACAGACAAATATATATATATACAGTTTTGAACGGACCTCATTTTCGTCATGAGTACGACCTGGGGCTATTGATTCCCCTTAAGTGAAATCCGCTACAAATTCAGATTGGATGGTATTAGTGCGATAAAAATGTAACCCGCAGACTTTAAGTATGAGTTTTAATTTTATTTATTTATTCTTACAATAATCGTATTTCGTGACTGGGGCGATTTAGCGTCGAATCAGTTAATCAATTTATTATATTTACGTAACTATGCTCATTTCTGTAAATATATTCAGTATTGTCCTACATTATAATTTTTTGAAAATGTTGTTATGTTTCAAGTAGTGTAATACGCGGTCTATATACGGGCTACAGTCATGTAGTAATTCAGTGGAAGTGTTTGGTAGGTCTATGTGAGTCCTTAGATAGCAGTCAGTTAGTATATGTTTTATAGTAAGTCTACAGTTACAGTGTTGGCAGTAGAGTTCCTCTTTTTCAGTAAGTAAGTGTGAGTCAGTCGTGAATGGCTAATTCATAACCTCGTTAAAACTACTTCTATTGTACATATTATACAACTATAAACTATTATACAAGTGAGCATATAATTAATGCATTTATATATCTTTAGCTGTTAAAGTGCGTTTAAAGACTATCATTCAAAAACCGTCCCAGTAAAAATGGATTATTTTATTCAAAAGCAACATCGTTTTTACTTTAAATATTATTAAAATTTTATATTAAGCCATCAAAGGGTTGTGAAATATTCAGTTTGTTTTTTCCTCTCATTTTTAGACAAGTATTTACCTATCTAGAGGAAGCTTAACATACTATACAACATCAAAGAAGCGGCCGCCTCAGTAGATGTTTATCATAATAGCAGAATTCCCTTTTAAGCCTTTTGAGATCCTTCCTCAATGCTGCTTTTAGAAATTTAGATTCTTTAAATAGAGGGAGCCACCTTTTTAATACTTTACGGCATTTTATTTTAATCAATATACCTCGGTGGTATCAGCTGTTCTCTTTCAATAGTGGTTCGTATTTTGTCATTCGATATTAAATGATCCAAAAAAAAAAAAAAAGCCCGTCTTTGCAGGGGCTGCGTTGACTAAGCAGATTGAAAAGGAAAAGTTCAATGAGAAAAATATTTGGTCGTTAAGCTTCAAATAATGTTCTTCATGATATAATAACTTATTTTTAATATGGCATGAGTAGGAGGTGGGTGTTTACTGAAAGACGGAAACTAAAAAAAAACTAAAGTCCGTCAATCAGGGGCTGCGTAAACTTAGCATATATCCCTCGTGAAGTTTAAAAATAAATAAAGGTATATACGTAACACAACACCACCGTGAATAAATACAAACGATAATATGAAACCTCCTCACGGGAAGCGTCTGAAATGTAAACAAAAAGGTCACACCAGTCACCGGAAAGAAAATCAATTACTGAAATATATTAGAATATAACATATTCATTTTATTGAAAACTATTTACTATATCTAGTACTGAAATTTATAATGAATCCGAATGTTTTTATCTCAATCAATCAAATTTTACTAGTCCAAGAACTTGAGACGGGGAGGGGGAGGGGGGTCACTATACCATATTTGCATGTACCTCGTATAATGAAGGTCTCTTGAAAATAAGATTTGAAATTTAAGCTTTGAATAATGTGGTTAATTATATAACCATTGTTTATGAAACATGAGTAGAAGTGGGAGTTTGCTGAAGACTAAAAAATGAAATATCTAGGTTAATATTCGATATACAGACTAAATGTATTAACAATATTTATAGTACATTTAATTTGCAATAAGATTGAATCCATATAATTTTTTGATACGAAGTATAGTAACGCAGATATTTCGAGTTTTCCGGTCCAATTTCAGCCCTTAACGAACTTGATCTTTCTTTTTAAAATGAAACAATTAAATATCGAATTTGGTAACGATCAAACAAAAATAGCGACCCCTAGATCGTTAACATACAAATATATATATATATATATATATATATATATATATATATATATATATATTTGTTTGGTCTCTAAAGTTTTGTTTGATCGTTACCAAACTTGATATTAAGTCGTTTTATGTAAAAAGAAAGATCATGTACCCTATCTTGAATATTAACCGAGATATTTGCATTTTTATTAAATCTGGATGAGTGACTCCCGCCAAAAGCCTAGTTCGGCCGTTTCCTTAACTGCGCAGCTCTCATAAAATTTCTCTATTGTATAACTTCACGTGGGAAATCTGCTTAGTTTACGCAGCCCCTGCGTGACGGGCTTTTTCAGTTTTTCAGCCTTCAGCAAACCGCCACTTCTACTCATGCCACATAACCAATACTCTGCTATATAATAAATCACATTATTGGAAACTGAAATTCCAAATATTGCTTTCAAGTGACCTTTATTATACGACATATATGAAAATATGGTCTGGTGACCCCCCCCCCCTCTCAGGCTTAAGTTCTTCGGCTACTAGAATACTAGAATTTGACTGACTGAGATAAAAATCTGTTGATTCATTATAAATTACATTACTGCATATAGATATAGTAAGTAGTTATCAATAAAATTCATCAGTGGCTGGCAGACCTGATTTTTTTTTTTTACATTTCAGATGCTACCCCACGGGAGTTTTCTTATTATTGTTTGTTTTTATTCACTTAATATTCACGGTGGTGTGTGTTACCGGTATGTAGATTTATCTATTACTAAACTTCACGAGGGAAATCTGCTTAGTTTACGCAGCCCCTGAGATGACGGACTTTTCTATTTTTGTGGTACGACATCATTTTATAAAGTAACACCATTGACAATTATTTACTAAAGTTTTAATAAATTTTTAATATTAGGATATTTTGTAAGATTATATAACCTTACAGTTATGAACGAACAATATGTATTTATTAATTGACACGACAATATCTCTGATGTGTGTGTTATTATTTCTTCGCGTCATTAAAAACTTTTATCGTGTTTACGGATGCTATTGCATCAAAAAGCTGGTAAAACATAGCCCCGACTTTGAGAGAAGTATATTTCCAATATCAAGGGAAAAGAATGAATGAAGAGAATGTCTGACACTATTTTCAACACACATGTACAACTCTGGAAGAGGAATTAAATTATGCTGACTTCCAGGTCATGGGTACTTGCACTCAAACGTACCTTTTCGCCAGACATCGCCCAAATTTAAAGTCAATTACTCACCAGGATGCGGTGACCTTTACAAACTCAGCAATAATTCAACACTGGCAACACACGCGGACTCTACTCACGTACAATAAGCATCGACAGATTGAGTCAAGATTGATACAGAGGGAAGATGGTTTTTAGCAGATTTCCCTTAAGGGAAATCAGCTATTGAGGTCGTACTCATGATGCGATTTTCAAAAAATGTCTTCAAATGTTCATCGATCCTACCCAGGAGATGACGAAAATGAGGTCCGTTCAAAATTATATATATATATATATATATATATATATATATATATATATATATATATATATGTATAATTGTGCTGATGTTTTCGACCAGGTTGTATTTATATGAGGTGTGTTGTTCTTTTCGGAGCTTTGGTCAATGTTGGTGAAATGAATCTTAGTTTATGCCAATATTTCGAGAATTTTTATTTTCTCTTCCTCAGGGCTGTAAAAATTACATGTACTACATTATAATATTGCACATTGGTGTTATACATTGTTATAAAAGGGTGTGTTTTCCTTATTATTACTTACCAAGACTAAATATGTTTATAGACTAGTATACATTCTTATTGCACTATGACTAGGGTTATAGTAACCTTCCTTGTTTTGTTTACATAGCAGGGTCACAGCCTTTTGTATGTTTTATATATTTATAGTATGGTGTATTTGTTTGTTAAACTATATTATAATTGTTGTACTGTGGTTCTTATATTATTTTACAATGGTTATTGCTGTACACTATTTTAATTATTGCTATGTTTTGTTAAATCTATGTTATTGCCACTTATCACTATGTTATTGCAACTTATATTATTTTACAGTAATTATTGCTATGCACTATTACAATCATTGTCATGTTATTTTAAATTATAATTATTGTTGTGTTATGTTAAAGTTATTCCTATGTTGTATTTATGTTGCTGTTTTTATTCTTATATTTATTATGTTATAACAACCATTCCTGTGTGTTACTAAAATCATTGTTATGCCTATATTAAAGCTACTCTTATGTTGCATTATTATTATTATTATTATTCTATTATGTATCTACAGTATTGTTATTCTATTATGTATCTACAGTATTATTATTCTATTATGTTTCTACAGTATTATTATTCTATTATGTATCTACAGTATTATTATTCTATTATGTTACAGTTATTATTGCTGTTTGTAGTTATATTTTTATTAGAGCCACCTTCTTGATGTATTACATCTATTAAATTATAATATGTTACAGCTGTTACAGTGTTATATATATATATATATATATATATATATATATATATATATATATATATATACACACATTTATAATAATAATGATATGGGTATTATATATAATGTGGTGTTATGGGGTGCTCGAGTGTTATGTATGTGAATATATGTTATGTATGGATATGAATATTGTATAGTGTTGAGGTGTATTTATGGTATTATGTTGCAGTATATGGTGCTGAGTTTGTCAATGTCTGTCTTTTTGTTGCATGTGTTTTTGTGTTGGGCTATGTATAGCATTTCCTTAAACATTCTTTTGGATTTGTTGGGTTCTATGTCTAGTATTTGTGTTTCGTTGTAGTTGAAGTGGTGGTCATTGTTGATGCTGTGTTGGGCCAATGCACTGTTTAGTTTGTTAATTTTTATATCAGATTTGTGGCCTGTTATTCTGTTGGTGATGTATTGGCTGGTTTCTCCAATGTATAATGTGTTGCAGTTTTTGCATGGTATCTTGTAAATGACATTGCTCTTTTTGTTTGGGGGTATTTTTGCTTTGAGTTTTGAGTATATTACTTTGTGTACTGTTTTTTTTGTTTTTGAAGCTGATTTTTATGTTGTGGTTGGTCATTACTTTAGCTAATTTTTCAGATAGGCCTTTGACATATGTGATAGAGTGGAATTTGAGTTGGTTGATGTTATTGGTGTTTTGTGTGATGCTGTGTGTTTGGTTGTCTGTTTTGTTTCTGTTGTGTATGATGCGGTTGATAAGTTTGTTTGGGTAATTGTTGTGTCTAAGTATGTTTTTTACAAATTTTATGTTTCCTTTGTGGTACGTTGGGTCGCTCAGTTTGAGTGCTCTGTGTATGAGTGCTTGTGTTGTGTTGATTTTTTGTTTTATTGGGTGGTGTGAGTTGTAGTCTATATGTCTGTCTGTTTTGTGTGGTTTGGTCCACCAATTGACTGCTATGGTGCCATTGGGCATAAACTAAGATTCATTTCACCAACATTGACCAAAGCTCCGAAAAGAACAACACACCTCATATATATATATATATATATATATATATATATATATATATATATATATTTGTCTGTTAACACTCTAGCGGTCGCAATTTTTATTTAATCTTCACCAATCTCGGTATTTAATCGTTTTAGGTAAAAAGGAAGATCAAGTTCGTTAACGGCTGAAATCAGACCAGTGGGAGGGGGGGGGGGTTAGAGGGGGGATTTTCGAAAATTAGAAATATCTCCGTTACTATACGTTGGATCGAAAAATTGTATAGAATCAATCTTATTGCAAATTAAATGTACTATAAATATTGTTATATACATGTATTCTCTATCTTGAATATTAACAGAGATATTTGCATTTTTCAGTTTTCAGACATCAGCAAACCGCCACTTTTACACATGTTACATAAACAATACTCTGCTACATAATAAATCACATTATTCGATGTTTAAATACCAAAAATTGTATTCAAGAGACCTTTATTATACGAGATACATACAAATATGTCCCGGTGACCCCCCCTCCCCCTTAAGGTTTTGGACTACTAAAATTTGATTGAATGAGATATCAATTATTCTGACTCATTATTAATTACAGTACTAGATATAGTAAATAGTTCTCAATAAAATTAATATGTTATATTCTGATATATTTCAGTAATTGTTTTTCTTTCCGGTGTGAAGCGGGCAGACCCGTTTGTTTACATTTCTAACCTAACGCTTCCTGTCGGCAGGTTATTGAAATTGGATGAAACATTTCATATTTCCGTTTGTATTTATTCACGTTGGTGTTGTGTTACCAGTAGGTAGATTTTTCTATTAGTAAACAACACGAGGGAAATCTGCTTAGTTTAAGCAGCCCCTGCGTGACGGACTTTTTGCCGTCTAAGGGCCGGTCATTCAAAAGTCCGTCACGCAGGGGCAGCGTTAACTAAGCAGATTTCCCACGCGAGTCACGTATTCGCATTTATATCTCAAAACGTAAATGTTCAATGAGAATAATATTTGGTATTTAAGTTTTAAATAAAGTGTTTCATAATATTAGAGCTTATTTTTAACACGACTTGAGTAAGAGTGTGGGCGTACTGAAGGTGTAATATCTCTGATAATAATCAAGATAATGAAAAAATATACATATGAACGTTTATAGGTAATTACATTTTCAATAACATTGGTTATATACACTTTTGCGATCAGACGTATAATAACAAAGATATTTCGAATTTTCGAATATCCTCTTCACCCCCCTCCCCATAGTCCGATTTCAGCTTTTAATTAACTTGATGATTCGCATAAAATGCTTATATATCGAGTTTGGTAGCGATTAAACAAAAATTGCGACCGCTAGAGCGTTAACAGATAAATATATAATTTTGAACGGACCTCATTTTCGTCTCCTACGTAGGATCGATGGGCATTTGAGGAAATATTTTGAAAATCGCGTCATGAGCACGACCTCCATAGCTGATTTCCTTTATGGAAAATCTGCTAAAAAGTCCATCATTGATTGAAAAGTAAAAGTTCAATGATAACCTTATTTGGTATATAAAATTGATATGAAGTGCTACATGACGTAGGAATGGGGGTTTACAGATGGCCGAAAACTGAAATATAGAAATATCTTGGTTAATATTCAATTTGCAGACAATTACATTTGCAATAATATTGATACTATACAATATTTTGATTTGACGCTTTATAATGTAGGTATTTATAATTTTAGAAATTCTCCCCCAAATCCCCCTCCCCATGTCCGATTTCCGCCATTAACGAACTTGTCCTTTATTTTTTCATAAAACGTTAATATATAGAGTTTGGCCGGTAGAGCGTTAAAACAAATGTATATGTATGTATGTGTGTGTGTGTGTGTGTGTGTATATATATATATTTAGTTTTGAACGGACCTCATTTTCGCCATCGCCTGTGTATGATCGATGGACATTTGAGAAAATTGGTCATAACTAGCGTCTTGAGTACCTTGACTACATCAATAGCTGTTTGCCCTTAAGGGAAATCTGCTAATAGCTTCTACTAAGGACGTTAGTTACCTTTAGTAATATGGTTTCGGAGATGACATTTAAGGTGTATATTCATTACATCTAAGATTATATATATATATATATATATATATATATATATATATATATATATATGTATATATATATATATATATATATATGTATATATATATATATATATATATGTATATATATATATACATATATATATATATATATATATATTTTTTTTTTTTTTCTAGCAGACCCGACAGACGTTGTCCTGCATGCACAAAAAAACAACTTTTGTTATGTGTACGTTTGCCTAAAAACAAATAGAAAATTAAATATCTCGAATTTCTGATTCAGGCCTTCCTTATAACCCCCACTCCCGTTCGAACCTAAACAATTTTATACAGCATGGAAGAATTAATGCTAATTTACATATAGAGTTTCGTTAAGTTCGGTTTAATCGTTAGTGCCCAATAAAATTGTTGGCTCCCACTTTAATTTTCTAGTGTATATTTCGTTTATAATTTGTTATACCACAAAAGTGAATATAACAAAAGTGACTCTAAATAACAAAATAAACAACTTTTATCCTGTGCATATTTGCCAAAAACCAATAGGAAACGAAATATCGGTATTTTTAATTTTAGGCCTCCCTTACAACCCCCACTCCTGCTCCATCTTCCGGGCTGATTTTTAAATCTAAACCATCCAGGGCGTCACCCAAACGCATACAAAAAAAAATCATTCAAATCGGTCCAGCCGTTTAGGAGGAGTTCAGTGGCAAACACACGTACAGTAGGATTATATATATATATATATATATATATATATATATAAAGATATGCGTATATATGTATCTATGTGTGTATGTATTATATCTAATATGGTATTCATATCTGTGATTTGGTTGATTACATGTAAGGCGTATGTCGCTACATCCGGAACACTGACAAGAACAAGTAATAAATAGTTACTGTTGAACAGAGTTGGGGAAAATATTAATTACATATTAATAATTAATTACATTAATTAAGTTATAACTACATTAGTTGATTATAGTTACAATGTAATTACTTTTTGATAATGGGCAACTACATTTTTCAAAAAAAGCAATTGTAATTTCTCAACTACTGTTAGTAGTTTAGAAAATTAGTAAGTAGTACCAAAAACAACTATAGTTAGTAATTTTAACTGTAGTTATAGTTGCAACTACAGTTACTTAAAAAAAAACTGTGAGAAACAATGACTGAAGTAGTTGATGCTGTTAAGAAATAACTACATCCAATGTCTTTATATTCAAAAGTTTATCATAATACATATAATAGACTATTATAATAACTGAAAATAATTTTAATTCAAATAAATGAAAACTAACGAAAAAGAACATGTAAATTCCTTTTTATATTTTCGCAAGTCGAACGAAATTAAATAATACTTAAAAATCTAAACAAATTAGCCATTACAATTACTCTTAACTCAAAATTTTTACCAGACAGGCTATTAGATTTTGGGGCGTTTGCCATCGCGGCAAAAGAAAATAATCTCTCTACTGCTCTGCTCCAAGAAATATGGAGTTCTTGTCCTCACTATCACTGGCACTCTATTTTTTTCCAAAAATCTTTTCGTCGCCGAGGACTGGTGACGGATATAGAAGACAGACTGGAGTGGCCTGCGAGAGAGTGGCAAGATGCGATCGGCAGAACAAGAGAGCGTGCTGATAGCAGCATCCACCTTCAGCTCTTCTGACATATTCTGTTTACCAATTGAACATGGCTCATCTCAGATGATCCATTCATCACCACCACGAATGTAAATATTTATATAGAGGCGATCAAAATATATTCGCTCTTTGGAACGTAAAAAAGTCCGTCACGCAAGGGGCTGCGTAAACTAAGCAGATTTCCCACGTGAAGTTTTACAATGCAGAAATCTGCATACTGGTAACACAATACCACCGTGATTAGATAATGAGAAATCTTTCAGTTAATTAAAATGAATTCCCAACTGAAACGGCTTCTGAATTGTAAGAATAATTTATATTTTAATAACTCAAATTTTAGTAGTCCAAGAATTAAAGAAGGGGGGGGTGGATGAACAGACCGTATTTGCATAAATCTCACAAAGTAAGGAAGGTAAGGTAAGGTTAAAAACGACAGGTTAGAAGAAGCTTCCGCCTGAGCCGAGAAATGACGAAGATGGCCGACGTAATCCGAACTATACTCGACCACAGACTTCATAAAAATGCAAATATCTCGGTTAATATTCAAGATAGAAAATAAATGTATATAACAATATTTATAGTAAATTTGCATTAAGATTGGTTCTATATAATTTTTCGATCCGATGCATAATATTTTGGATTTTCGAAATCCCCCCCCCTCTAAACCCCCCTCCCTCTCTTATATATATATATACAGTATATATTATATATATATATATATATATATATATATAAACCCCCTTATATATATATATACAGTTTTGAACGGACCTCATTTTCGTCATTTCCTGGGTAGGATCGATGGACATTTGAAGAAAATTTTAGAAAATCGCGTCATGAGTACGACCTCAATAGCTGATTTCCCTTAAGGGAAATCTGCTAAAAACAGCTGATCTATATGTAGTTGTAGTTATTACTCAATAACTACAGTTACAATTACAACTACTAATTATAATTATTTTTATAACTACTTTTTATATAAACTAGTAGTTAGATTTATGAATACCAACGACAATTACTGTAATTGTGAAACCAAGAAAATGTAACTACAGTTACCAACTACATTTCTGCAGCTGGAATTCCAATTACATAACTAGTATTTTTTAGATGAAAAAGTATTTAATTAAAAAAGCATTGAATTACTGCCCAATTCTGCTATTGAATCCATTATCGAAAGATACCAATGGGCACTAATGTGTAACTACTGTAAACCGTAAGCGTTAATTGAGAAAGGCAAAAAAATAAAAATAAAATTGACTATAATTGTCATTTTTAATATCAACCCTTCTTAATAACTTTGCAAATTAATAAATTATTATGTCAAAATTTCCAAGAAGTGGGGAAAACTTCTTGTCTTCACGGCGGACGGCACATAATTTGGTGGAATAATTAAAAGTTATCCAAATGGCAATAAACTGGAGGCAAGTTGGTATCTGTGGTCGTTAGGTCTCTGAGCCTCGCTTCTAAATTGGATCAACTTTCTTACAAGCCAAAATATGGTAGATTAAGCAAAATGGTACAGTTCGAAGAATTGCTTTTACTCCAAAGAAATAAGAGACAAGTTCTGATAATATTTTAAATAAATTTATCTTTTGTTTAGATATTCTTTATAATTTGGAAAATATATAATTATTAGCATATTTGATATATTACTTGTTTCAATTACATTTTTTTTAGGAATAATTGTTTAATCGTTACCAAACTCGATATAATAGCGTTTTATGCTAAACTAAAGTTTGTTATCGGCCAAAATGGGGGAGGGGCGGCTTAGAGGAGGAGAATTTTGAAAATTCGGAATATCTACGTTACTATAACGTCTTATCAAAATAGCGTATGTAATACATCTTATTGAAAATTAAATGTACCAAAATATGATAGATTAAGCAAAATGGTAGAGTTCGAAGAAATGCTCTAACTCCAAAGTAATAAGAAGGGACAAGTTCTGATAATATTTTAAATAAATTTATCTTTTGTTTTGATATTCTTTATAAGGGGCTCAGGTTAGCCATGTGAGTTAAAGCGTTCCTTGAATTTCACATGGTAAACCTAGAGTGGCGAGTTCCATTCCCGCGTGGACAAAGGAAATTATTTAGTGACGGAATTCATAAAATAAAATCCTGTGTGCCACCCTGGCTAGAAACGGGAGGTATCCTGTAGATAACCCGTCCCAATTGGTCTTAGCTGCAAAAGGTGGACGTTAATAAATAATTTAAAATTAAATGTATTCTTTATAATTTGGAAAATATATAATTATTACTATAATTGATATATTACTTGTTTCAATCACTTTTAGCAGATTTCCCTTAAGTGGAATTATTGTTAAATATTTACCAAACTCAATATATTAGCGTTTCATGCTAAAGTAAAGATTAAGTTCGTTATCAGCCAAAATGGGACCAAGACGGGGATGGGGGGGAGGTTTAGAGGGGAAAAATTTTGAAAATTCGGAATGACTACGTTACTATACGCCGTATCGATGGACATTTCAGGAAATATTTAGAAAATCGCGTCATGAGAACGACCTAAATAGCTGATTGCCCTTAAGGGAAGTCTGCTAAAACCAAAATATGGCATAGCCACTAGAGCGCAGTGAATGTCCTGAAGTTATTTGCAAATACAACTACCCAATTATAGGGATTTTGATGGAGCATGTCTTTTGGACTAAAATATGCTTCCCCATATTTCACGAGGTAAAAATTAAGTTTTGGGACTTGGGGGGGGGGGGGAGTTTCTTCAAATGTCCATGGATCCTACCTGAAATATGACGAACATGAGGTCCATTCAAAATTATGTAACTATGTATGTATATATATATATATATATATATATATATATATATATATATATATATATATATATATATATATTATATATAAATAAATTTTTGTTGATGTTTTAGTCCAGGTTATAGATATATATATATATATATATATATATATATATATATATATATATATAAAATTGTAACCTCTGTCTGTACATTGATTTTTTCTCAAAATTCCACAACTTTTCGTTTTACGTGTCATCGACACCATAACTGCATTTTGTTTCTTTCGTGTATGTTTGTTTGTTTTTTACCTTTTCACGCATAAACGGCTGAACCGAATTTTATGAAACTTGGTATGTATATTACTACTAACCCAACTTAGACTTTAGACTATATCAAAATTCTCTGAGACGAACAGGAGTGGGGGTTATAGGGGAGGCCTGAAACTAATAATAGCCATATTTCGTATCCTAATGGTTTTTCGGCAAGTATGAACATAACACAAGTTGTTTATTTTGATATTTAGAGTAACTTTTGTAATATACACTTTTTCCGTATAACGTATTATAAACTAGATATACGCTAAAACCTATAGCGGAAGTGAGCAATTTTATTTGACACAAAAGACTCAACCAAACTAAATAAAACTCGGTATGAGTATTAGCACTATAGCCTTCATTATAATAAGCCATACCAACATTTCTAGAGACGGGTAGGAGTGGGGGTTGTAAGGGAGGCCTGAAATTAAAAATAGTGATATTTCGTTTTCTTTTGCGTTTTCTGGAAATATGCACATGACAAAAGTTGTTTACTTTGTTATTTAAAATAACTTTTATTATATTCACTTTTTTCGAATAACAAAGTATAAACGAGATACACACTAAATACTAAAGCGGAAGCCAACAATTTTGTTGGGCACTTAACGATTGAACCGAAATTAACAAAACTCGGTATGTGAATTAGCATTAATTTTTCCATGATTATGAGCTATATTAAAATTTGTAGGTGCAAGCGGGAGTGGGGGTTATGAGGGGGGCCTGAAATAAAAATTCGCGATATTTCGTTGTCTATTTGTTTTTCTACAAACGTGCACATAACAAAAGCTGTCTACTTTGTTATTTAGAGTAACTTTAATACATTGTTTCGGGAACAATGCATGAAGCAAGTAATTTGCGTAGAAATATTGATATGCTCAACAATTCTTTCCAATAAGAACTACCAGGTACCTCACCTGGAAAAATTAATTCAAATCTATGTTAATATTTTGACCTTAATAACTCAAAGCTATGCATAATGCACATGAGACGGAAAATATGACAATATGGAGAACAGTGAAATCTTACATAAAAAATTAATTATATCATCAAAAAATCACAGCAACAACGGTTATAAACCCTAAACACTGGGACGGATAAATGTCAAAATACTGTGCAAAGTAAAGCCTTGCCAAAAAAAATACCATCACCATTCAGCCTCAAATGAATTCTCGGGTGAAGCCGGGTATCTGAGCTATTATATATATATATATATATATATATATATATATATATATATATTTGTTACCGCTCTAGCGGTCGCAATTTTTGTTTGACCGTTACCAAACTCGATATTTAATCGTTTTATGTATAAAAACCTAAACCAGGTCGGAACGAAAAAGTGAATAGCACCAATCTTATTGCAATTAACATGTACTATAAATATTGTTATGAACATTTATGCTCTATCTTGAAGATTAACCGAGATATTTGCTTTTTTCAGTTTTCAGGCTTCAGCAAACCACCCACTTCTACTCATGTTGCATAAACCACATAATTCGAGGTTTAAATGCCTAATATTGTTTTCAAGAGACCTTTATTATACGAGATACATGCAAATATATTCTGGTGCCTACCCCCCTCCCCGTCATAAGTTCTTGGACTACTAAAATTTCATTGATTGAGATAAAAATTATTCTGATTCATTATAAATTACAGTACTGGATGTAGTAAAAAGTTTTCAATAAAATTAATATATTATATTCTGATATGTCTCAGTTATTATTTTTTTATTTTCCGTAGTGCCGTTGGCAGACCTGTTTGTTTACATTTAAGACGCTCCCTGCCGGAAGTTGAAAGATTTCATATTACCGTTTGCATTTACTCACTTAATATTCACGGTGACGCTAACAGTTTGTAGGTTTATTGATTTTTTTTCCTTTGGAATACAATGGGATCGTCAATATAATCTGGCTGTTTATAACTAATTTTGCATGTTGTAGTTCATCATTGTCGTAAAATTTTTAAAATATTATTTTATTTTGAAAATACTTGACGGTTTCTGAAACAATAAAAGTCCGTCACGCAGGGGCTGCGTAAACTAAGCAGATTTCCCGCGTGAAGTTATACAATAGAAAAATCTGCATAGGAAAGCCGAACAGTTACGGCAAAGGGCCGAACTACTTTTTGGCGGGAATCTCGAAACGTTATCGGCCCAAATTTAATAAAAATCCATATATTTCGGTTAATATGCAAGATAGAGAATAAATCTATAGAACAATATTTATAGTAAATTTAATTTGCAATAAGATTGATTCTATACAATTTTTCGATCCGACGTATAGTAACGGAAATATTTCCAATTTTAGAAAATCCTCCCCTCTAAACCCCCCTCCCACTGGTCCGATTTCAGCCATTAACGAACTTGATCTTTCTTTTTACATGAAACGACTAAATATCGAGTTTGGTAACGATCAAACAAAAATTGCGACCGCTAGAGCGGTAACAGACATATATATATATATATATATATATATATATATATATATATATATATATATATATATACATACAGTTTTGAACGGACCTCATTTTCGTCATCTACAAGGTAGGATCGATGGGCATTTGAAGAAAAACTTCGAAAATTCCGTCATGAGTACAACCTCAAAAGCTGATTTCCCTTAAGGGAAATCTGCTAAAAATGCCAATAATGAAGTTGACACCTGCCTTAGTAATGGTTTGGCAGCTGTATTGGAGATAGGTTCGAAGCTCATTGCTCAAGGTTGCAGCAGCCCAAAGCCAATTCATGAATTTTTCGGCTTTGGCTCTCTTCCAGCTAAAAATGTCTTCCACTTGCTTCACACAAATCTGTCAAAGTCATCGCCTAATTCCTATTAAGTGGCTTCCATATCTTTTAGCAGATTTTCATCAAGGGAACTCAGCTATTGAGGTCGTACTCATGACGCGAGTTTCGACAAATTTCTTCAAATGTCCATCGATCCTACCCAGGAGATGACGAAAATGAGGTCCGTTCAAAATTATATATATATATATTTGTCTGTTAACGAAACTCGATATTTAACCGTTTTATGTAAAAAGACAGATTAAGTTCGTTAATGGCTGAAATCGAACCAGAGGGGGGTTAGAGGGGGGATTTTCGAAAATTTTAAATATCTCCGTTATTATGCATCGGATCGAAAAAATGTATAAAACCTATCTTATTGAAAATTAAATTTACTATAAATATTGTTATATACACTTATTCTCTATCTTGAATATTAACCGAGATATTTGCATTTTTATGAAGTCTGTGGTCTGTGGTGCGGGTGTGGTTCGGGTCAGTTCGGCCGTTTTCGTAAGTCTCGGTTCTGGCGGAAGCTTCTAACCTAACCTATCGTTTCTAACCTTACCTAACCTTCTTTACTTTGTGAGATTTATACGTTCTGTTCATTCCCCCCCCCTTCTTTAGTTCTTGGACTACTAAAATTTGAGTTATTAAAATATAAATTATTCTTACAATTCAGAAGCCAGGTTCAGTTGGGAATTTATTAAAATTAACTGAAAGATTTCTCATTGCTGCACACTGGAGCGAGTGATAGGGTAAGCCGGACATTCATTAATATCTCCGTTTCTACTGGTCCTAGAATACAGATTCTGGTGTCATTTTAAAACACGTCGAATACTCTATTGAACTACCTGATCAGTTATTTTTTAAGCAATTTTGCCTGATATAACGGTAGGATGAATTTTAAATGTGTACATACAGATTATGTATCGCTTACTAAGTAGAGAATTGTGATTTGTAGACACATAATATCAACATATAAAATATTTAGACAAGAAAAACATGTATTTATCTATTTCTTCGAACGTGAATGGCGGCTTCAACTGCATAGAGGAGGAGGCGTTTTACACCGTACGTAGTTGGGAAAGGTCCGCGGGAGGTATAATACGTTATCCGCACCGAAAGTGTTAACACTAAAAGTAAAATATTTAATAAATAGGCAAGTTTAGGCAAGATCTGACGACGTTGTAAATAAGGACAATATACTCCTAAAAGCATGCCAAGTGGTATTTTTTCAAGCAAATACAAGCGATTTGCGAATTCAATTAAATAAAATTATTTTCAGCTCGATGTAAAAAAAAAAAATAGAGGAATTTTAAAAACCTTTTTTGCCATTTTTTGATTTGTTATAATACCCTTAATGTGTACTGGAAGCAACAATAATTTATAAAATGAATTAAGAGTTCACGACGAATTTAATAAGCCAAGGCTTTTTTTAACATAGGAATTATAACCAGGTATTATGTAAAAACCATTGCAATAATATGGCTAAAAATCAATCTGCTCAAATGAAAAGGGTTTATGTGGTACTAACAATACAATCAAAATCCCAAATTAAAACTTTTATTTTTTCCCCCAGTGTCCAACATTACTGAAGGATCGCTCCAGTGTGTGCCGTTTGTATTTACTTATGGTGGTGTTTTGTTACCAGTATGCAGATTTCTCTATTGCTAAACTTCACATAGGATATCTGCTTAGTTTACGCAGCCCCTGCGTGACGGACTTTTTTTATTTAGCGAATTTCCCTTAAGGGAGTACATGTTTTCATTATCTTAAACGTTAACCTAGATATTTGCATGTTTTAGTTTTCGGCCCTCACTAAAGCCCCACTCCTACTCTTGTCACATCAACAATAAGCCGTTATATGTTTGTGAGAGCTCGCGGGTGGGATTGTGTCTGTGAAATGTTGAATATATTTTATCTCTGGAAACTGTGATGTGATTCTCTGGTTTTAACAGCTGTGTCTAGTTATTTTGAAGTTGTCTTTCAGTTTTGTTTATTAAATGAATTTAATTATTGTCAGTAGAGCTAGATGGAGTCAGTGAGCTGCATAACCCTCATTATTGTTCTGTTGGGTAAACATTCTATAAATCTAATGTGTCATTTAATTGTTCATTATTAATTAATTTATTATATAAATACTAATCTCAATCGCAAATAAATTTCGTGCCCACTGCATGTAATTCGAGAAATATAATATAGCTCAACACACTTCAATGTTCACAAATTGGAATTTCTTTTTTGGATGGAAACTATAAATGGACAGGTATATTATTACCTCAAATGATTAATAAAATTATTTTTATTTCTCTTTTAGCTTCGCGTCCACTTGACGCCTCATCAGGAGACAATACAAATCAAAAGTCCGTCACTCAGGGGCTGTGTAATCTAAAGCAGATTTCATTCGTAAAGATTAACAATAGATAAATCTACATAATGGTAACACAATAGCTCCGTCAACATCAAGTGAATAAATACAACTATAATAAGAAACCTCCCGACGGAAAGCATCTGAAATGTAAACAAACAGATCTACCAACTTCTTACCGGAAAGAAATACAATTACTGTAATATATCTGAATACAATGTATTAATTTGATCGAAAACTGTCTACTATATCTAGTACTGTAATTTATAATGAATCAGAATAATTTTTATCTCAATCTAGTCTAATTTAAGTAGTCCAAAAACTTCACAAGGGGATGGAGGTTCACAAGAACATATTAGCATTTATCTCGTATAATAAAGATCCCTTGTAAACAACATATGGTTTTAAGATTTATTTATTTGTTGAGCTCCGCAACTAGGCGATGTCGCTCAGTATCAGTTATTTTCAATTCCTAATATTAATATGTTAAAATAAAGAAAAAAGTTTTCAAAATTATTAAAACATAGTATAGAATATAGCTATATATAAAACTAAGGAACCGTTAAAATACTATAGCAAAACTATAAATTTTGCGACAAAACCTGGCTTGAATCTAAGGCACAAGTTTAAAAATGTATTATACAGCCTTGTTCACAAAAAAACACAAATATGGTATTTAAGCTTCAAATAATGTGGTTCATTTCATAACTGAGTGTTGTTTATGTGACATGAGTTGAAGTGGGGGTTTGCTGAAGGCTGAAAACTATAACAATATTTATAGCACATTTAATTTAAGAATGATTCTATACAATTTTTCGAACCGATATATGGAAACGGATATATTTCGAATTTTCGAAAATCACCTTTCTAAACACACCCTCCCACTGGTCCTTCAGCCATTAACGAACTTGATCTTTCTTATTATATAAAACGATTAAATATCGAGCTTGGTAACTGTTAAACAAACATTGTGACCGCTAGACCGTTAACAGACAAACATCATTTTCGCCATCTCCTCGGTTGGATCGATGGACATTTGAAGAAATTTTTCGCTTTTTCTTAAGGGAAATCTGCTAAAACTGTTATATCGTTCTACAAGACGTTCCATTAGCCATGGCAGTCAGAGAATAAATATACCTTATAATCCAAGAGGCATTAATTCTAACCCACATTCGGTCTCGCTGTGTTCGGTTTAGTATTTTACGTCATTTAAATTTGTTCACGCCAGATATAGTTTTTAGAGTATATCTTGTTTATACTTTGGTACACGACAAACGTTAAATAACAAAAGTCCGTCACGCAGACTTCCCGCGGAATGGTTTACAATTGATAAATCTACATACTGGTTTCACTACCGAGAATGTTATATGAATAAATACAAACGGTAATGAGTAATTCTTCGGTCAATTTACAATTTAGTAATCTCGTCCACTTAAAGTGGCTGAATTGTAAACAAACAGGCTTGCAAACATCGTAACTCTGAATAGATAGATAGACCGGAATGACAATCAATTAATGAAATATATCTGAATATAACATATTAATTTTATTGAAAACAATTCATTCAAGCTAGTGCTGTAATTTGTAATGAATCATTTTTATCTAAATCAGTCAAATTTTAGTAATCGATGAACAAGAGAAGAGGGGCGGGGGGGTCAACAGAACGTATTTGCATATATCTCACAAAGTAAAAGTTCAATGAAAACAATATTTGGTATTTAACCTTGTAATGAAGTGGTTCATGATGTAACAGCTTATTAGTAATATGACACTAGTAGTAGTGAGGGTTTACTGAAAGCGGAAAACTATAAAATGCAAATATCTCGGTTAACCTTTGAACGACAAGGCTGTGACAAGTTCAAATTTGACAAGTAGATGTCATACATGATACCTATCTGCCTTTTGCTTATTTTCCATTTTATTCTGTTCAGAATCACTCTTCTTGTCTCAATATAACATTTAGAAAAGTTAAGAAGAATAGTGTATTAGTAGTTGTGAGTACCCCCTCCCCCTCGTCACCAATGAGAGCTCAAAATGAAATATTAAATAAAAATATGCAAAAATATTTATAGTATAATAATATATTATGTAATATTTATTATATAATAACATACTATGTAATACCTTTACTTAAGAAAAAAATAAGCAAAAAAGCATATATTAGTAGCACATTATTATTATACAAAAATATACCTAAGTATAAAAAATT
>CM032231.1:11525000-11567500 GCA_019009955.1 Riptortus pedestris
AATTGGGAGGTGCAATACGTACACACACGTATGGAGTATCAGTGCAAACACGTTACGTTATGATGTCATCAAGTAAGACTATTCGTTCTATACTTGAAAATGTTTATTTCGTCTATACCATACTTGATATTTAGCTGTTTCAGTGAACACTAAAGATTATAATTATTATTGGTGGATCGGACATGGAATTATGGGGTTTTAGAGGGGGGGATTCGGAAATTCGAAATATCTTTGTAATTAAGAGTCGAATCGTAAAATGTTATATAACCAATCTTGTTTAACTATTGATGTTCTACAATTGACATTCTAAGCATTGTTTTGTAACTCTGCTTTTAGTAACCCCCCCACCCTACTCATAGGTTAATTACGTATAGATAGGGTATATGTTCTCTGATGAGATCACAAGCGCGTTTTTCCACCAAATGGGAAATCAGCTTAGTTTACGTAGCTCTTGCATAATGGGTTTATTTTTCGGTACTTACCGAGCGGTAACAGACAAATATATATATATATATATATATATATATATATATATATATATATATATATATATATATATATATAAAATTGTAACCTCTGTCTGTACATTGATTTTTTTCGCGAAATTTCACATACGATAACATTTCGTTTCACATGTCATAGACACCATAACTACATTTTGTTTCTTTCGTGTCTGTTTGTTTGTTTGTTTGTTACCTTTTCACGCATAAACGGCTGAACCGAATTTTATGAAACTTGGTATGTATATTACTACTAGCCCAACTTAGACTTTAGGCTATATTAATATTCTCTAAGACGAACAGGAGTGGGGGTTATAAAGGAGGCCTGAAATTAAAAATAGCGATATTTCGTTTCCTATTGATTTTTCAGCAAATATGCACATAACAAAAGTTATTTATTTTGTAATTTAGAGTAACTTTTGTTATGTGTACTTTTGTCGTACACGGAAGTATAAATGAGTTATACGCTAAAAACTATAGCGGGAGTGCACAATTTTATTTGGCACAAAAGACTCAACCGAACTAATTAAAACACTCAGTATGTGTATTAGCACTAACGCCTTCCTTATAATAAGCCATACGAACATTTCTAGGGACGGGCAGGAGTGGGGGTTACAGGGGAGGCCAGAAATTAAAAATAGCGATATTTAGTTTCCTATTGCTTTTTCAGTAAATATGCACATAACAAAAGTTGTTTATTTTGTTATTTAGAGTAACTTTTGCAAAATACACTTTTGCCGTGTACGGAAGTATAAATGAGTTATACGCTAAAAACTATAGCGGGAGTCCACAATTTTATTTGGCACAAAAGACTCAACCGAACTAAACCAAACTCGGTATGTGAATTAGTACTAACGCCTTTATTATAATAAGCTATACTAACATTTCTAGGGACGGGCAGGAGTGGGGGTTATAAGGAAGGCCTGAAATTAATAATAGTGATATTTCGTTTCCTATTGGGGTTTCGGCAAATATGTACATAACAAAAGTTGTTTATTTTGTTATTTAGAGAAACGTTTGATATTTACAATATCGCCGTATACCGAAGTATAAATGCGTTATACACTAAAAATTATAGCGGGAGTCAACAATTTTATTTGACACAAAAGACTGTGTATTAGCACTAACGCCATCCTTATAATAAGCCATAATAACTACAATAAGCTAGTATATATATATATATATATATATATATATATATATATATATATAAAACACTAGCTCAGATACCCGGCTTCGCTCGGGAATTCATTTGAGGCTGAATGGTGATGGCAAGGCTTTATTTTGCACAATATTTTGACATTTACCCGTCCCAGTGTTTAGTTTAAATACCCGTCGTTTCTGTGGATTTGTTAATAATAAAATTATTTTTTTATGTAAGACTTCACTGTTTTCCATAATGTCATATTTCCCTTTCCTGTGCTTTATGCATAGATTTGAATTATTAAGCACAAAATATTGGTGAGGTTAGTTCCAAAGAATTGTTGAAAATTTCACTAAATAATAAAATAAACAACTTTGTTATGTGCATATTTACCGAAACCCCAATATGAGACGAAATATCACTATTTTCAATTTCAGGCCTCCCTTATAACCCCCACTCCTGCCCGTCCCTAGAAATATTAGTATGGCTTATTATAAGGAAGGCGTTAGTGCTAATTCACGTACCAAGTTTGGTTTAGTTCGGTTGAGTCTTTTGTGCCAAATCAAATTGTTGACTTCTGCTATCACACGACAAAAGTGTATATGGCAAAAGTTACTCTAAATAACAAACTAAACAACTTTTGTTATGTGCATAATTGCCGAAAATGCAATAGGAAACGAAATATCACTATTTTTAATTTCAGGCCTCCCTTATAACCCCCACTCCTGTTCATCTCAGAGAATATTAACATAGCCTAAAGTCTAAGTTGGGTTAGTAGTAATATACATACCAAGTTTCATAAAACTCGGTTCAGCCGTTTATGCGTGAAAAGGTAACAAACAAACAAACAAACAGACACAAAAGAAATAAGATGCAGTTATGGTGTCTATGACATGTGAAACGAAAAGTTATCGTGAAATTTTGCGAAAAAAATCAATGTACAGACAGAGGTTACAATTTTATATATATATAGATATACAGTTTTGAACGGACCTCATTTTCGTCATCTACTAGGTAGGATCGATGGAAAAAATTGAAAATTCGGAATGACTACGTTACTATACGCCGTATCGATAGACATTTGAAGAAAAATTTCGAAAATTCCGTCATGAGTACAACCTCAATAGCTGATTTCCCTTAAGGGAAATCTGCTAAAACAGGTAGTAAATAAATAAGTGAAAAGTGAACTTGTTAACATTGATACAAAAACTATTCATAAAAAAATGGATCATTCAAATTTAAACATGTCACACACACACTCACACACACACGCTCACACACAAACACATACGCACGCACGCACACACATTAAAAAAAAAACAGCAGTCAGGGGACTGCCGGTAGAAGTGAAAACTCCTTTAGCTTTGATCGCTCAATTTTGGCATTGCTGAGAAATTTTTTTTACGAAGTCTTATTTTAAAAATATTTTTAGTTATTTATCAATAAGTAACAGTTATGTTCTATTTTACATGAAAAAATGAAATGACAAAAATAATAGTGATAAAAAAAATAATGTACCACGAATTGTTTTATTTATCAATATAAAATACTATACATAATTATTTCAGTTATTTTACATAAAAGAAAAAAATTACATTTCAGAATTATTACAAATGCTTTACAAAAATAAGTTAAGTACACTCAGAAAAATCAATTTCTATCCATAATTTCAACAACTCTTGCACCATCATCACTGCCAGCATCATCACCAATTTCTAAAACTGATACAATCGGTATATGGTAGCTAAAGTAGGTTACAAACAGTTTTGATTCGAATTTATTTAAATATCGGAATTTATTTAAATATTCGAATTTATTTAAACTTCGGATTAAAATATCTATGAAAGTAAAAATGGTAGATATATAGTATCTGTGAACGAAATGATGCTGGTTTTGTCCTCTTTAAAATGGTATGCGAACGAAAACTAATTTGGTTCAGGAGTTATGAAGAAAAGAAGCTCCTTTAGCTTTGAGTTGAGTACTAGCGGTGGCGGTGGCGGTGTCGCGATTTCATACTTTTTTCCTCTCCCGCAAATGCTTCCTTACGGGGTGCACAACGTGCCTAAAGAAGTTTTCACTTCAAAATTTAAAATATGGAATTAAATATTCTCAAACTGCCCAATTGTTTTTAAATATGTCAGAATCGTGGCAATATCGTGGGTTACTCTCAGTCAGTAGTTGGTTCAAGTCGTGTGGAATGTTTAAGTAAGTTGGTAATCTGCATTCTGTTAGTAGGTGTTTTATAGTTAGTCCAGTGTTGCAATGAGTACAGGCAGGCTTGTCTTTTCTGTTCATTATGTAATAATGTGTCAGGTATATATGTCTAATACGTAGTCTTGTGAGGACGACTTGGTCTCTTCTTGTATCTACGTACTGTCTCTTTGTCCATTGCGTTTTATTTCCAATAGTTTGTTGCCAGCACGTAACTAGTGTTCTTGCCAGTCTAGGAGATTTTCGTTTGTACTATCTTGTTGAGGTCTCTTGGTGTTAGTGTAGTTATGTCAGTAGTAATCATTTTTGTTGTTAACATTGCATTTTTAAGTTAATATATATATATATATATATATATATATATATATATATTTGTGTGTGTGTGTGTGTCTCTTAACGCTCTAGCGGTCGCAATTTTGGTCTGATCGTTACCAAAATTCTGCATTTCCGTACACTATTCTGCTTTTTCATTGGCATTTTACCTTTTCGCCAATTTAGTATTGCTAACTAAAAGTTCATTGAGTAAAGCCATAAACCAAAAATGATAATACGTAGAACAACAATTGTACAAAATGTATAGTTTAACTAAAACGTTTTATAACCCGACTCATAATAAAAAAGGTATTTTGATTTTTCCAAATCCCCTCCTCCCTAAACCACTAGTTTTCCATGTCCGATTTCAGCCAATAACAAATATGAACTTAAATGATGACTGAAACAGCAAAGTATCGAATATGGTTTAGATCAAATAAACATTTTCGATTAAAGAATAAAAAAAAATGTACAGACAGACGTTACAATTTTACTTATGTATATATATAGATATATATATATATACAAACACACACCCACACACACACACACACACACACACACACACACACACACACACACACACACACACACACACACATATAGATTTATACAATTTTGAATGGAACTCATTTTCGTCATCTCCTGGGTAGGATCGATGGACATTAGTAGACATTTTTCGATAATCTCATCCTGAGTACAACCTAAATAGCAGACTTCCACTGTGGGGAAATGCCCTGAAAGGGAAACGCAATATCAATGTTGAAGGGAGCGAAATGTTTGCCGAAGTCAACTCCATAGCAAACGGGCGACCACAGAAATGTCATCATACCAGAAATTAAAAAAGTCTGTCACGCAGGGGCTGCGTAAACTAAGCAGATTTCCCACGTGAATGTTTACAATAGAGGTAACTACTGCTTGGTACCGGTAACACTTAACACCATCGTGAGTAAATACAAACGGTAATGAGAAATCTTTCAGTTAATTTTAATAAACTCGTAACGGAAACTACTTCTGAATTGTAAACAAAAAGGTCTCCCAACCACTCAGAGCTGATAGATAGACATATTCTTCACAGGAAAACAATCACTGATATATATATATCTGAAGATAACATGTGAGCTTTATTGCATACTATTACTATGTCTAGTATGGCAATTTATAATGAATCATAATAATTTATATTTTAATAACTACAATTTTAGTAGTCCAAGAACTAAAGAAGGGGGAGGGGTATCAACAGAACGTATTTGCATATATTTCGCAAAGTAAAAGCTTAAACGAGTCTGAACAAATTTCAAGAGAGCCGAACAGTTACGGAAACAGCCGATCTAGTTTTCGGCTGTTGCGTCGAATAATACCAACTATGGCCGATCTCATCTCGTCCTTTATCCCACGCACTTAATAAAAATCCAAATATCTCGGTTAATATTCAAGATAGAGAATAAATGTATATAACAAAAATTATAGTAAATCTTATTGCAAATTAAATTTACTATAAATATCATATATATATATATATATATATATATATATATATATATATATATATAAAATTGTAACCTCTGTCTGTACATTGATTTTTTTCGCGAAATTTCACGATAACTTTTCGTTTCACATGTCATAGACACCATAACTGCATTTTTTTTCTTTGGTGTCTGTTTGTTTGTTTGTTTGTTTATTTGTTTGTTTGTTACCTTTTCACGCATAAACGGCTGAACCGAATTTTATGAAACTTGGTATGTATATTATTACTAGTTCAACTTAGACTTTAGGCTATATTAATATTCTCTAAGACAAATAGGAGTGGGGGTTATAAGGGAGGCCTGAAATTAAAAATAGCGATATTTCGTTTCCTATTGGTTTTTCGTCAAATGTAAACATAACAAAAGTTGTTTATTTTGTTATTTAGAGTAACTTTTATCATAAACACTTTCATCCGAAGTTTAAATGAGTTATACGCTAATGACTATAGCGGGAGTCAACAATATTATTTGGCACAAAAGACTCAACCGAACTAAGTAAATCTCGGTATGTGTATTAGCACTGACGCCTTAATCATCATAAGCTATACCAAGAATTCTAGGGACGGGCAGGAGTGGGGGTTGTAGGGAGGCCTTAAATTAAAAATAGCAGTATTTCGTTTTCTACTGGTTTTCCTGCATATATGCACAAGACAAAAGTTGTTTATTTTGTTATTTAATGTAAGATTTGTAATATTCACTTTTGTCGTATTACAAAGTATAAACGAGATTTACACTAAATACTAAAGCAGGAGCCAACAATTTTGTTGTGCACTAACGATTGAACCGAAATTAACAAGACTCGGTATGTGAATCAGCATTAATTCTTCCATGATTATAAGCTATAATTTTTACGTCCGGACGGGAGTGGGGGTTATGAGGGAGGCCTGAAATGAAAAATTATGATATTTCGTTTCCTATTAGATTTTCGGCAAACATGCACACAAAAGTTGTTTATTTTATTATTTAGTGTAACTTTTGTTGCATTCACTATGTTCGTAAAATGAAGTAAACACGGGATATACGCTAAAACTATAGTGGGAGTCATTAATTTTATTAGTGCTTATTTAAGTGTTTTTAATGAATGAATATTATGACAAAAGATTTTATGTTTTAGTCACATATGATAACTCTATATATGATTCGGATTAGTGAGGTTATATATCTCCGTCGTCCCCTTCTCATTTATTTATTTCTCCTTGAAAATAACATTGCTATTTATTTCCAATAGAAATGTAAAACAAGAGCATTTCCGTTATTTAATTTGTCTTATGTATTATTTAAACAAACTCATGCTGGATTGGCACAAAGAGTGATAGCGGAAGTTATGGGATCATACTCTTTGGTTCTGCTATTATATTATCTTATTTCCAATATCTTGATGTTATTGAAACAAATATGTACCATCATAACAATTAGACGTTAATGGTAATGTTATTATGAAAAAAGACAATATTCATTTAAATTTGATATGATTTAAAGTACTACTTATTTTGCAGGGAGGGCTACGTTCTCTTCCCCTCACCTATCTCTTATAAATATATAAATGAAATTATTTTTAGGGAAATACTATTATTTAATTCCATCAGGTAGATAAATTATTAAAATAATACTTCGAATCAATATTTTAAGGAAAACTATGGAGATGCTGGAGCGGAAGGAGGCCGGAGCCTTAACAGTTAATTGAGTTAACTTATTTCCTGTGGAATGATTTCCACTGCGCTCTACTATTACGAATATAATCTAATTACAAAACTATGCTTAAACTATACGAGCTCGGATTGGTTTTTGAAAGGATATAAGTTTCATTATAGAGGATATTTAATTTTAATAAATGCTATCCACGAAGTATTCAAAAAGGTGAGTTAAAAAGTGGAGAGAGATAGATAAGGAACACATTTTTATTTATTCTTCAAAATTAAAATTTCTCATCTATACGTCGCCCGCCTGACCCTCACGGGAAACAATGATTAGGGGCTTATTTTCATTTATTCTTGAATTACAATTTTATTTTTCTGTAAGCCGCCTGCCTGACCCTCACGGGAAAACAGTGCGCCCAGACGGGAAGTGTAGTAAACATTGAAGCTTTGCTAAAAAAAAAATACTATCATCATTCAGCCTCAAATGATTTCCCGAGCGAAGCCGGGTACCTTAGCTAGTATATATATAAAAACAAACAAATTAAGCTGCCCTCTTTCTGAGGGTACCTGTATGGTCAGCCTCCAAATCTGCCAGTTTTGGTAATATTATTATTATTTCTTATTTTATTTTGTTTATATTGTATATGGGAATTTGGATAATTGAATGGAGGAAATTTTGGAGGTACCTCAGGTGAGAGTGCAGCTTAATATTTCAGCTTTATTTTTTATATAAATGATGGTTCACAATTTTTAAAGATGATTTTAGGATAAGGGTGGACAAGTCCTTCAGGTCATCTTTGTTCAGCCCATATCAATTAAGGTCTTGACGGTTATTTGATGGAGGACTCCTCTTGAACCAAACAGAAGCCCCATAACTCTCCAGTCTTGGATGTGGTATTTTTCAGAGAAATACAGGCAACATGGCTCGTATATTCCTTTCTTCTCTTGATCCACCTCGTCTGCTTGATTTTGGATCATCTCAAACCGGACAGTGGGATCCAAAATTAACCCTTTCTTTTCATTTTTCATGATCGCTGCAATGTCTGCTCTTCTTGGAGTACCGTCTGCGGAATTACAAATCATCTCTTCGATCAGTTGCTTCTTTTTCAAAAGGTGAGCAATTTATATATATAATTTTGAGCGGACCTGATTTTCGTCATGGGTTGGATCAATGGACATTGGAAGAAATTTTTCGAAAATCGCGTCTTGAGTACGACCTCAATAGCTTATTTCCCTCAAGGGAAATCTGCTTATTCCACTGACCACGCGGAGACTCAATACTCCTCAAACAAATTTGGACTGATACAAAATGTCTGTTAAGTACAAAGTAAAGGCCGTTATTTAGCATCTGATTTCCCTGAGCATCTATTTAAATACCTGGAAGGAAAGTGGTTATAATGACATAAATAATTCTCTTTGCTCTAAAGCGTGCTTTGCTACAAGATAACATGCAAAGGTGCTTGGTGCTGGGGATGTGTTATTACCTTACAACTTTTTGACTCCTTTCAAGTATGACTTAAAGCCTCTTTCACAGAATTATTTCCAGGCCTGTAGGTGCGCTACACTTAAAGGAATAGTCTTCAACTTATTACATTTCAAAGGGAGCGCCGGTTAGTTCTTGGGATTCTCCTTTGATTGGTTTTATAGGAGCGTGTGTGGTTTTTTTTTTTCATATTTTATGTTATAAATGAATGAATTTTAGGTGATGTACTTTATTAACAGATTTTCCCAGAGGGAAATCAGCTTTTGAGGTTTTAGTCATGACGTAATTTGCGAAAATATTCTTCATATATCCACCGATCCACTCAAGATGACGAAAATTAAGTTCACTATGACGTCTCATTTAGTATTTTACTAAACTACGTGTTTTTTTTAATTGATCAATTCCACAGCCGACATTTATACATTTCTTGCAATACTAAAGAATATTGTTGCGAAAATTAAATACATAAAGGATTAACAGGGATAGCCACGTACTTGGGAGGTGAGAGGGAGATGAAAGGAGCCGACCGAGGGACTGCTGGCGCCAGTAGGTTCTAGACTAAAGAGTCCAGTACCTTCGAGACCGCGCCCTTTGATGTTGCCGCCCCTCTATATAACCATGTGCAAATCGGCCGACAGATTAGTTTATTCTCAGCTGTCTTGATGATCACATCAGTGCGTTCAGTGTGACTTAGTGCAGTGAGGTAAAGTGTTTTTATAAGAAGAACAGTGTTGTGCCGTTACTCTGTAAGTAACATTATAGTGCCGTGTTTAAGACAGTGCAGTGCCGTCTTTTTGTGAAGTTCAGTGATCGCGAGCGAGTTATTGGACTGTGTTATCTGAAGAACAGTGAAGCTATCAGTGCATCCTGTGAGTAGCAATTAAGAATAACTAACACAGTGTATTGTGCATTGTTAAATAAATTTTGCAGTGATAAAAACTGAGAAACTTGTGTGTTTTTAATTTTTCAATCCAAAAGAACACTTATTAACAACGTTTATTACTGGTTTTGTAATAAAACGTAACAATATATTATGTATTCGCTAGATCTGGCTTGAGAATAAGAGTGGGGGGGGGTTGAATGGATATTCGAAATATCTCCGTCGATTTGAGTCGGATGTAAACAACTGCCCAAAATATATACGATTTGTTTCATTTAAATTGAACCTGGAAATACTTGAGTTTGAATCCTAGTCTGTCGGACTTAGTGGAATCTGTATAAAAGTCCGTCACGCAGGGGCTGCGTAAACTAAAAATATTTCCCGCTTGAAGTTTTACAATAGCGGGTATACAATCAGTATAGTGCTAATACTATGGTCGAGTACAGTTGGCAAAAAGGCACCATCTTCAATCCGCCTAGAAGTATACTGGCGATACCTACCCTTTACTTGATCTTTCAGTCAATTTTAATAATCTCCCAACGGAAACGGCTTCTGAATTGAAATGATTTATAATGAAATATATCTGAATATAACATATTAATTTTATTGAAAACAATTTACAAAAGATGGTGCTGTAATTTGTAATGAATCAGAATCAGTTTTATCTCAATCGCTCAAATATTAGTAATCCAAGAGCAAAAGAACGGGGGGGGGGTTCAACAGAAAGTATTTCCATATAAGTCGCATTTATATATAAAGTAAAAGTTTTATGAAAACAATATTTGGTATTTAACCTTCTAATGAAGTGGATACGACAGTTTATTGTTAATATGACATGAGTAGAAGTGGGGGTTCGTTGAAGGCTCAAAACTGGAAATTGCAAATATCTCTGTAAATATTCAAGATAGAGAATAAACGTATATAACAATATTTATAGTAAATTTAATTTGCAATAAGATTGGTGTTTTTACGATCCGACTTATAGAACGAAATTGTTAATATGACATGAGTAGGAGGGGGGGGGTTCCTGAAGCCCGAAAACTATAAAATGCTAGTACAAAAAAATTACACTAATAAGTTTATAATAGAAAATAATTATAGAACATTACATTTTTAATAAGACTTGTTCTATTTTTTGATACAGTAACGGAGATATTTCCGACTTTTCGGAAATCCCCCCTCAACCCCCCCCCACCCTCCCACTTGATCAATTTTAGCCATTAACGAACTTCATCTTTTTTTTTACTTAAAACGAAAAGAGCGTTAACAGACATATATATATATATATATATATATATATATATATATATATATATATATATATATATATATACATATAATTTTGAATCGACCTCATTTTCGTCATCCTCTGGGCAGGATCGATGGACATTTGAAGAAATTTTTCCCAGCTAAAACAAAAGGGCTGCGTTAACTAAGCAGTTTTCCTACTTGCGTAACGTATTTGAATTTATCTCATGACCTAAAAAATCAATGAGAACAATATTTGTTATTTAGGCTTCAAATACAGTGTTTCATATTATTACAGCTTTTAGTTGATATGACATGAGTAGGAGTGGGGATTTACTGAAGGCTGAAAACTAAAAAAACGCAAAGGACTCGGTTAATATTATTTATTTATTTATTTCATGCGATTCACACATTTTCTTGTTATTATACTAAAATAGTTTAGGTAAAGCCACCTTATAAAAAGTCCGTCACGCAGGGGCTGCGTAAACTAAGCAGATTTCCCACGTGAAGTTTTACAATAGAGAAATCTGCCTAATAACAACTGTAGTAGTAAGAAACCTCTACACCTAAAACATTATATAGGGCGAAATAACAGAGTAGTTTCTAGCCCCAAAAAACAGTTAACCTAACCTCTAAACCTATTCACGAGGGACGAATAGTTATGGAAACGACCGCCAGAGCTCTCGGCGGAAAGTCCGAACATAGCCTACTGGCGACCACACGCAGAATACAAATGCAAATATCTCGGTTAATATTCAAGATACAGAAAAAATGTATAGAACAATATTTATAGTAAATTTAATTTGCAATAAGATATATAATATATATATATATATATATATATATATATATATATATATATATATATGAACGGACCGCATTTTCGTCATCTCCTGGGTAGGATCGATGGACATTTGAAGAAATTTTTCAAAACTCGCATCATGAGTACGACCTCAATAGCTGATTTCCCTCAAGGGAAATCTGCTAAAACCAATGAAAAAGGTTAAAAAATCTAAAAACTATTTATTTATTTTTTCTCCAGTGGATATTATTCTAGTCTAGTGTTTGATTATTTAATGCTAAATCTGGTTGTAAATGTGTTGGTGGGTAAGTTCTTGTCGGTTATTAGTCTGCAGTCTGTAAGTAAGTGTTTGATAGTTAGTTGTGTATTACACAGTGTGCATAATGGTGGTTCAGTCCTAGTCATGAGGTGTCCGTGTGTTGCTGTGCGAATGGCCGTTCCTCAAACGAGCAAGGACTTCTTCTCTTCTAGTGTCCCGATTACTTGACAGCAATTCACGAATAGTGTCTTTTATTTTCTGTAGTTTTGTGTCTGTCAGAAGCCATTCCGCTTCCCATTTTAGGCTGACCTCTCTTTTAATGAATTTATGGCATAATGTGATCAGTGTGTAATATCTCAAGTTGAGTTGCTAATTTTGCATGTTTGTCAGCCAAAATATTTTCCGTGATGTCTGAATGTCCTGGTATCCAGTGGATAGTTATTACTTTATCCATCTGTGTTTAAATGGTTAATATTAAAGATTATGAAAAAATGTACATAACAACTTTTATAGATAATTATATTTTTTATAAGATTGGTTTTATACAATTATTCGGTCCTACGCCTAATAACGGAGATACTACAAATTTTCGAAATTGTTCTCCTCTAAACCCCCATCTCCCAGCCCGATTTCAGCCGTTAACGAACTTGATCTTTCTTTTTACATAAATCACTAATATATCAAGTTTCGTAACGATTATACCAAAATTCGGACCGCTAGAGCGGTAACAGAGAAATATATATATATATATATATATATATATATATATATATATATATATATAATTTTGAACGGACCTCATTTTTGTCATCTAATAGGTAGGATCAATGGACATTTGAAGAATTTTTTCAAAACTCATGTACAACCTCAATAACTGATTTCTCTTAAGGGAAATCTGCTAAAATGTAATTTAGTAATTACGCTGAATTGTGTATACGACACATGTCATGTTGACCCAAATTTATAATTATTAATATTATTAGTGTTCAATCAATCAAAAAGTAATGTTTTATTTTTTTCTTAAATGTCATTTATTTAATGCTTTTCTAGACGGTTTGAACAGAGGTTTCATTAATGAATCATGATTGAAAAATACATTGTACATCAAATTTCCTTTCGTCAGAATTACTATTAGCATAAGGGAAGCTATTGAGGTCGTACTCATGATGCGAGTTTTGAAAAATTTCATCAAATTTCAATCGACCTTACCCAGCAGATGAAGAAAATAAGATACGTTCGAAACTGTGTATATTTTTGTCTATTGGTCGTATTTTTTGTTTGATCGTTACCAAACTCGATAATTAAACATTTTATGTAAAACTAAAGATCAAGTTCTTTGATGACTGAAATCCGACTAGAGGAAGGGTGGGTTTAGAGGGGGGATTTCGAGGATTCTTAATACTTCCGCTATTATTCTTCGGATCGAAAAATAGAAACATTCTTATTTCAAATGTTCTATATATATAAAAATAAAGGTTTGTCTGTATGTCCTTTATAGAATCGTAAACGGCTGAACCGAGTTTTATGAAACTTGGTATCTATATTACTACTAATCCAGCTTAGGTTTTTGGCTATATTATTATTCTCTGATACGAACAGGAGTGGTGGTTATAAGGAAGGCCTGAAATTAAAAATTGCGATATTTCGTTTCCTATTTTTTTTCGGCAAATATGCACATAACAAAAGCTCTTTATTCTGTTATTTAGAGTATTTTTTAAGCAGATTTCCCTTAAGTGAAATCAGCTATTGAGGTTGTACTCATGACGCGATTTTCGAAATTTTTCTTCAAATGTCCATCGATCCTACCCAGGAGATGACGGAAATGAGGTCCGTTCAAAACTGTATATATATATATATATATATATATATATATATATATATATATATATATATATATATATATTTGTCTGTTACCGCTCTAGCGGTCGCAATTATTGTTTAATCGTTACCAAACTCGATATTTATTCGTTTTATGTAAATAGAAAGATCAATTTCGTTAACGGCTGAAATCGGACCAGACGGTATAGAGGGGAGATTTCTTGAAAATTCGAAATATCTCCGTTACCATACGTCGGATCAAAAAATTGTATAGAACCAATCTTATTGCTTATTATAATTAAATTTACTATAAATATTTTTCTATACATTTATTCTCTATCTTGAATATTAACCGAGATATATACATTTTTATTAAGTGTGGGCCGATAACGAACGTTTCCCGCCAAAAGCTAGTTCGGCCGTAACTGTTCGGCTCTCGTATAGAGATTTCTCTATTGTATAGCTTCACGTGGGAAATCTGCTTAGTTTACGCAGCCCCTGCGTGACGGACTTTCTTATACACACTTTAGTCGTATACCGAAGTATATATGAGTTATGCGCTACGAACAATTTTATGTGGCACAAAAAACTCAACCGAACTAAACGAAACTCCGTAAATGATTTGGTATTAACACCTCCCTGATTATAAGCTAAATTAAAATTTTAAGGTACGATGAGGAGGGGGGGGGGTATAAAGGAGGTGAAATTTAAAGTCTCGATATTTCGTAACATATTCATTTTTCGGCAAACGTGCATATAACAAAGGTTGTTTGTTTTGTTATTTAAAGTAACTTTTGTTATATGCACTTCTGCTGTTAAACGAAATATAAATGAGGTATACACGAAAAACTATAGAAGGGGTCAACAATGTGTAGGTGTAAATCCTAAGCAGTGAGAAGGGAATATGTAAAAATATTGTACAAAGTAAAGCCCTAAGAAAATGCCATCATTGAGCCCCAAATGATTTCCCGGGCGAAGCCGGGTACCTTAGCTATGTTTCTATAAATGTTGTTATATACATGTATTTTCTACATTGAATACTAACCATCGGCCATTAGTAAACACCCACTCCTACTCATGTAATATTAAAAAAATAGCTGTTGTATTGTAAAGCACTTTATTTGGAGCCTAAATCCTAATTATGTTCTCATTAAATTTTTACGTTTTGTGATAAATGCATATACGTGGTGCAAGTGGTAAATCTGCTTAATTAGCGCACCCCCTGCGTGAGAGGCTTTCAATATTCCCAAATAGGTGCCGCATTAAATCCAATGGCTAATATTAAATGCAGTAATCAGAAATGTTCTTAGTTTACGTGACCTGTTAGCTTCTCATGCTGACAAGGATTTAAAAGATTGTTCGTTCTTGATAGAGGCCGATCCAAAAAAAGTCCGTCACGCAGGGGGTGCGTAAACTAAGCAGATTTCCCACGTGAAGTTTTAAAACAGAGAAATTTCACGAGAGCCGAACAGTTAAGGAAACGGCTGAACTACCTTTTGGCGGGAAACTCACTCTCATCCGTTATCCGCCCAGATTTAATAAAAATACAAATATCTCGGTTAATATTCAAGATAGAGAACAAATGTATTTAACAATATTTATAGTAAATTTAATTTTCATTAAGATTGATTCTATACAATGTTTCGATCCAACGTATAGTAACGGAAATATTTCGAATTTTCGAAAATCGTCCCCTCTAAACCCCCCTCCCACTGGTCCGATTTAAGCCGTTAACGAACTTGATCTTCCTTTTTACATAAAACGACTAAATATCGAGTTTGGTAACGATCAAAAAAAAATTGCTAGAGCGGTAACAGACAAATATATATATATGTATATTGTAACGGGCTAGCACATAGGCTTGAAAGAATAGCACGCCCGTCTCTATTTGAATGATTAGATTAGTAATAGGGCTCCTTAAGAGAGGGTAGCACCTGTCAAGGGACAGTGGAATTACCTAATGAAACCATGGACCGAGAGAGTGCAGCCCTGCGAGTCCAAAGTACAATCTGGAGGACAGGAATCAGGGAGTCGGTGCCGAGACACGGAGAAGTGAGTGCCCTTTTAAGTATTATTTGCTATATGTGCCAAGTGACTAAGATATAACAATATATTTGCGGATCTGTGAATAAACTGAACAATTTAAGTTATAATATAGAGACGGTCGGACACTATGAGTGCTCTCCGTGCATGATGGCCCTAAGAAGTCCATATGACCCGCCGGGTAAATTAATTAAAATATAATAATAATAATAATTCAATGAAAACGTTACATAAAAGTGGCGCCCAACGTGGGGCACGGCTTAAATATTTTTTAAAACTTTTTAAATATTTATTTTTGGTTATTTAAAAAAAAAAACATAGATTGTAAAAATGGATATTAATACTAATAACAAAAGTTTTGAGGATAGGATTAGAGATGTAGAACAGGAAAATAATAATAATTTAGATCTTGAAAATATTTCTATAGAAAGTGAACCGTTAGAGGGAACACAGACTAATAATGTTATATACAATGATCAAGCAAGACATATCATTGCGTTAAAGAATTCGGGAGTACCTTAGTCAAGTGAGTTAGAAAATTTGAGTACTTTTGGTATTGGACAGCTGCGAGGTACTTCCACCATGATATCAGATACTTTAAAAGATTTAAAAGGACAAAAAGAAGTAAGTAAGCCTATCGGAGAAGATAAAAAGTCCGTCACGCAGGGGCTGCGTAAACTAAGCAGATTTCCCTCGAGAAGTTTAGTAATAGATAAATATACATACTGCTAACACAACGACACCGTGAATAAATACAAACGGAAATAAGAAATGTTTCATCCAATTTCAATAACCTGCCGACAGGAAGTGTTAGGTTAGAAATGTAAACAAACGGGCCGGGCCGGCTCACACCGGAAAGAAAAACAATTACTGAAATATATCAGAATATAACACATTATTTTATTGAGAACTATTTACTATATCTAGTACTGTAATTAATAATGAGTCAGAATAATTGTTATCTCAATCAATAAAATTTTAGTAGTTCAAAACTTTAAGATGGTGGGGTCACCAGGGCATATTTGCATGTATCTCGTATAATAAAGGTCTCTTGAATACAATTTTTGGTATTTAAACTTCCAATAATGTGATTTATTATGTAGCAGAGTATTGTTTACGTAACATGAGTAGAAGTGGCGGTTTGCTAAAAACTGAAAAATGCAAATATCTCGGTTAATATTAAAGATAGAGAATAAACGTATATAACAGTATTTATAGTAAATTTAATTTCCAATAAGATTGGTTCTATACAATTTTTCGATTTGATGCATAATAACAGAGATATTTGGAATTTTCGAAAATCCCCCCCTTTAAACCCCCCCCTCTGGTCCGATTTCAGCCATTAACGAACTTGATCTGTCTTTTTACATAAAACGGTTAAATATCGAGTTTCGTAACGATTAAACAAAAATTGCGACCGCTAGAGTGGTAACAGACAAATATATATATATGGGGATATATATATATATATATATATATATATATATATATATATATATATATATAGATATATATATATACAGTTTTGAACGGACCTCATTTTCGTCATCTACTAGGTAGGATCGATGGACATTTGAAGAAAAATTTCGAAAATTCCGTCATGAGTACAACCTCAATAGCTGATTTCCCTCAAGGGAAATCTGCTAAAACATGTTAGAAGTAATAATGAACTTAATGATTCATAAATTTAATGATTTAAATGCGGATAATAGTAAATTGGAAGCTAAACTTGAAGAAAATAATAATAAATTAGAAGAAAATAATAGTAAATTGGAAGAAAATAATAATAAATTAGATGAACTTAAAGAAGAAGTTAAAAATAGTATTGAGTCATTGAAATTGGATATCGAACAAACTCGGGGAGATGTTTGAAACGTGAGAAAAGAATTTCTGAATGAGATTAATAATTTTAGAAACGAGAATGAAATAAATTTAAAAGCTTTAGAGAATAGGTTAGCTGGTGAAACTTAAAACTGAAACAAGAAACCTCTCAGAATATAGGATTACTAATAACGGAGTTAATGGATGAAATGGATGCCAAAATAATAGAAACCCGACAAGAATGCCATAAACAGAAAAACTTAATTCGGAATGAATTAAAAGGGGAAATTGAGCAGGAAAGGATTATTCAAGGGAAGATAAATAAACAAATAAATCTAAACATTCAGAAATTTACCCATGAAAATAAACAAGTTATTGAAGATAGGTCTTCGATACAAATAGAGAATCCATTAGAGACAGATTTCAAAATTGGAGGCATAGCTGATGAAATGGAAAATATCCGACAAGAATTAAAAAAAGTTCAGATAGGTCATTTGCCCAACTATAAAGAAATATGAATCAATACTGAAGGGAGATGTCCTAAGTTTAGTGATAGTCGACAGGAGAGCCCTACTGACTTTCTATCAGAATTAGAAAATTATTTTAACATTTATGGAGTAGATACCTGGGGAAAACAAGAGTTAATTATTTCGGAGTGCATGAAGGGAGCTCCTAGAACTTGGTGGCTTATTGAAAAGGAATTTATTAGAAATTTCCTTCATTTTAAAGAAAGATTTTTAAATAAATATTGGGGAGAAGATAGGCAGGATGAATGTAGAAATGAAATTATCAATGGGCAATATCGCCCAGGAGAAAATTTAACTATGGATGATCATGCCAGGAAATTATTTAAAGACTGCAAATATCTTAATCCACCTTTTCCGGAGTCTTATCAAATAAAATGTATAATAAAACACTTCCCATGGCAGATACAATGTATCTTAGGGGCCGGACAAATAAGCAATAAAGAGAAATTTCTTGATCTTTTACAAAAATTGCCATCTCAGGATATCAGGAGGGGAACGGAGAGAGAAGAAAATCGAGAGGAGGATGGAAACAACCTAAATATAGCAAGAAATAGACAAAGAGAATTTCCGATAGCGAAAAGGGATCGAAATTCCTGGAGTAGTTCACCGCGTTATAACAGTAGACATAGTAATTTCCCCCCTCGTAATAGCCTACATCCAAGAAACCCGGATAATGTCCCCAGACATTTTTATAATAGTAGTGGGAATACAAAATATAAACCAAACAACAAAAATTTCGGAAGAGGTAATGGGAGATTCGAAAATAGAAATAATAATGGTCAAGACTTCCGAAATAGTCAAAATAGCCCAGGTACAAGTGAGAAGAAGCAAGCAGGAATAAACGCAGTAATAAGAGACCATAATTTAGAACCATTAAACAATCCTTTAAATAGACCTAACTCAAAACCTACTGAAAAAGAATCTCCGGTAAACCCATAAGTCCCCATTTGAATTCTTTTGAACCTGAGGACAAATGTGGGAGAAAGAAAATATTAAATTCAGGTTTTGTAAAATTTATTTCGACCATAAGTAGTATTATAAAAAATGAATCTTCATTTTATTATCGGGGAGGAACTTTTACCCGAAAATATGGAAATTTCAACAGTCGTAAGTCCGATTACACGTCTAACATATGGAAATAAGGTGATTGAAGTTTTATGGGACTCTGGATCACAACAAACAGCTATAAATGAAAATTTTTATCAGCAATATAAAAATGATCTCCCGATTTTAAGCGAATTTGGTTTATCGGCAAAAGTAAATGGGGCTTTTGGAAAGAGTTCGAAACCAATAAAAAAAACAGATATTAATGAACACTACCTTTTGTAATGAAACAATAAATTTAAATTATTGGGTAATACCTGATCTGGTGTACACTATTATTTTTGGTATTGATACTATGGAAAAAGTTAAAACTCTAATAAACTTATAAACCCACCAAATTAGAATACATTTGAATAATAAAATATTGGAATTTAATTACAACGAAGTTTTAAGAGAAAAAATAAAGAAAATCGGAACAATGGAGATTGGAGAGGATAAACTTAATATAAAATTTTTTGATATGGGTAGAATCGTAGAATATTATCCGCAATGTGATGTTGAAAATAAACATATTCGGAATCAAATAGAAAATATAATAAATAAAAACAAAGAGATATTTCGAGAAAAACCAGGCTTAATTAGACATTATACTCACAAGTTAGAATTGATTCCCGGTGTGAATTTTATAAAAGGTAGAATATACCCAATACCACATAGTCTAGAGGAACAGGTGGCTAAGGAATTGATTAAAATGGAAAAAAATGGGATTATTGAGAAATCCTACACTAGTTTTATTAATCCTCTGGTAGTAATAAAGAAAAGAAATGGACAAATAAGGCTATGCTTGGATGCCCGACAATTAAATAAATGTTTAATCCCACAATATGAAAATCCCCCAAGTATTGATTATGTCTTGTCGAAATGTAGAAACACCCAATACATGTAGTGACATGTATTTTGGCTAATTCCTTTGAGTGAAGAATCAAAACAATATACTGGCTTTGTATTTAAGCAGCAGGGATATGTTTTCAAGGTCACGCCGTTTGGATTAAAGACCTCATGTTCTGCTCTGATAAGGGGACTCAATCCGATTGTTCAACAGGTTTCAGAATTTGCTATGGTTTTCATTGATGATATTTTTGTTTTTTCTGATAGTCCCGAAGAACATTTAATTCACCTGGAAATAATAATGAATCTTTTGGCAAAATATAATCTAACCACGAATCTCGAGAAAGCCAAATTTTTTTGTAAAAAAGTAACATATCTGGGTCATGCTTTATCATCTGAGGGAATTGAAATGTGTCAAGAAAAAATTGAAGCGATCCAAGAATTTAGGAGACCCCGTAGTGTAAAGGAACTGAAAGGATTTGTAGGTTTGACTAGATTCTACAGGAGATTTATTAAAAATAGGGCACAATTAAATCTTCCATTAAATAAATTACTAAAAAAGGGGCAGAAATGGAAATGGGACGAAGAAGCGGAGAAAGCATTTCTATCTATAAAGGAAGCATTTTGTAAACAAATATTACTCCATGTGCCTAATCCCCATTTAAGATATATAGTTCAAACGGATGCTAGCAATGCAGCTATTGGTGCACAATTGCATCAGAGACATCTGGACAGTGAAGCAATTCCAATTTATTTTGCTACTCGTGCTTTAAATAAGAATCAACAGAAATATAATTCATCAGAACTAGAAATGTTAGCCATAGTGTTTGCATTACAGAAATTCAGACAGTATCTGTTGGGAAGGCAATTTACTATTATCACTGATAACCATAGTTTAACCCATATTAAGGATTGTAAACTAACATCGGCTAGATTATCCCGATGGATTATGTTAATTCATGAACTTGATTTCACAATTAAGCACTGCAAAGGAAGGGAAAATATAGTTGCTGATTCATTAAGCCGATTTGTCGGTGAGCGCTCTTACGAAGAATATAAGATAATGGCAACTGGGAAAATCAATTTATCTAGGAAAAATATTCGACAACGGGTAGAGAACTTACCATATTTTCAGAAACATGATGACTGTCTAGGAAAAATATATAAGGAAACAGAAGAAAAGGAAACAGACCGGTATTATGTCGAGAAGGAAATTTTATTAAAGAAAACTGGAAATTTTTGGAAAGTCTGTTTAGATACAGAAACATTAAAATTATTTATTCTTTATGTACATCAATTGTATGCTGTTGGAATCCGTAAAACATATGAACTTATCCAGCATGATTTTTATCACCCAAAATTACTATCTATGACTAAGAAAATTGTTAGTTGCTGTGACACTTGTCAAAAAACTAAATTTGCTAATAGAAGATTATGGGCATCAATGTCAAATATAATCACTTCTAAGCCGCTTGAAATGATAGCGATAGATTTTGTAGGACCTTTCCCGTTATCTGAAAATCAAAATAAATATTTATTAACTTGCCTAGATATATTTAGTAAATTTATCCGAATATACCCAATTCAAAAATGTAATAGTGCAACCGTTATAAATTGTCTATTCAACGATTACATCTCAAAGTATGGTAGACCATCTAAAATATTAACGGATAATGGTTCTCAATTTATTGCGGATAAATAGCACAAAACACTGGCCAAGTACAAGATTACATGGATTCGAACATCAATCCGACACCCACAGGGTCATCCAGTAGAAAGAGCACATCGAACCATTTCAAAATGTCTCCGAGTTCTACTAAAAAACTGTCACGACATGTGGGAAAATTACATCAAAAAAGTGGAATCATGCATGAATGAGGTAATACATGAAACAACATATTTAACCCCATGCCAAATTATGTTAGGTAAACCACCTCAACGTGAATGGATCAAATGGTTAGATTTGGAGCATTTGGTTAGACCTGATGAAGGAAAAAAAATTGTACTTAACAGTTGCGGCTGAACGGACACGCCGACAGTGTCAAAAGAACAAAGAAAGGTGGGACCGGAGTAGAAAAATAACGGAATTACAACCTGGTACTAAGGTGTTAGTTAAATCACTGAGGGTATCTAAATCTCAAGAAAAAGTATATGCCAAGTTTCTAGAAGTATTCGAAGGTCCATATGAGATTAAGAAAAGTTATGGTAACGGAGCATATTTATTGACTTATATTAATTCTGGAAATATTAAGGGAAAATTTAATATCCAAGAACTAAAAATTTATAAAACAATTATAGACACCAAAATAAAGCAATAATAATAAAAATATATATATATATATATATATATATATATATATTTATTATATATATTTTTATTAAATTTATTTAATAATAAAAATATATAATATATTGTATTGTTATAAATAAAAAAATAGGTATTATTAAAAAAATAAAAATATTTGTTATATTGTATTGTTATAAATTTAAATTTAAATTATTAAAAAAAAATATTAGTAATTAAAAAAAAAAAAAAAAAAAAAAAAAAAATCAAATAATATATAATATATGGTATTGTTATAAATTTAAATAAAAAATATTTACTAATATAAGAAGAATAAAAAAAATATAAAAAAATATATAAAATAAAAATAATATATATATTATAAAAATAATATAAAAAAATATTTAGTAATATAAGAAAAATAAAAAATTAAAATATTAAAAAAAATATATATAAAATATAATTTTTTTTTCTCTGTTGGGGGCATATGTAACGGGCTAGCACATAGGCCTGCATTAATAGTACGCCCGTCTCTATGTGAATGATTAGATTAGTAATAGGGCTCCTTAAGAGAGGGTAGCACCTGTCAAGGGACAGTGGAATTATTTAATGAAACCATGGACCGAGAAAGTGCAGCCCTGCGAGTCCAAAGTGCAATCTGGAGGACAGGAATCAGGGAGTCGGTCCCGAGACACGGAGAAGTGAGTGCCCTTTTAAGTATTATTTTCTATATGTGCCAAGTGACTAAAATATAACAATTTATTAGCAGATCTGTGAATAAACTGAACAATTTAAGTTATAATATAGAGACGGTCGGACACTATGAGTGCTGTCCGTGCATGATGGCCATGAGAAGTCCATGTGAGCCGCCGGGTAAATTAATTAAAATTTAATAATAATAATAATTAACTGTAAACGTTACAATATAAATATATCTCTAACTGACACAGAAATCACTGACATTATAAATAACCTAAAAAGAAATAAGTTACCTAGAATTGATGTGATTACGGAAGATATTTATAAGCAAGTATTTAATTTATTTCCAGAATTTATTAAATATATGTGCAAAAGCTGTTTTAAAAAATGTCCTTTTCCTGATAGATGGAAATGGTCCCATTTAATATTTATTAATAAACCAGGAAATCGTGATTGTACTGCCTCCTCTGTACGTCCCATATCACTAATCCCTACAGCTGGAAAGGTACTGGAAAAGATACTTTATAGAAGATTATCACACTCTTTGTACTCTCATTCGTTAATGCAACCAAATCAATTTGGATTTACGCCCCAAACATCTACCACAGATGCCCTTCAGAAAACGTATACATTTATTGAAGAAGCATTGAACGTCAGTAATCATACAGTTCTAATATCAATAGAAATAAAAGGAGCATTTGATAACGCTTGGTGGCCCTCAAAATTACTGACCTTACGTAGACTAAATTGCCCTCTTAATTTATATAAACTAGTTCGAGACTCTTTCAGAACAGGAAGACTTACATTACAACACCAACAATTACTACTCATAAAATACAAACATTTGGTACTCCGCAATGCTCATGTCTTTCCCCATTATTGTGGAATTTAATTATGAATAACCTACTACGAAACGAATTACCTCGTAACACAGAAATCATAGCTTTTGCAGATATTATTTTTCTGATACAATTCAACAGAAATTCAAGTATTAATTAATATAATTACCCGCATAATTGACTTATGGGCAAAAGAGCACAAACTCCAATTGAATACTAACAAATGTAATTACATTATTTTTTCTAAAAAATGATCAATTCCTCTTCTTACCACACGCATTCAAGGCCAACAAATAAATAAGGTAACTACATTAAAATATCTGGGAGTAATTTTTGATGAAAAATTAAAATGGAACACACATATTGACCAATACAAAACAAACTGCTTATACTTATACATAACCTCTCGTTAGTTTCAAAATTGAAATGGGGACTTCCATCTCAAGCATTGCATATAATGTATAAAGGAGCTATTTTACCCGCTTTGACATACGGACTAAACATCTGGCATCGTGGACTAAACAGACAATACAATTTGAAAAAAACTACAGAGAGTACATAGATTGATGACCCTAAAAATAATAATAGGTTTTAAAACAGTATCTTATGACGCAGCATGTGTATTAGGTAAATTAATGCCAATAGATCTCATTGCAAAGCAGTACGTAACTCAATTCTCTCTTTTGAAAACCTCAACAGCCAACGCGTACTATCTGCCTGAAGAAATAGAAAGAGATTTCCATTCCAAGGCTCCATCCGTCGTTATATCCAAGTATTTGTTTAAATCCATACAATAATGTCGAAATAAGCATTTATACTGATGGCAGTAAGGATGATATCCGAGTTGGTTGTACTTTTGTAGTTTTTAAAAGAGATGAACTAATAGAAATACAAAAATTCAGATTTGGAAAACTGTGTACCAATAATAAGGCAGAAAAAATTGCAATCTTAAATAGTTTACTGTACATAGACGACAAACAACCTTCAACACACATCAACATTTACACTGATAGCCACAATTCTTTACAATCACTTCAAAATTATACAATTCATGACCCTTTGACAGAAAAAATCAGACAGTTACTTACAAGACTTAAAAAAAATAATATACACATACACTTTTGCTGGATCAAAGGGCATTCGGGAATTTTGGGAAACGATTTCGCTGATTTATCTGCAAAATCAGCGTCAAAAGATACCAAAATTCCCGAATGCTACGACAAAATCACACTTAAAAACACAATTACTTACTGACACAATTAACACATGGCAACAGAAATACTATACGACTATGAAAGGACAGCATTTAAAGATATTTATTCCAGACATTAAAGAGTACTTAGAACAAAAATTAATATCAACAGACTTTTACTTGACACAATTATTAACTGGACACGGAACAACAAATTCTTATTTTAATCGTTTTGGCCTAACAGATCAACCAAACTGTTACTGCGACTTTACTACTGAACAGACATACAGACACTTGCTCTATGACTGCAGACTACTAACAGACCAAAGAGAAGACTTTAAATCCCAATTAAAATGCCGACAAGAAAATTGGCCTGTTGAGGAAAAACTATTATTTTATAAACATAATAAACCACTAAAACAGTTTGCTGAAGAAATGTATGACTTCCTGAATTATTTAAAACTGAAATACAGTTAAATTAATTAATTATTCAGCATTGAATCCAAAATTTGTTTTTGGTTTTTCTATTCTTTTTTTTTTCCTTTTCTTTGTTGTAAATAATTTTTATTTTACAAATATTTTATGTTATTATAAGTAGTTAAAAAAAAAAATGTTATGTATCAAGCACACGTTATGTACTAATTATTGTACGGGACGTGTGGCTAATAAACTCCCTTCCTGTAGGGTTACTTCAGGAAGGAAATAAATAATATATATATATATATATATATATATATATATATATATATATATATGTATATACACAGTTTTGAACGGACTCATTTTCGTCATCTATAGGTAGGATCGATGGACATTTGAAGAAAAATTCATGCTAAAAGTCGGTCACGCAGGGGCTGCTTAAACTAAGCAGATTTCTCAGGCGAAGGTTTTTCTAATAGATAAATATACATACTGGTAAAACTACCTGGAATGTTAAGTGAATAAATACAAACGGTAATAAGAAATCTTTCCCCTCCAGGCGGGAAGCATCTGAAATGTAAACAAACAGTTCTACCAACCCGACTCTCACCGGAAAGAAAAGCAATTACTGAAATATATCAAAATGTAACATATTAATTTGATTGAGAACTATTAACTATATCTAGTATTGTAATTTATAATGGATCAGAATAATTTTTATCTCAATAGTCCAAAACTTAAGACGGGAGGGGGGTCCAGAACATATTTGCGTATATGTCGAATTATAAAGGTCTCATGAAAACAATATTTGGTATTTAAGGTTGTAATAATGTGGTTTATTACATAACTGAGTATTGTTAGTTTAACATGAGTAGATTTGGGGGTTTCCTTAAGGCTGAAATCTATAAAATCCAAATATCTCGGTTAATATTCAATATTCAGAAAATATGTGTAGAACAATATTTATAGATCATTTAATGTGCAATATGATTGGTTCTGTATAATTTTTCGATCCGACTTATAGTAACGGAAATATTTCGAATTTTGAAAATTCCCCCTCAACCCCCCCATTCCACTGGTTCGATTTCAGCCATTAACGAACATGATCTTTCATTTGAAATGAAACGATTAAATATGGAGTTTGGTAACGATCAAACAAAAATTGCGACCGCTAGAGCGTTAACAGAGAAATATATATATATATATATATATATATATATATATATATATATATAATATATATAATTTTGAACGAACCTCATTTTCATCATCTCCTGGGTAGGATCGAGGGATATTTGAGGAAATTTTTCAAAATTCGCGTCATGAGTACAAACTCAAGAGCTGATTTCCCTTATAGGAAATCTGTTAATTCGTGAATTTAATGGTATAGTATACGTGCGTTATTCTTTTCAGATATCCGTTTGTGCAGCCCAGTATGTGTTGATTTGTATAAGATTGCGAAGGAGAACTAGGAGTTAATAAAGGTTGATAAAAGGGAAGAGAAAGGGATAGAGAGTGGGGTAAGTTATTCCAAGAGGATAAGGTTGTCGGGAAGTAACAGACTTGGATGTTAAGGGTTGCTCCGGGATAACCTTCCGCTAGGTTTATCTTCCTTTTTATTTCCCACCGCCTTAAACCTTTTCCACATAAATCCCATTGAGAAGTAAATGGTCCCAGAGATGTACACAGCTGGAGGCTCACTATTCCCAATGGAGGGTTCGCTTTATACGGGTACATTTCAATATAATTGGAGGATTTCATATATCGGGATCACTCAACACGTTGACTATATATATATATATATATATACACTAGCGGACCCGACAGACGTTGTCCTGCATGATATTTCAAGTGATTAGAATATTAAATTTAATAATATTATGTTTAAAACAAAAGCTACTTTCAATAACTCAAAAAACAACTTTTGTTACGTGCACGTTTGCCTAAAAACAAATAGAAAATGAAATATCGTGAATTTTTTATTCAGGCCTCCCTTACAACCCCCACTCCAGTTCAAACCTAAAAAATTTAATATAGCTTATAATCATGGAAGAATTAATGCTAATTTACATATAGAGTTTTGTTAAGTTCGGTTCAATCGTTAGTGCCCAATAAAATTGTTGGCTCCCACTTTAATTTTTTAGTGTATATCTCGTTTATACTTTGTTATACGACAATAGTGAATATAACAAAATAAACAACTGTTATCCTGTTGATATTTGCCGAAAAACCGATAGTAAACGAAATATCCCTATTTTTAATATTAGGGCTCCCTTACGACCCTGCTCCTTTGTAAATCTAAACCATCCTGGGTGTCACCCAAACGCATACAAAATAATTCATTCAAATCGGTCCAGCCGTTTAGGAGGAGTTCAGTGACATACAACGTCCAGTAGAATTATATATATAAAGATTTATTAACACCTATTCTATGCTACTGCGGCTAATTGGGACGAATTATTTACAGGCTATCACCCAGATCTTACTCATGACGCGACATTCGAAAATTTTCTTCATGTGTTCATTAATCCCACTCAGGAGATAACGAAAGTGAGGTCCGTTCAAAATTTGTTCGCGGAAGATTGAACTCCGCGAAAAGTGAAGCCAGCGCGCGCCAGTCGATGACGTCATCCACCGTCCACTCATCCTTGCCCAGGACTGGGGACCTCGCTGGCAGCGTATCCAGCCACGAGGGGGACCGGCAGGAAAGGACAAGAAGACGGAACAAGACGGAGGCCTAGTGCGGCAAGTAAAGGAGAGCTCTCATCATCGAGGTGAAAAACCGCCTCAAAATGTACGAGTAGGCGTAAAAGGGCCCGTCGGGCGATGAAGCGAGGAAGAACCAAGAAGGAGAAGAAACAAGAACAATCAATAAAGTGAGTACTCACAGTTCTACAACAACTTCGTCACACATCGAAGCCAACTGGCACAAACCCAATAATGGGCATTATTCAGCAACCAGTTCAAACCAACCTACAGCAGCTCACCACTTGTAATTATTATTAGATTTTAAAAGGTCAATAATTTCATTTCACTATATGTTATTATGATTACTATTACTTCATTAAATGTTATTTATGTCCATTCATTCGTTTATAATTTGCACTACCCTCTTTTCATTATACACTCCACTCTCTCAAACACACAAATGGGGCGAAGAGGCATCTCCCTAAACTTCTTTTTATGGGAAGCCTCATCGACCCTGAAACAAAATTATATGTTCGTCTGTTAAATATACATTAAATACATTTACTGTTAAAAATACATACCAAGTTTCATTAAATTCGGTTCAGTCGTTTATGCGTGAAAAGGTAACAAAGAAACAAACAAACAAACAGACACAAAAGAAACAAGATGCAGTTATGGTGTCTATGACATGTGAAACGAAAAGTTATCGTGAAATTTCGTGAAAAAAATCAATGCACAGACAGAGGTTACAATTTATATATATATATATATATATATATATATATATATATATATATATATATATATATATAGTTTTGAACGGACCTCATTTTCGTCATCTCCTAGGTAGGATCGATGGACATTTGAAGAAAAAATTCGAAAATCGCGTCATGAGTACGACCTCAATAGCTGATTTACCTTAAGGGAAATCTGCTAAAAGCTAAACTGTCTTGTTCTAAGGGCCACCAAGTCAACATCCAAGACGTTCGGGCACTGATGATGATGCACTGCATCGAAAGCGCTCTGCCGTTTTAAAAAATTGTTACAGTGGAAGCGTAGCCATTTCCTTAATCTACCTATACTAAAAATTATATTTACAAGATTGGTTACATTATTTATTTGCTTATCAGACTAATGATACCGGAGGACTTTGGAATTTTCGCGTCAACACTCTAAACCTCCAGCCCTTAGTGTGCTAATCTGCTTAGTTTATGCGGCGAGTGCGTCAGGGACGATTTGCAGATTTACTTTCCCCCCCGGACGATCACTTTGGGAATTCATTGGGAAAGCGGGGAAAGTGATTTGTGCCTACAGGAGCTGCTGGAAAATTGCCAAAATGGCTAAAAATGCGGAAGGGTTGATGCGGAGAAGCCGGTATTGGCTAAAGTGATAAAGTGACCACTTAGAGGAGCCGCCTGCCAACACATTAGCTGCTCAACTACTACCCATTCGCCAAATATACCACTCACCCCTTCAATCAACAAACTCCCTTAACTACACTTTCATCCCTTCCTACAGGCAAGTGGCCTCTAAGGGCTTTTTCTTAAGCCCTGTACATCCGCTTCTCTGCCAGTAAATAGAAAACTCTCTCATGAAGAAAGCAGGGGCTGTGTAAACTAAGCAGATTTCCCTCGTGAAGTTTTACAATAGAGAAATTTCACGAGAGCCAAGCCAGGCAAGGAAACGGCCGAACTTGCTTTTGGCGGGAAAGAAACTCTCGTCCGTTAGGCTCCGAGATTAAATTAAAAACAATTCAATCTCAAAAAAACAACAAGAACACAAAAGATGGACTTACCTTTAATGATAGCAGCCCTCTGAACACTTATTACACCAACACTAAATATTACCAAAGAATATCTATTATTTGTAAGACTTAATACTGCTGTGAATATTAAGTAAACAAATAAAGGGCAAGTCAAATGGTAAGAACCTTCCTGATAGCAAACAGTCTGAGTTGTAAACAATCAGGTTAGCTAGCTTTTACCGGAAATAAAAGCAATTACGGATATATATTTGAATATAAGTTATAAATTTTATTCATAACTATTTATTATATCTAGTACTGTAATTAATAATAGACCAGAATAATATTAATTCCAAATTTAGGACTCCGGAAAGAAAATAGAAAGGAAGGGGGGGAGGCAAAATACGATTCAGACGGTTATGAGATTTTCACACGATTAAGGAACAAGCAGGTTAGCCAGCGAAGTTTTACAATAGATAAATATACATACAGGTAACACTTCCGTGAATATTAGTGAATAATTACAAACGGCAATGAGAAATCTTTCAGTGAATTTACAATATAAGTTAATAGTCCCTAGAACGTAATACGGCTGGATTGTAAACAAACAGGTTAGCCAACCTTGTAGCGCAGTATCGATAGATAGACCGGAAAAACAAACAATTGAAGAAATATATCTGAATATAAAATATTAATTTTATTGGAAACTATTTACTATAGTTAGTGGAGTAATTTGAAATGAATCAAAATAATTTCTATCTCAAACACTTAGATTTTTGTAGTCCAAGAAAAAAAAGAGGGGGGTCAACAGAACGTATTTGTTTGTACCTCGTAAAATAAAGCTTTGTTGAAAACAATATTTTGTATTTAACCTAATAATGAGGTGGTTCATGAGATATCAGCTTCTTATTAATATGTCCCTAGTAGGAGTGGGGGTTTACTGAAAGCGGAAATCATTACAAAAAATACAAATATCTCGGTTAATACTCATTATACGGAAAATATGTATAGAGCAGTATTTAAAGTAAATGTAATTTGCAATAAGATTGATTCTATACAAATTTTAGATCCGACGTATAGTAACGGAGATATTTCGAATTTTTGAAAATCCTCCCCTCTAAACCCCCCCCCCCTCCCACTGGTCCGATTTCAGCCGTTAACGAACGTGATCTTTCTTTTTACATAAAACGACTAAATTTCGAGTTTCGTAACGATCAAACAAAAATTGCGACCGCTAGAGCGGTAACAGACAAATATATATATATATATATATATATATATATATATATATATATATATATTTTCGTCATCTACTCCGTCGGATCGATGGACATTTGAAGAAAAATGTCGAAAATTCCGTCATGAGTACAACCACAATAGCTGATTTCCGTTAAGGGAAATCTGCTAAAAAATTACTGAAATATATCAGAATATAACATATTAATTTTATTGAAAACTATTTACTATAGTTTATAATGAATCAGGATAATTTTTATCTCAATAAATCAAATTTAAGTAGTCCAAGAACTTTAGAGGTGAGGGGGGGTGGTGTTAAACAGAACTTATTTGCGTGTATCTCGTATAATAAAGGTCTCTTGAAAACAATATCTGTTATTTAAGCTTCGAATAATGTGGTTTATTACAAAACAGTATTGTTTATGTAACATTGGAAATCTGTTAAAATTGTAGATCATCAATAGTTTAAAACATAGGCTCTATAACATTTTATAATCTGACTCTTAATAACGGAAACATTTTGGATTTTCTAATCGCGTGACAAGTACGACCTCAATAGTTGTTTTCTCTTAAGGGAAATCTGCTGAATGAACCCAGCTTAACTATCCAGGTGTCGAGGTGCAAAATATTGTCTAGAGCCGAAGCCAGGCGAAGATTACCGATCACTTCCGACTGGCGTCGCTTGCATTGTTAACTAAACTTAATATTCTTACTATTCACAATTACATAATACATACATAATTTATGTTGGCGCCAATAACCAACTTAGGATTTTAGCAGATTTCCCTTAAGGAATTATCGAAATTTTTCTTCAAATGTCCATCGATCCTACCTAGTAGATGACGAAAATGAGGTCCGTTCAAAACTGTATATATATATATATATATATCAATATATATATTTGTCTGTTACCGCTCTAGCGGTCGCAATTTTTTAATCGTTACCAAACTCGATATTTAGTCGTTTTATGTAATAAGAAAGATCAAGTTTGTTAATGGCTGAAATCGGACCAGTGGGGGGGGGTTTAGAGGGGAGGATTTTCGAACATTCAAAATATCTCCGTTACTATACGTCGGATTGAAAAATTGTACAGGATCAATCTTATTGCAAATTAAATTTTCTATAAATATTCCTATATACATTTATTCTCTATCTTGAATATTAACCGAGATATTTGCATTTGTATTCTGCGTGTGGTCGGCAGGAGCTATGTTCGGACTTTCCTCCGAGAGCTCTGGCGGCTGTTTCTGTAACTATTCGCCCCTCGTGAATAGGTATAGAGGTTTCTTAGTATTACAGTTGTTATTAGGCAGATTTCTCTATTGTAAAACTTCACGTGGGAAATCTGCTTAGTTTATGCAGCCCCTGCGTGAGGGACTTTTTATTTCATTTGTATTTATTTCCTTCCTGAATTTAGCCCACAGGAAGGGAGTTTATATATTGATATATGTGTGTGTATGTATGAAAATCACACATCAAATTTCGAGAAAGGTACAACATTAACACTCCAGTAGTCAAACGTCATCTGAGACATGTCTTGGAGAGACTTTTTGAACTGCTGTGTAGAGGATAGGCTATATCAAGTAAGAATTTTGATGAAGAAATTAATGAGAGAACAAGGGGAAAAAAACCTTCCATTGTAACACATTATAATCCAACCAAAATAGGTGTGGATTGTATTGATATTGGATAAAATGTGTTCACTTTATAATGTATCGAGAAATACCAGAAGGTGGCCTGTGGTAGTATTTTTTTCTCTTCTGAACATTTCGGAGATCAATTCTCAGGCAATTTATTTAGGAAATGGCCATATTTCATTTTATAAACCTACCTAACTATTTTATTTTATAAACCTGACTATATAATGAGTATGTATTACATATGTACGGGTATGTATCAATTTTATATTGCGTAAGGCAAGATAATGTGTGAAATATTTTGTTTTCATATTAAATAATCATAAATCATGTATATTCTTCATATAATGTATCAATTATAACTTTTATACAAATATTATTAAAGGCTTAATTAAAACTAACCTTTTTACTTTAATACTTAAGGAAAGTTGGTAAGTCATCTGAGAGATGAAATGCGCCCACCCTTGTACTCACGAGGGGCATACCTATTCCAGTTTTAATAACTTATTTTCTACATGGGAAACACGCTTGAACACTAACTTTATTTGTACAATTAACAACCTGGCAATATGTGTCTCCCCACATGATTACTTTATATGTGAGGGGTGAAGTTGTTATGAGAAGTACCTGTTAAATACTTGGGAACTGGAAACTCCATCTTACAGCCTTCAATATTCATTACTGTTAAGAAGTTGGAATGTTTCGGAACAGATTTATCCCCAAAGGTCTTGCCCAACTTTGGCTGTGAGGGTATCGAACCGAATGTGTGTGGTACTCGTTAATATTAGACAGACTCAACACTTAACACGGATTCCCACTTCCAGGCAGAAAAAAAAGAGAAGAACTAGTCTCACTGGACATTATTCATGCTAATCATGCGCTCAGCCCAAAAAATACCAATTGTTGTTTGGTCCATAATATTTTCATTAATAACAGGACGAATTCATTCCTTTGAAGAAAAATGTACGTTATTTATTTTCTGCAATAATCAATAATTGGCTCCAAACATTAATTTTATAAATGTCATTCAATTTAAATTTCTCTATGTGCACACGGAATTTGAGCAGGATATGAAAAAATATTTTTTCTGTAATCGTTGAATAATGGTAACATTACTAAACTGAAATGAGTGAAGAAAGTGAAACATTTTGCAATAGAGTGAAGAAAGTAATCACTTTCTTCACAAGTGAAGAAAGTGAATTGCCTTCTTAATTAGTAATAAGTATAAATTAAAAAATAATTTGAAGTTGGAAATTAAATGCTTTTAAATGTTTCTTAACATTGTATGAATTTATTTTAACAAAATAAATTGAAATGTGAATGAATTATTGGTGGAAATAATCAATATATTTTAAAATTTAAATATAATAATAATTACCTTCCTTGTTTATAGCCTGCACTTGTTTATAACTGCACTACTTCACAATCACCACTAGATGTTTTATAACTATGCTTATAACCTTTCACAACCATGCTTATAACCTACCAACAACATACCATATTCTTCACAACATCCTAATTTTGTTCATATTCTGGTTAGATCTGATCATGTATTACACGATTACAGAAAAAAATTAATATTACACTCGTGACGAAAGTAGAATTTACAACTCTCGTGAAATTACCTCACTCGCTTCGCTCGTGCGGGTAAACGTTTCACTCGAATTGTAAAATGATCTACTTTCGTCACTTGTATAATAAATAACTATATTTCGTTATTCAATAAAGTTCCAGTTAAATGATATTGAATTGAAAGAAATTAAATCTTCAATGGACATTGAATAAAATGTCAAAGTCGCGGTATTCCTGAAGAATTAAATTTTAGTAAATGTAAGTATTTATTTATTTATTTGGTGAGCTCCACAACTAGGCGATGTCGCTCAGTATCATTTATTTGAATTCTCTAAATTAAAATTTTAAAGTAAAGAAAAAATGATTTCAAAATTATTAAAACATAGTATAAAATATATGGAATTACAATTAAGGAAATGTTAAAATAAAGCTATGTAAAACCATAAATATTGAGATAAATCCTGGCATGAGGGTGATGGAAGTCTAAGACACAAGATTAAAAATGTATTATACAGAGATATAAAACGTTGGGAAATGAGTGGGTGAGGTTTAAAGTTTGTTGTAAATATCAGTTGTCTTCAAGTGGTTTAAGAGTGTGTAATATATGGGCTACCTTCTGTTAATAGTTCGTACAAGTCGTTGGGTAAGTTCAAATGTTCACGTAGTCTGCAGTCGGTCAGGAGATGTTTAATGCTGTGTTACAGTGAGTTCGCGTAGGTCGATCTTCTTTCATATAAGGTATGAATGTGTAAGTAGTGAATGCCCGATTCTAAGCCTAGTCAACACCACTTGATCTCGTCTGGTTAAATTTTCCAGAGATTTTCCTATTTTGGGTGGTTTAGGTATGTAAACATTCAATATAGGGCTCAGGTTAGCCATGCGAGTTAAAGCGTTGACCTTTATCTCACATGACAAACCTAGAGTGGCGAGTTCGATTCTCGCCTGGGCAAAGGAAATTATTTAGTGACGAAATTCATTAAATAACATCCTAAAATCCCACCCTGGCTAGAAAAGGGTGGTATCCTGTAGATAACCTGTTCCCAATTAGCCTGAGTTGCAAAAGGTGGACGTTAATAAATAATAATAATAAACATTCAATAAAACGGAATCACTGTGCACAGTAAGGAAAATACAAATAAAAGTAATCAAATTTAAAAATGAGTTACCTAAAACTGTGAGTTGTGAAGATAGAGTTGCAGTCTCAGGGATGGTGGTGTCGGTGGTGATTTCACAGGTGACGGTCCCAGATAGACCCAGTCCAAGGCCTTGCAGGACTACTTGGGTCCCGTTCGACATCCCGATCTGAAACACGCCAGTATAGAGGATTAGTTAGTTAACCCTAGAAGTACCAAGGGGGGGGGGGCTCCTTGAGCCCACAACTTTTTGTTTTTGTTCCCTATCACCCAATTTTAATGGGATATTTTTGATATTTTATGTATTCCTCAGAAAAACATCCTAGAATGAGGGCATAACAATAAAATGAAATAAAAAAATTGTTATGTTGAGAGAATTTTTTTTTTTGACGTATGGACTCGAGGAGCCCCCCCCCCCCTTGGTAATGCAAGGGGTAGTTATACACTTAAGTACCAAGGGGGGGGCTCCTCGAGCCCACTGATATTTAATACTACTTTTAACTAGTAATTCAAGTGTTATTAATTATATTGCTCAAATAATAATTACTTTGATGTAATTTTAACATACACAAACCTTCTCAAGTTTTTTTTCCCCAATAAAAAAATATATATATTCTCCCCATATAATTTTTTTTCATATAAAAATATATTTCTGAGATGGTAATATATATAATATATAATTATTGCTCCTGATAGATACTTTTTAAAAAAGAGTTCTGTACAAAAACTATAATTTGACTTACGTAGGAACTTTACAAAGCAGAAGGAAACATATTCCCGACATTTTGAAAAATGTCAAGGGAAGAGAGCTCTATTCTTCCCTATTTTTATACACTGATCCAAAATCAAACAAACCCCCTGAACACTTCAATCGTATATAACCCGAACTAGACCAACTAGAAATTTACTGCTTCTATCCACTCAACATCAAGACCCTCATATTGACCCCCAAAATCCTATGACAAAAACAGAGATAAATCTATTATATAATGATGCTAAGGGAGGAATAGATACAATCGATTCCATGGTGAGACAATATTCTTGTAAAAGGGGGCAAGAAGGTGGCCATTATCTCTGTTCTACTCCCTCTTGGACATAACAGCCCTCAATTCTTATACAGTATTTACTCTTAAAAACACAACATGGAGAAGACATAGTGCTGGTCGAAGTACTTTTTATTGGAACTATCTGAGAGTTTAGTAAATTGTGTGTTGCTGAAAGGAGTGAAAATCTTGAGGGCATTCCTAGATCTTCAGTGAAGGCCATGGAGCATGTTCCAGGGGGAGAACTGACTTATCCCCAATTGGAGGAACAAGGTTCATCAAGTGGAAGGCTAAGGTGTTACACTTGTGTTAGAGAAGCCAAATCAAAAAAAGAAAAATATAACAACCTATCAAAATCTAAGCAGTGTTGCTTCAAATGTAAGCGTTCAGAGTGTAACAAACTAGATAACTTTTTATTCTAACTATGTTTAGATATGTGCATCTAGTAGAATAAAATTATTTTTAATTTAAAGTCATCATTTTTTCCCCACCCGAACTTTTTTTTAAATTCTTTATTTAATTTTTAATTAATTTTTTTTTCACAGGTCTCATAAGAAACGTTCATTTAACATAATCCAATAGAAATAACAATTTTAAAAAAATTATAGAACCAAAATAAAAGTTTTTTAAGGTTGTGGGTTCAAGGAGCCCCCCCCCCTTGGTAATCCATGCGACCTGGGAGAGGTCGGTAATACTAGGGTTAATCTTCATAAACCTTCTGAACCACAATAGTATTGAGGATTAGTTAGTTAATCTTCATAAACCTTCTGAACCACAGTAGTATGGAGGATTAGTTAGTTAATCTTCATAAACCTTCTGAACCACAGTAGTATGGAGGATTAGTTAGTTAATCTTCATAAACCTTCTGAACCACAGTAGTATGGAGGATTAGTTAGTTAATCTTCATAAACCTTCTGAACCACAGTAGTATGGAGGATTAGTTAGTTAATCTTCATAAATCTTCTGAACCACAGTAGTATGGAGGATTAGTTAGTTAATCTTCATAAACCTTCTGAACCACAGTAGTATGGAGGATTAGTTAGTTAATCTTCATAAACCTTCTGAACCACAGTAGTATGGAGGATTAGTTAGTTAATCTTCATAAACCTTCTGAACCACAGTAGTATGGAGGATTAGTTAGTTAATCTTCATAAACCTTCTGAACCACAGTAGTATGGAGGATTAGTTAGTTAATCACAATAAACCTACTGAAACGCAGCTGTATGGAGGTTCAGGTTGATTATAATAAACCTACTGAAACACAGCAGTATGGAGGTTCAGGTTGATTATAATAAACCTACTGAAACACAGCAGTATGGAGTATTAGATTATTACCATAAACCTCTTACATAGCAGTATGGAGGTTTAGTTTAATTACCATAAACCATAATGCAGCACGGCAGTATGTTGGATCAGTTAAATTAAAATAAACCTACTGAAATACAATAGTATGGAGGATTAATAATTCACCATAAACCTACTGACACGCAACTGTGTTTAAGATTGGTTTAAATTCCATAAACCTACTAAAACGCAGTTCTGTGTAGGATTAATTTAATTTCTATAAACATACTGAAACGCACTAGTATGAAGGTTTCGTTAAATAATCTACTGTGTTAACCAACGCAGTAACAGCAGTGTGGAGATCTAGTTTAATTACCTGAAACACAGTCATACGTAGGATTAGTTCAAATTTGATAAATTTACTGAAACACAGCAGTTTGGCAGACTACTTTAATTACTATCAACCAACTGAAACACAGCAGTATGAAGGATTAGTTTAATTTCGATGGACCTACTGAAACTGAGTAGTATGAAGGATTAGTTTAATTACCTACTGTGTTAATCTACTGAATCAAAGCAGTATGGAGGTTTAGTTTAATTACCATAAACCTACTGAAACACAGCAATACGAAGGAGTAGTTTGTGAAGGAGCGATGCGAGACGTAAAGAAGTCAAGGCCAGATTAACTAATTCAAATATATTAACAACAATAATAAATAATGATAAAGTTATTAACAAAAAGGTCCATCCACGGCCACACTTCAGACTCCCGTTTTCGCAGTCAATAATTACGCACAGTAACCTAAAACGTGGTTCACTATTCGAATTCTGATAGGAGACTCACTAAGTCTAACCTCACTTAGTTATAGGGACTTCTCTATAGCAACGTATAGCAGCGAGATACTCGCGAACACGTGGAAATTATGACTAGCTGTCAAGGTTATTCATTCGCGAGTACCTCGCCGCTACAAGTTCAATTACGATAAATTTACTGAAAAACAGCAGTATGGCAGATTATTTTAATTACTATCAACCAACTGAAATTCACTAGTACGAAGGATTAGTTAATACTATGTTAACCTGAATTACAGCAGTATGGAGGTTTAGTTTAATTACCATAAACCTACTGAAATACTTCAGTATGGAGGATTGCTTAATTACCATAAACCAATGAAACACAAGAGTATGGCAGTTAGTTTAATTACCGTAAACCTACTGAAACGCAGCAGTGCGTACGATTAGTTATATTTCCAAAAACCTACTGAACTACAGCAGTATGGAGAATTAATATAATTTTCATAAACCTACTGAACGCAGCTTTGTGTAGGATTAGTTAAATTACCATAAACCTACTGAAACACAAGAGTATGGCAGATTAGTTTAATTACCATAAACCTACTGAAACTCAGCAGCTTGAAGAATTAGGTTAATTAACTGCTGTGTAAACCTACTGAAACACAACAGTGTGGAGGATTGGTCAATTACTATAAGCCTACTGAAACACAGGAGTATGGCAGATTAGTTTAATTACCATAAACCTACTGAAACTCAGAAGTTTGAAGGATTAGGTTAATTAACTGCTGTGTAAACCAACTGAAACACAACAGTGTGGAGGATTAGTTCAATTACCATAAACCTACTGAAACACAGGAGTATGGCAGATTAGTTTAATTACCATAAACCTACTGAAACTCAGCAGTTTGAAGGATTAGGTTAATTAACTGCTGTGTAAACCTACTGAAACACAACAGTGTGGAGGATTAGTTTAATTACCTTCTGTGCAAACCTACTGAAACGTAGAAGTTTGGAGGATTAATTTAACTATTCATTGTATAAACCTACTGAAACACAGCAGTACAAATATATATATATATATATATATATATATATATATATATATATATATATATATATATATATAATTTTGAACGAACCTAATTTTCGTTATCTCCTGGGAAGGATCGATGGACATTTCAAGGAAATGTTTCGAAAATCGCATTATGATTACAAAAATTAGGTACGTTATAGTTATGAGTAAAAATTAGGTGAGAGAAGATGAAAGCAGATAACTTCTTTGAAATCTAATACAGCTAACATTCCCGATTACAATAAATCTTTTGCTTTGTACAAGGGAGTAAAACAAAAATATTATTTTTATTCTCCGGATTTGGTAACATAATATTTTTTGATCCGACACATAATAGCTGAGTTATATCCAATTACCCCCCCCCTGCGGCTGACCCCCCGCCCCCCGCCCCCGAGCCGATTTCATCCATCACCGAATATTAATTTTACATTGAGTACGGTATTGATCAAATCTAAATTATGTAGCCTAGAAAGCAAATTTGTAATTGATGACCTCAGATCGATCATATTTGTGTGTACCTTACATAATAAAGGCCAAATATAACCAATATTCGGCTCTTGGACTACTAAAATATGAGTGATTAATATAACAATTATTGTGATTCGTTATAAATAACAGTACTAGATTTAGTAAATCTTTAAATATATAATTCTACTGTGCGTGTGAATGTCACTGAACTGCTAAACGGCTGGACCGATTTAAATGAATTATTTTGTATGCATTTGAGTGACGCCCTGGATGGTTTAGATTTACATATCAGCCAGGCAGATGGAGCAGGGTGGGGGTTGTAAGGGAGGCCTAAAATTAAAAATAGCGATATTTTGTTTCCTATTGGTTTTTCGGCAAATATGCACAGGATAAAAGTTGTTTATTTTGTTATTTAGAGTAATTTTTGGTATATTCACTTTTCCGTATAACAAAGTATAAACGAGAAATAGATTAAAAAATTAAAGTGGGAGCCAACAATTTTATGAGGCACTAGCGATTGAAACGAACTTAACAAAACTCTATATGTAAATTAGCATTAATTCTTCCTTGATTATAAGCTATATTAAATTTGTTAGGTACGAACGGGAGTGGAGGATATAAGGGAGGCCTGAATAAAAAAATCAAGATATTTCATTTTCTATTTGTTTTTAGGCAAACGTGCACATAACAAAAATTGTTTTTTGAGTTTTAAAAGTAGCTTTTGTTTTAAACAATATTATTAAATTTAATATCCTAACCGCTTGAAATATCATACAGGACGACGTCTGTCTTGTCCGCTAGATGTTTTCAATAAAATTAATATCTTTATTCAGATATATTTCAGTAATTGTTTTTCTTTCCGGTGAAGAATAATTCAGCTCTGAGAAGTTGGCTGCCTTTTTTGTTTACAAATTCATTCGCTTTCCGTTGGAAGGTTAGTAAAATTGACTTCAAGATTTTTCATTACCGTTAGTACTTATTCACTTAATATTCACGGTGGCATTAATTGCTAGCAGTATGTAGATTTATCTACTGTACAACGACACGTTGAAAACCTGCTTAGTTTACGCAGCACCTGCGTGACGGACTTTTTATAAAAAAAATGGCGTGCATATTTCGTGGCCTACATGTCTTCAGGGGCTATTCCTTGTCGTATAAATAATAAATATCAGTTTTTAAAATAATTTTATGATAAATTAAGACATTTATGTGTTAACTACGAAAATATAATTTGTTAAATTTATCTAAATACTTTTTATTTCCAGTACTGAAGTGCGATTCCTGAAGCAGGTTATGTCAGTTGACATTAAATCGATAATGCTTTAAGTATCGGTAATTTAATTTTTAGACAAAATATAGTCGAATATATTATGAAAGATTTAGTATTTTTATCCTTTTTTTATGATATGAAATTTCTTTTAAGTTTTCCTTTAATATTATTTTCTTCTTTACCAATTATTTTAACGTTTTGAAAATTTAAAGTGTGTTTTTTAGTAATGGAATGATCTGTAGAGCAGTTTTTTTTTCTTTATTATCAATATAGGTTGCAATAAAATTGTTACTAATTATTTCATAGAAGTAATATTTATTTTTTGATTCAATTATTTTATCCTTTATTCTACTAAAATAGTTTTGAATTTTATTTTCGAACTTCCAAGCTATGTTACATTCAATTCAAATCTGTTAGCTTTATAGATATTTTTGGATGATAATTAAATGAACAATACCGTTGTAATTTTATTTTATGAAAGTTTTCTTCGAATTCCCACCACACTTTTTTAATATTATTTGTCTTCAGAAAGATGCTTCATTTTTTATTTTTTTTATTTTATTAAGAATATTATAGTCTGCATTTAAATGCATTTTGTAATGTGAAAGGTACAATTCAATCGTCCTCCATCACTCTCGACAGAAGCTACAGCCCTTCAGCACAATGAGAGTAGCAGCACCTCCCTGCCTGGCAAGGAAGTTAAGAGCTAAGGAGGAATGGCACTTGATAAGAAAATAGCCACTGCTGTCTCTAGTGGAGGGGAATATGGATGAGTGCTACTGGAAAGGACTTCGGATTAGGATGGTTGGAAAGCCGGATGTGGAGTTTTTCGAATCTTAAGAGATTAGGTCCTTTACAAAGTCGATATTAAGATCTTTATGGAGGGTGTGGTTTATTACATAATATGGAGCATCTACTATGGTGCGCAGGATTTTGGATTGGAAAGTCTGGATGCGTCTGATGTTCGAAGGTTTTGCTGTA
>CM032231.1:11572500-11585000 GCA_019009955.1 Riptortus pedestris
GTATTGATTGAACTCTTGGAGCAAATTCCTCGTATGTGGCGGATGCCGAGAGTTGTCTGGCTAAAATTAGGAAATTATAGAAATGAATGAGTTGATACTATCTGGAACTCTAATATTGGCAAAAGATTTTATGAAAATGGAAATCACCTTTGTCACTGAGACCAAAAAGTCGTACAAGGCACCAACTACAACCCCTGATGGAAACAGGATGTCGTAACTAACTCCACCAAATCTCCGGAATAAGGCAGGAGGTGGCGAAGGCGTGGCGCTCTCTAACCGTCAAAAGACGTTTGTCACCGAATGAAATTAGGAGCTGGGAGGGAAGAAGGGGACTTGACGGGAAATGGAGACTGGGATAAAGTTTATTATGAGGGAATTGGAGACGGAAGACTTGAAAGGTTCCGTCGATTAATGGAGTCTCCTGACCTCGACGAATTAGAACCTTAATACCGCCATTCGCTTCCTCTGCCAAATCGTCTAGCTCGTCCCCTTTTTATAACTAGCTCTGACGCTTTTTCCTCTCCCAAAGAATAATTATATCCTTCTTCTTCGTTACAGATAATTCTTTATCTCTGAGCGGGACATATTTCATTTGCTAGGGGATGACAACCCTCTCCCACGCGGCCGCCTACTCCATATTGAAATAAAGCCCGTCAAGCAGGCGTTAACTAAGCAGATTTCTGAAATGCTGAAAAAGTCGAACTAGGTTACTTAAGGGAAATAAGCTATTGAGGTCGTACTCATGGCGCTATTTTCGAAACAGTTCTTCTAATGTTCATAGGTCCTACTCACAACATAATGAAAATAAAGTCCGTCACGCAGGGGCTGCGTAAACTAAGCAGATTTCCCACGTGAAGTTATACAATAGAGAAATCTCCTTACGAGGGAGAAAAGGGGAAAAAATGCCGAACTATTTGGAGGGCAAAGGGCCGCCGAAAACTTAAGCTTTTTGGCGGGGAGGGAAAAAACAGTATCATACGTTCCTCGGCCCAAATTTAGTAAAAATGCAAATATCTCGGTTAATATTCAAGATAGAGAATAAATGTATAGAGCAATATTTATATTAAATTTAATTTGCAATAAGATTGGTTCTACACAATGTCATGAAAATCATTTTAATCAAACCCCTTCTAGATGAAAAGGGAGTCAATTTAATCAAATGTCTTCCATAACGAAAGACGTAATTTTAATCAAGGAGCTTCACGGTGGAAAAGTCATTTTAATCAAGGCTCTCCAAGAAGGTTGTCATTTTAATCAAATGTCTTCTATATCGAAAGGCGTAATTTTAATCAAGGGGGTTCAAGGTGGAAAAGTCATTTTAATCAAAGCCCTTCAAGATGGAAGTTATTTTAATCAAATGTATTCCATATCGAAAGGCATAATATTAATCAAGGGCATTCAAGGTGGAAAATTCATTTTAATCACGGCCCTTCAAGAGAGAAAGAGAGTCATTTTAATCAAATGTCTTCCATATCGAAAGGCATAATATTAATCAAGGGCATTCAAGGTGGAAAAGTCATTTTAATCATGGCCCTTCAAGATGGAAGTTATTATAATAATATTTCTTCCATATCCAAGGTCATAATATTAATAAAGGGTCTTCATGGTGGAAAATTAGTTTTAATCAAGGCCCTTCAAGAGGGGAGTCATTTTAATCAAATGTCTTCCATATCGAAAGGCGTAATTTTAATCAAAGGCCTTCAAGGTGGAAAAGTCATTTTAATCATGGCCCTTCAAGAGGGAAAGGGAGTCAACTTAATGAAATGTCTTCTACATTAAAAGGCGTAATTTTAATCAAGGACGAAAATCATTTTAATCCAAGCCCTTCAAGAGGAAAAGGGAGTCATTTTAATCAAAAGTAACCATATCGAAAGGAGTAATTTCAATCAAGAGCCTTCAGGGTGGAAAATTATTTTTTTCTGTAATCGTTGAATAATGGTAACATTACTAAACTGAAATGAGTGAAGAAAGTGAAACATTTTGCAATAGAGTGAAGAAAGTGAATTTCCTTCTTAATTAGTAATAAGTATAAATTAAAAAATAATTTGAAGTTGGAAATTAAATGCTTTTAAATGTTTCTTAACATTGTAAGTATTTATTTTAACAAAATAAATTGAAATGTGAATGAATTATTGGTGGAAATAATCAATATATTTTAAAATTTAAATATAATAATAATTACCTTCCTTGTTTCTAACCTGCACTTGTTTATAACTCACTACTTCACAATCATCACTAGTTGTTTTATAACTATGCTTATAACTTTTCACAACCATGCTTATAACCTACCAACAACATACCATAATCTTCTCAACATCCTAATTTTGTTCATATTCTGGTTAGATCTGATCATGTATTACACGATTACAGAAAAAATTTAATATTACACTCGTGAAGAAAGTAGAATTTACAACTCTCGTGAAATTACCACACTCGCTTCGCTCGTGTGGGTAAACGTTTCACTCGAGTTGTAAAATGATCTACTTTCGTCACTTGTATAATAAATAACTATTAATCAAGGCCCTTCAAGAGGAAAAGGGAGTCATATTAATAATTCTTTCTTATCGAAAGACATACTTTTAATCAAGGCTCTTCAAGATGGAAGTAATTTTAATCAATTGTCCTCTATATCGAAAGGCATTACTTTAATCAAGGGCCTTCAAGGTGGAAAAATCATTTTATTCAAGAATCTCCCGTATTTAATGAAGTTATTAGATCCTGGTCCTTTTTAATGTCTAGGAGTCAATCAATTTAATAGTCTGGCAGATGTTAGGGCATAATTATTTAAAGATCTTTGATGAATCATCATTATATTCAAAATTCATGAGCGAACATTTTAATGGAAGATTGTATAAGGGAAATATGCTGAAAGACTAAAAATAAACAATGCAATTTTAAGAGTTATATTCGATCAGTCATAACTAATTCTCTCGTAGAGTTAGAAGTAACTGGACACCCGGAAAGTGAATGCACCCAATCAAGCGTTGTCTCATAATCTAATCATAAAACCTCATAATTAAATCAAGACAATCAACCGAACTAAACTCCCATGAATTGTTGAGAACACAGAATCCATGTTAAATCACCGAGAACGAATAATGAGTAATACTTAATGTAATCGCATTTACTTTATCCGTGATGAAGCGTACGACTTAGCAGAAATAATGGACTAAACTCTATAACTAGATTCTAGAGATACTTGGTGTTGGAGAAGATTTAAGCAAGGTCTCTAGGTTGAATTTATACCTGAATTTAATTTAACTTTAACAACTGTTAGGCCAGTAATTACATTGTCCGTGGTCAGAGTTGCAGCCAACACTCTCGGGGCTTCCTCATCTAGCGGCCATTGGCCAAGATTTGTTGATCCCGTCATCTTGTTTTGCTATCCTCCTAGATACATCTTATATACTAAATAAACTCATTAACAAACAGTTAGCACAGTCTAATGCATCCCTTCCTACCCACTAAATTTATCGTCTCCGCACCCTTTCACGCCTCTTTACTAACAAGTTCTGTGAACAATTAATTCGAAAATATTTAAAAAAAAATACTTTATATAGTTTTGGATCTAGAGGGTTGAACCTCAATATTTTTTCAAGCGTTAAATTACCCACAAATCTGTCTGTAAGGGGGTTAAAATTATGTATATAAATTCCAATGATATTCATTTCCTTGTAGCAAACGTTGATCTTTAAATGTTTCTAAATAAATCAGAACTTTTAAAAAGTTTATACAATTAGAAAAAAACTTTCCATTGCTCCTGAGCTACTTATTCGAATGTGTCAACGGGCTTCTTAAGATAATGTAATATGTTGATAATACTTTCAATAGAATAACGTTAATAAAAGTGAAATTGTTGACCATAATTTACACTAATTTGGAGTTGAATGTGCTCTTCCCCCAGGCAGAACAATTCTGCGTAAACTAGGCAGATTTACCATGTGTTGGAATGACACAAGTGCCATCTGATCAATATCTATTCTATTCCTCTCGTAGTAAGTGTACTTACGTAAACAGAATTCGGAGTGTTTTCAGTTAGAAATTGTAGATTATCGTGTATTATAAATGTTAATGTCTTTTAGATGTTTAATGATTGAGTCTATGTAATCTCTGCTATCGGTCAAAAGTTCCTGTAAGTCATGTGGAATGTCTAAATTGTCTCTTGGTCGACAGTCAGTCAATATGTGACGTACAGTTAAAGTTTCGTTACAATGTCTACAAGTCGGTGTGTCCTTGTTTGTCATTAAGTGTCCGTGGGTCAGCAAGGATTGGCCAATGTTAAGTCTGGTCAGCACAACTTCCTCTCTTCGTGTGCTCCGGTTACTTGATGGCCGTTCCTTAACCGTTTGTTTTATTTGTCTTAGTTTATTGTCGTTCGTGTTATCCCAAGATTGCTGCCACTGCTGTCGATCTGTCGATGTCTGTACTTTCCTTGATGTTTGTATGTTCGGGTAATCATAAAAGACTAATGTTTGTGTTACTAGAGTTTAGTCGGTGAAATTGTTCAATAATTTTGATAGCCATAGGATTTGTCGAGTAAATGTTGTTGAGTGTATGTAGTGAGCTTAATGAACCTGTGCAAAGTACTATTTAATTTTGGCAGCATTGGACTCTTGACAAAGCTAATAGGATGGCCTGAAGCTCGGCTGTATAAGAGCTAGATACAGATACTATTTGAGATAAGGAATAATAATGTATTAACCTTATTAAATTAAATTTATAAATTAAATTATTAATATTTAAGAATTAATTGGAAAATAAAATCAAGTTAGCGAAGATCTTCGAGCTATACAGGCCTCTGCCTGTGACATCAGGTATTGTTAGACACCTTTATCGTATATTCTGCTAGAGCCCCAGCAGTTTGGCTTCAGGAGAGGATTCGACGCCGTGGCTGGACTCAGCACGATATGTCAGGGCGTGACTATGTCCAGTACGCGGGAGCACTCCCTGTCCGAGTCCGGTTGACACGCGGGATTGGCAGGAGGACGGATGGCTCAATCAAATGCAGACTGGGCTGTGCAAGAGATGAGACACAAGTGCATGCTATCAACCACTGCCCGGCAATGTGGTATGCTGTCAAGGCATTATGCAGTAGTGAAGCTTCTTTGGTTGTCCCTGCATAGAAGAGGATGGAGAAGACACTCATCAGGGAGCATCAGAAGGTATGGAGGCCGGACATGATTATTGCCAACGAGGAAGAGCTGGTCATCTTGGACATGACAGGGCTCCTTAAGGAAGAGACCTTCAGTCAGCTGAAAGTGGAGAAGTATGGCAGGGAGTGGGTGCTGAGGGCCTGCCACTGGCAGTCTGACGAGGAACGAAAGGTCATTCCGGTCACTGCTACATATAAAGGAATTTGGGCCAAGTGGACTGCGAAGGAGCTTAGGAGGTTTTAAGCTTTTTGTTTCATGGGATGGGAGAACTTTTCTTTTTATGTTATGGCAGTTTTGTTTTAACTTCCCCCCCCCCTTTGTTTTTTTTTTTTACTTTTCTTCCAGACTATTTCATTTTGTATATTAGCAGATTTCCCTCAAGGGAAATCAGCTATTGACGTCGTACTCATGACGGGAGTTTTGAAAAATTTCCTCAAATGTCCATCGGTCCTACCCAGGAGATGACGAAAATGAGGTCCGTCCAAAATTATATATATATATATATATATATTTGTTTGTTAACGCTTTAGCGGTCGCAATTTTTGTTTGATCGTTACCTAACTCGAAATATCACCGTTATTATGCGTCGAGTCGAAAAATTGTATAGAATCAATCTTATTGCAAATTAAAATTACTACAAATATTGCTCTATACATTCATTCTGTACCTTGAAAATTAACCAAGATATTTGCATTTGTATTGTGTGAGTGGTCGGCAGGAGTCGGCTATGTTGGAGACTTTCCGCCGAGAGCTAGTTCGGCCGTTTCGGTAACTGTTCGTCCGTCATGAATAGGGTTTAGACACTCATTACTACTACTGTTATTATTAGGCAGATTTCTCTATTGTAAAACTTCACGAGGGAAATCTGCTGAGTTTACGCAGCCCCTGCGTGATGGACTTTTTTATTATTGTTTATGTCTGTGTTAAGTCTAGGTTAGGGTTTGTCCTAAATGTGTTAGGCCAGCTTAGGGGAGTCACACCAGCCGGGGCTCTGTAATTTTGATGTCAATCCCAAATGACAAATGGAAGAGGATTTCTTTCTTAACCGTTCTGTCATTAATCCGAGAAGTGTTATTTTAAATAATAAATTAATTTTGTGTAATAATCTTCTTTAATTTATTTTTTTTTTTATAGGATTCATGGAGATTTAAGAAAATGTTTCGAAAATTGCATCATGGGTACAGCTTCAATAGCAGATTTCTCTAAGGGGAAATCTACTAAAATGGTTAGTTTCTTATAATTGTTGGTATATGTTTCATTTTCACAACAACAAAATACAAATAAATTTGTATAAATTAATGGAATAAGCTTCTTACACGTTCCTAGCCCTTTAGAATTCGCTCATAGAGTCTAAACAAATTAAGCATGATCTCAGAGTCTTGTTTGTGTTTGCATTGAAGTTCATTTGGACGTATCATTCCTCACAGAGCGACGATGAATATAAGGCTGGAGTGAAATGAAGCCTGGCGTGTAATGAAGAATGTCCGCGGGGGAATTTGTCCTAGAATGGAATTAAGACGGTCGGCACTTTGATGGGGGGGGAGGTGGATTCCCACGAGATGAAGAGAACGAGTAAACACAATTGTCAACGAACTCGAGGAGGCTCAACGATGTACATTGTGCATTCATGAAATTAGACTAGAAAGAAAACTCGAGTTTAAATATATATGAATAAATAACGCCGTAGGTATCTCGCATTTATTCATAGCGTTCCACACATCCACAAGTTGCGTGTTATTTATGAAACAACAACTATCTCGGATTTTTACGCCGAATAATACACTCGATTTGGACGCGATTTTTTTGAAAACTTAATGATTTAGTTCATAACATTGCAAAAAACAAACATATCAATCATTTATTTTCTATTAAAAGCTAATTCCCTCTTTTAATAGTTGGGAAAGAAAGCTGTATAAAGAAAACAAAATTCTGTGAACTAACTTCTTTTAGCCGATATCCCTTAAGGGCGCGATTTTCGAAACATTTCTCAAATTTCCAGCGATCCTATACAGGAGATTACGAAAATGAGGTCCGTTCAAAACTATGTGTGTATATATATATATATATATATATATATAATGCTATATAATCATATGCGGTGATTTTAATGGGCATATAGACTGCTTGAATAGGTTGGATATATATCTAGAAATACTAATTTATACGATAAGAGGTTGGTTAATCATGATAGTGTTACCTGGCAAGGGAAAGAAGTAGTCTAGACAATGGAGTCACTTGTACTTTTGGCTTGGAATGGACCACGTCCCTCTGATAGGTCTGGCAGATTCAGCTGTATTTAGAGAAAAGGTAACTATCGATTTAATATGGATAAATGAAAACGGTCTCCCAGCGATACAAGATATGAGGGTTTACAACTTCGTCGTTTTATCTGACCAACTTGCTTGTACCGGTTCAAATTAATTTTCCTTCTTCCAATTATGACCATATACCAAAACGAATACCCGAAATTCTTGAATATGTGAAATGGGATCCGAAAAAAATTGAATATTTCCGAATCATCTCACTTAATTCAAGAGTTTAGAGGGGAGGAATTCCGAAACTTCTTAATATCTGCGTTATTATGTGTCGGATCGAAAAATAGTATAAAATCAGTTTTATTGCAAATGTAAGGTTCTATAAATGTTATTATGCATATGTTTTTTCATTATCTTTAACCCTCCGGCGGGCGCGCCTATTTGAGTTACGTTAGCGGGCGCGCTGCGGTGTTTGGACCGCATTTTGTTTTTTCTATTAGAAAATAAGCAATAACTTACTTATTTTTGTTGTTTATTCATTTTTGCTTCGGGTTTACAGTAATTCTAATGCATGCAAATTATACGTTATCATATTGCTAAGTAAAGGGTTGCTACAAATTTTTATTTATAAATAGCTTTGGAATATAAACGACAACCTTGCAATAGGTAGAATAATGATTGAGATATTTTAATAATAAATGGTTTATTATAAATAACCACCTTCATAGGATATTCAGGAACGTAGGAATAGTGGTATACCGGGTGTACAGAAAGTTCTAAGCCTGATTTCAACTTACATATTTTTATTTTTCAATATAGTCCCCCTCAACAACAACGCACTTATTCCACCGCTTTTTCCAACATCTGTAACCCGGTCAAAAAAGAAATTGTTGTCAAAACCTTCCAAAACAACCTTGACAGCTGAGGTATCATAAGTACACCAGGCTTAGAACTTTCTGTACACCCCGTAGGAACAATAATTTTATGTTTTATAATATTACTTTACAGACTAAGAATAGAGTAAAATTATTATTTTTTTTCATAAAGTTTGAACAAACATGTTGTAATATAAATACAGAGTAATAGTATATTAGTAAAATAATAAAAAAATAAGTTCAAGGTTATAAATTATCAAATACATAAAAAAATACGGTTCAAAATTTGAAGGAGAAAAAAATTTAATTTATCAATTAGGAACTAGAAAAAATGAACTTTTTTTTATATTACAGAACAAAAATCAAACTTCTTCTTCCTCGTATAAAGCCTTTCCCTGACAATTATTGCACGTTACTTGATGGATACTGTGATTTCGGCAAAAATTCCTTTGGCACATATTGCATACAACGCTTGTTCTATTATTTCGATGTGTCCCACAAAGGTAGCAAATGTTTTTAGCCCTCAGAATGTCAGAACATGTTGAACAAATACCTGGAACCCTCAGCCGCCTGAAGTCATTTCTATTCCTAGTATTTTGACAGATGTTCAGATTGAGGTCCAAATGCCGCAGCGCGTCCGTCGGAGGGTTAATATTGACCGAGATATTTGCATTTTTTAGTTTTCGACATTCAGTAAAACCCCACTCATAACATTGCCATATTAACAACAACTTGTTATAGTATGAAGCTCTCTATTTGAAGCCTAAATATGAAATATGCTTCTCTTTGAACTTTTACGTTTCCAGATAAATGCAAATACGTGTCGCAAGTGGGAAAACTGTTTAGTTAACGCAGCCCCTGCGTTACGGACTTTTGTAAACTCAGGAAAGTTTGGATATTAAACGGAATTGTATTTTCATGAAAATCCAGAATCAGTTATGACTGTAAAATGCCAAATTACCAAAATGCAATAGCCAATTCGAGTGATATATAGTCTACATTCATTATGTCGAGTCTCAGGTAATTGCCGAGTTTTCTAGAAATATATTTTGTATAGCAGAAGAGAAAAAGCTTTCTTTTCATAAAGTGGGGAGAAAGGAGACTCATTAAAGGCACCTCCGCCAAACAGAAAGGTCTTTTCCATTCCTTCAACTTCTAATTATAAGAGTGAAAAAGGATTTGGGAAAGGCGTCCATTATGCTGCTGTAGCAACTCGTCAAAGGACGTGAGCAGCTGACAGCATAAAAGAGTATGAGGATAACGTAATTTAAGGAGTGTGCGCACAAATATTGAAACCTTTTTTAGTTTATTATCTTCAGTTTTTTTGTTCTTTTTCCATAAACAATTTTAGAAAGAGTTTCAATGAAAGATTATACAAAACGGGTTGTCAGATTCTTTTCAAAAGATAAACCATATTTTTAACTCAAAAGTTTATTACAATTACTTATGAAAAACCTATTTGTTCCAAAGAAAAAGGCGAATTAAAACCTTTCCTTAAACAACAAATTATTAAGTTAAAAAAATATATAAAAATATCCTACTGATGTCATATTAATTACAAGCATTTATATTGTGAAGGGCATTATTTGAAGCCTAATTATCAAATATTGTTCTCATTGAACGTTTACATTTTCAGATAAATGCAAATACGTGACGCACGTGGGAAATCTGCTTAGTTAACGCAGCCCCTGAATGACGGACCTTTTTAAAGCAAGTCTTCCTGAATAATAATCAAATTAAATGTCAACATAACCAACTTTTGTTAGGTGCACTTTTGACGAAAAACACATAACGAAAGAATTATGGAGATTTTTCATTTTGTAACTTATAACCCCCAATCCTGCTCGTCTCGTGAAGAAACATTTCTTCAAATGTCCATCGATGCTACCTAGGAGAAACGAAATTGAGGTCCGTTCAAAATTATAAATATATATATATATATATATATATATATACATCTGTTAACGCTGTTGCGGTCGCAATTCATGTTACCAAACTTGATATTTAATCGTTTTATGTAAAAAGAAGTATCAATTTCGTTAATGACTGAAATCGGAGGAGCAGGGTGGGTTTAGAAGGGAGAAATACGAAAATTCGTACCTTCTCCGTTACTATACGTCAGACCGAAAAATTGTATGGAAACGATCATGGAAATTGTATGGAAATGATATATATATTTTCTGTATCATGAATATGGATATTTGGATTTTATAGTTTTCCGCTTTCAGTAAATCCTCACTCCTACTCATGTCATATTAATAATAAGCTGAAATATCATTAACCACTTCATTACAAGACTAACTGCTAAATATTGTTTTCATTGAACCTCTACTTTGATAGTTATATGCAAATACGTTCTGTTGATTACCGTTTTTAACTGTGTAGTGACAGTTTTGAAAATGATAAAATGACATAGGAAAATAAGGAATATATATTTTCAATTTTTCCACGTTAAGAAACATTCATAACTAAAAACAATACAACCAACAATAATACATTCAGAATTAAAAACAATTTGTGATGAGTAAAAAATACAAACGGGGGGGGATATAACTGAATATGAATATGAATATTAAGGAAAAGTCGCTAATAGGCTGAAACTACTAAATAATTCATGAAAATGCGATTATTTGTAATTCCAACAATAGGGAATAAAAACAATTCGGATTTTTTTGTCGCAAAAAAAAAAGAACAGGAAAACCCAAACAAAAAACCCAGTAGCACCAAGGCTCATTGAGAGTCCGGAGAAGGGATGTTCTGTTTGAAGGGTTCCGAAAATTTCTTCACAAAGGATTGTATCCCGTTAACGGAAACATCTTTGTTGATTTTAATTAGTGAATCATCGGTCAAAGAGAACATCAAATTGCATTAATCTACATACTCAGAGTACATTTTAATTAAAAAAGTCCGTCACGCTGGGCTGCGTAATTCAAGCAGATTTCTCACGCGAATTTTTACAATAGATAAATCTATATACTGGTAACCACCGTGAATAAATACAAACGATAATTAGAATTCTTTCAGTCAAATTACAAGTTAATAACCTCTACAACGGAAAGAGTCTGAATTTTAAACAAACAGGTAAGCCCAGCTCTCAAAGCTGAAGGATGGAAATATTCTAGGCCGGAATGAAAAGCAATTATAGAAATATATCTGAGTGTAACATATAAATTTCATAGAAAACTATTTAATATAACTAATGCTGAAATTTATTATGAATTAGCTAAGGTACCCGGCTTCGCCCGGGAAATCATTTGAGGCTGAATGATGATGGTATTTTTTGGGGGGTTTTATTTCGTACAATATTTTTTAATTTTCCCGTTTCAATGCTTAGGATTTACACCCGAGTGCGGCATGCTGGGATATGTTAATAATAAAAGTATTTATCTACTAAATTCTATAAAATACACAATATTTTTATATTACCCGTTACTTTTATATTTATATTTTTAAATGACTTGCTTTATAAATTACGATAAAGATGTATATAACAAAAGTTATATACAAAAGTTATAAACCATCTATTGTCATGTGCTGGTTCGCCAAAAAACAATAGGAAACGAAATATGACGATTTTTCATTTTATGACTCACTAAACACCCCGGAGTTCTGTTGATTTCGATTTAGTCTTTCGTCTCCTATATCATTGTTGACCCATTCTATAGTTTTTCGTGTATACCTCATTCATACTTCGTTATACGGCAAAAGTGCATATATAAAAATTATTTTATATAACAAAACAAACACTTTTGTTATGACATTTGCCGAAAAATGAATAGATTACGAAACATCGCGATTTCATATTTCAGACCTCTCTTACTACCCACACTCCTGTTCGTTCCTCGAAATTTTAATATAGCTTATAATAAGGGAGGTGTTAACACCAAATCACATACAGAGTTCCGTTTAGTTCGGTTGAATCTTTTGTGCCGTATAAAATTGTCGACTCCCACTATTGCTTTTAGTGTATAACTCATTTATACTTTGGTACACGAAAAAAGTGTATATAACAAAAGTTACTCTAAATAACAAAGTAAACACCTTTTGTTATGTGCATATTTGCCGAAAAACCAATAAGAGACGAAATATAGCTGTTTTTAATTTCTGGCCTCCCATATAACCCCCACTCCTGTTGGTCTCAGAGAATATAGCCAAAAACCTAACCTGGGTTAGTAGTAATATACATACCAAGTTTCATATAATTTGGTTTACCCGTT